>CM064967.1:49702679-49782713 GCA_032847665.1 Solanum chilense
GACGGTCCGTCCTGCAGGTCCATCACAGAGTTCAGAGACTCAGTTTTCAACACTCAAATTCATAATTCCAAGTATTTGGGAACGGGACACCCTCGACGGTCCGTCGTGCCCACGACGGTCCGTCGTGGTGTCCGTCGCATGCAGCCAGTTTTTCCCAAAACAAAAATTTTTAACCAAACGACTAAACAGGTCGTTACAGCTTCGCAGGAAGCCAAGGCAATCTAGAACTGTCTAAAAGCACCAAATCCCCAACCATAAACTCTTGTTTTTCACTTTTTTTATTCATTCTCCTTCTTCATCTTTTCTTTTTGGGATATGGCGGATACCGATTGGAGATCACCACTCTGCATCATGGACCTACAAATGTTGAAGGACGCTTCTTCATTGTTCAACTGAAATTTCATTTGCCCCTTTTCCATATCAACTAAGGTTCTACCTGTATCAAGGAATGGCCTCCGAAGAATAATAGGCACTTCAAAATCGACTTCACAATCAAGAATAACAAAATCTTCCGAAAATAAAAACGATTCAACTTTTACTAGAACAACGTGGAGTATCCCTATAGGCCTTTTCATTGTTCGATCAGCCATCACTAGCCGCATCGCAGTGGGTTTTGGGTCATCAAAACCCAACTTCTTGTCAATCAAGAGGGGCATGAGATTTATGCTTGCCCCCAGATCACATAATGCTTTCGTAACATGTAACCTGACTGTACAAGGAATAGTAAACTGACCCAGATCTTCTTTCTTTTATACTAGAGATCTTGTAGCAATAGCAATACAATGATGCATTGCATCATCATCCTCGAAAGTGACCGATCGTTACTTTGTAACAAGATATTACATAAACTTGGCATAACCGGGCATTTTTTCTAGGGCTTCTATCAAAGGGACACTAATAGAAAGCTGCTTCAGCATTGTTATAAAATGCCAATATTTACAATCCTTGGTCTTTTCCACTAATCTTTGCGGGAATGGTGGTGGTCGTCTAAGCATGGGAATTACCTTCATTGGGACATCTGTATCTTTTCCAGTGCTATCTTCTGCTTCACCACTACCCTTTATCACCTTATCATCATCCATTCTCACCTTTTCCTCATTTGATGGCATAGGTGGGTCAATGGTTTGCTTACCACCCCGAGTAGTTATTGCCATGCAGTGTGCATCATTTTTCGAATTTTGGACAATGTTGCAAGGAAGAGTGCTCGAGTTCCATGTGTTAGGAGTCACAGATAATTGGGCCATTTGCAACTCGATATGCTTAATTGATATTGCATGGGTATTGACTTTTTACCCAAAACATGCTAAATCACACCTTAACTCTTTAATGTTCTCATCACTAGCATCGAACCTCCTCATCATTTTGTGCAACATATCCTCAACTCGTGCCATACTATCTCCACCATCCCAAGGAGTAACTTCACGATTTTGAGGAGGGACATAGGGCCCATTCCTATTATTTTTGTTACCGTAGTTACCTATGTGGACGTTGTTTTCGCGGTTGTAGTTTCCATCTCGGACATAATGATCCTCACCGTTATAGTTACCATAGATCCTACCTTGGTTCCCTTGACCTTGTCACCAATTATCCTAATTTAAGTCTTGGGCACTTAGTCCGAAACCCCTCGTCTGCTCATTTAGTACATAGGAATCGTCCGCATAATAGCATTCATCATTAGGTGGTGGTTGTTTAGACAAGTAGTTAACTGCATTTATCTTTTCTGCACCCCCAATGATATGTTTTAGTACCAACCCAGGCTCAGTTCTCATATGAGCCATTTCTTCACGAATTTCATCTGTGGCTGGGTTGTGAGTGGACTGTATTGCGAAGGTGTTTATCCCAGTATCTTACTTCCTAGTACTCCAAGCTTTATTATTCCGGGAGATTATCTCAAATATTTCAGCAATGTCAACATAAGGACACTCTCCATAAGGTCCACCTTCTATAGTGTCCAACACCGCTTTATTATTATCATCCGGTCCTTAATTGAAGTATTTCTTCTCTGACTCATCATCTATACGGTGATTTCGGATGCTTCTAAAAAACTAGGTGAATCTATCAAAAGAATTACTAACTGACTCTCCTGGTAGTGCCACAACGTTGTTCACTCTGTCTTTGTAGTTTAGTTTCTTGGAGACCGGTTAGAAGCGTGCTAAGAGAATGTCCCTTAGTTGGTTCCAAGTGAAAATTGAGTTGTAAGGGAGCTCAGTGAACCATATACCAGCCTCTCCCATCAGTGAGAGAGGAAACACTCTCTCCCCTATTACATCCAAGTCCAAGTCAAGCCTCCCTACACAACTTTTACACATTGCCCTTACCATAGCTTTATGGGCATGTGGATCCTCAGCCAGTAGCCCTGAAAAACAAACCTCAGGCAGTGAGCATTTGCATCAGGCTACTGTTACCACAAAGGTGTGGCCTGGTGGTAGAGGAGGCAAGACGAGTGGCCCATCGGAGTCTACTATGTTATCATACCCTCTGTAGTATTCTTGGGGCCATGGAGCGGGATTTTGTCCCCTGTGTTGGTGTTTACCTGGCGCATCATGTAACAACTGACCATGAACATCAATCGGAGCTGGGATGTTCTCGTTAGGATTATCATCATTAAATCCCAAGTTTCGATTCATGTTGCATAGTGTACACTCTAATCCATGATCATAGGGAAACAAAAGTTCTCTTCCTCTTCATGTATTTGGTATACAAGGAGGGTGGTTCTGCACGAATCAAAAATAATAAAACAAAGTAAAATCAACAAAATAAAAACTAACCTATAGTAATAAGTTTAAGTTAATCTAAAACCTACTTTCCCCGGCAGCGCCGCCAAAATTTGATACGCTCAAACTTACTTGTCTAATAAGAAATAAAGTTGTTGTGTCAAGTAAATAACCCAACCAGTGAGGTAGGGATCGTTCCCACGAGGAAAATAGTTTAGACTTAACTTCAATCTATTATTAGATTGTTCAGTCAATTACGTCCTTGTAAAGCAAAAATGATAAAAAGGGGGTTTTCTATTTTTGAATAAATGAAAATAACTAGAAAAATTAAAGGATACACTTAACAGCTTCGAATGTTGGAGTTTAATCAATTAATAAAAGTAACAAGGGTTTACATGTTCCCCACAGGTTCATAACTTGATAATTCTAACTATAACAATTCTTTCCTAGTATCTTCCATGCAAAGTGATAAGTTATATATTTCTAAATCCTTGGTCCGGCATCTAAAAAATTTCACTCAACACCTTGGTCGGGCTATGTGTATTGCTATACTAACCCTTACCTATACCTCGTATTGAGCATCTTATTCGATATTTGACTATGTTATTACCTCGTACCAATCAATACTAGCCTATTAGATAGTATACAATAAATATATGTTGATAATTCTTTTCCTATCATTTACCTCCTTGGTTCGACAAGTAGCATTAATGTGAGTTCTAACGTTGGCCATCCGTTAAAAAGACTTCTAAGTGAAAGAATTATCAATACATGCAAGACACTATTCTAGAATTTTTATTTTAATTAGTTTTTACATCATTTTCCGCCTATTGTTTCCACAATCCTAGTTATGAAATTTAGTTACCCATAGTCATAATCACAATATCAAATATATGATATAAGAATTCATGTACTTATTTCAATGAGAAAGAGTAAAATCTGAAAGTTCGCTTGATTAATCAACAAAAATCACCAACAATCAATTACAAGAGTATCAAAATATCCAAGAGTCTCACAAAGGGTCTAAAAGCAATCAAGAGTCTAAAAATGATCAAGGGTCTAACCTCCAAAACGAGGTTTTTCGAACTATTTATAAAAAATAAAAACCTAACTAAATAAGGACTCTATTTGCTAAAATTCTGACAAAACGCGGCAAGGTCGATTGACCTCGCGATGGATCGTCGTGGTCACGATGGACCGTAATGGACTCCGTCATCCCATACTTCTGCAATTTCTTCTTTTGCTCTCTCCATTACCCTCGATGGAAGGTATGACGGATTGTCACAGCCAGAACGGTCCGTCGAGGGTCTCCATTCTAAAACACTTAAACTCTTGGAATTTGGGTAATCTGACTATTTCTTTGATCTTCATGACGAACCAGCAGGATGGTCCGTCATGTCTACGACGGTCCGTCACGTTCTCCATAACGCCACAATTGGTCAGACTTCCCCATCTTCCTTCAGTAGCTGCACTACGATGCCACTTACGGACCGTCACGGGCACGGCGAACCGTCACAATCTACGTAGGTGATACTTTTATGTATTTCTCGCTCAAAAACCTCTGATTCCTCTATTAGACATATTTCCTGCAAATAAAGAGAAACTTACATTAAAATTAGCACAAAAAGGCTTTTGGACACACTAAACTTAAGGATTAAGTATTAATAATACCGTGAAACCACGATATATCACTATGCCCAAACTACTTTGATTTATTCATTAGATGGTCAAATGTTATACAAACTACTAGACTATGTTGTTAAATGTTTAGTCAGAATCTTAAGTAAGCTTCATAAGTAAGGGTCTACGCAAATCCATTTGCCATATGTGAGAAGTCGAAGTATACTTCATTATATAGAAAAGTTTTAATTTTCCTTTAATTCTTTACCTATGATGTCCTATGATGAATGCTAAGGGCTTGTTTTGATCCTCGTAGAGGAAAATAACGCTGGTAATTCCTAGTGGTACTATGGGTCTAATAATCAAGATTCAAAGGCCTGCAGGTTGTGATCCTATGTCCAAAATTATGGACCGCTTTGGACCGGACCATTTTTCGTGGTTTGATGGGAATCATTTGTGTAACACATCGTATCTAATATAGAACTGAAATTATCCTTTCAGGATTTTTATGTGAAATCCACGGTCACCAACGATGGATCGTTGTCTGAATTATGGGCGTACTGTAGGTCCGTCGATTACCACTGCAGCCCCTCAAAAACTCAGTTCAGAAAATTTGGTTAAGTCCTTATCAACGGACGGACCTACGGTCAGTAAGTAAGACTACGTCCAATTGTTTGTGTCCATCAATGAAGATCCCATATACCCACTCTATGACAAGAACACCAATTGACCAGTATTTTTCGTATATAGATACGACCGTAGGTGAAAATTAGCAAACAGTTAAGGGGAAAATGTTGTTGGGTCAACATCAAATGGTCATAACTCTTAGAATACAGTAAATTACATGTCCCTTGACTAATAAAAAGATATATATTTTAATTAGCTTTCCATACCCATTGAGTTTTATAAATTCCAACCTCTGAGTAAAAAGTTATTCCGGTTTTAGTAAAGGCTAGTCAAGTAGAACCAACAGCCTACTTACCCAAATAACGTACCGTCAATTGAACCACGACCGTCAGTCCAGGTTGTCAATTCGTCCAACTTCAATTAACTCAGGGTCTTTTGATCTTTTCCCACTTTTTTTAAGCCCTAAGTTAAGTCATTTTGACCCTAAATCATAAGATTTTAGTCACTTTAAGCCTAGAAACATAACCAAAACTTACCTAAGTAAAAATTTTAAATCAAGACTTAGAAAATTAGAATCAAGAATGGAAAAAAAAAAAGGTCAAGAAACCTTGTTTAAGAATGCAAAAATGTTCAAAAATTCAGTCAGACACTATTGCATTGACAATATTTACCGTCAAGAAAGCAAGAAATATGTTCTTTTATTGTCGGTTATTAGTGGCTCCCATAATTTAGTCTGACTCTATTGCGCTGACAATATTTACAAATTAGTTTTCATTTAGTCTCAACATGTTATAAATTTGATCATTGCATCTAGTTAGAATTGAATTTAGTATATCATGTTCAAATTATTGTATTTGCTCTTGTGCTTGTTCTGCTATGTTTGATATAAGCTTTACTCTATTCTACATTCTAAAAGCCTTCAAATACTTATGCATAAGTGCTTTACATCTTCTTATGATGTAGGTTCGTATTCTTGGCATCCAGATCATGCTTAGATTGATTTTTGATCACTAGTTCAGCAGATTCAGTAGGTGAGTCCTTATTTTGCGAGGACAATACTCATGAATTTCTTTTTAGTATTTAGTCCTTTAGTTTCAGATTGTGCTAAATTTAGCAGGGTCCAGTCCCTATATTTCGAGTAGGTTAGAGGCTTATTTAAGACATAGTCCAATTCATCTTTATATTGACTTAATATATTCTTGTATTTAGCTCATCATTGTTTTCAAATATATCACTTATAGAATATGATTATTCCCATATTTCCATGTTAATTTTCATTTAGCTTCCACATAAGTTTCTTTCCTTTAGTATGTTCATGATTATGCCAGCATGCTTAGCTTAGGATCACTTGTGGTCCAAGGTTCCGTGTTTGCTTCTCAGGCGTAGCGCGGTGCGTAACAAAACATTTTATCAGAGCACTATATTCAAGTGTACTAGGATATATTAAAAACCACACTAAGTAGATTTCTTTTCATTAGTATGAAGTTCACCACATCTAATGAGAAGGAGGCTATGAAGTGTTCTTGGAAAAAATTCACTTTCTTGCTACTCTTATCATGCGTAAGGTATAATCTTATTCCATTTTATCTTAATATTTTATTTTTCAGATCATGCCTCCTCGTAGATCTAAAGCAAGTATTGTGAATGCTTGGAATGTAAATGCACCTCCTCTAGCCCAAGATTTGGAAGTCTCCAATGCTGAATTCAGGAATGTCATTCAGATGTTAGCTCAAAATGTCGCCTACCAGAACAATCGGCGGGTTCAAGCTTACAGACTAAAGATCACAGACTAGTGAGGATCCTCAGAATTTCTTTGATAAGATCAAGAAGATCTTTGTTGTGATGTAGGTAATTGGAAATGATCGGGTTGAGTTGGCATCACACTAGTTCAAGGATGTTGATCATATATGGTACACATACTGAAAGGAAAATAGGGGCCAAGATGCAACTCCTTTTACTTGGGATTGTTTTAGCGAGACCTTATTAGATAGATTTTTCCCAATATAGTTGATATAAGTAAAGGATCAGGAATTCATGAACCGGAGGCACGGTATCATGACAGTCCAACAGTATGGGATCAAGTTTAACCAACTCTCCAAGTATGTTCCTTACATGGTTGCTGACTCAAGGTCTGAGATAAATAAGTTCTTGTATCAATTGTCAGATTTGGTGAAAATAGAGTTTAGAAATGCTATGTTACTAGGAGATATGAGTATCTGGTTGCTTATGACTCATGCTCAGCAGTTTGAGGGTGATAAGATTAGGGAACAAGCCAAGGAGAATTAGAAGGCTAGGACTGGGAGCTATGAATATTCTCAGTACAAATTGGGTGGTGGAATTTTCTCATAGGGTCAGCAAATGTTTTTATCTCTAGCTCCTTTGTCAGCTAGTGTTCTATCCTCCAAAAACATGTATTACCAGAAGGTTAGAGCACCACGCTTAATATCTCAGGGAAGTGTTTTAGGCACAACGACTTACCCCAATTGCCCTAAATGTGGTAACAACCATAGGGCGAGTGTCTCGCTTGAAAAGAATGGATGTTTTGGATGCGGTCATTTTGGTCATACGTTAATGGATTGTCCTTCTAGACAGGATATAGGAGGTGGTAATGGTAGATCTCATTCTACAACTTCAGCAGCACCTGCAAGTCGCCCGACTCAGCTGGGTAACTCATTTGGTATAGGTGGCGGTCAACGCCAGAAAAGGTTGACTGCTCTTCAAGCTTATTAGGATCAGGAAGTTTCATCAAAATTAGTAACTAGTAGGATACGAGTGCTTGACCTTGTTGAATATGCATTGTTATATCAAGGGGATACTATTTCCTTTGTAACTCCTTACATAGTTATCCGATTTAGTGTTAGTCCTGAAACTCTCTCAGAACCTTTATCAGTTTCTGCTCCAGTTGGTGTCCCATTTATAGCAAGACGAGTATACATAAACTACCCTGCAACAGTCTCTCAGAAAGTAACCATAGCGAATTTTGCCGAGTTAGAAATCGTAAACTTTGATGTCATTCTAGGCATGGATTGCTTACATTCATGTTATGACTCAATCGATTGTAGAACTAGGATTGTTTTTTTTCTTTTTCCAGAAGAACAAATCTTAGAGTGGAGAGGTATTAGGTTAGCGCTTACGGCTCAATTCATTTCTTACCTTAATTCCAAAAAGATGATTTTTAAGGGTTATCTCTATTACCTAGTTTGGGTTATGGATTATAGCTCTGAATCACCAAATGTTGAGTCAATTGCAGTAATATTTGTGTCTCTAGAAGTATTTCCAAAATATATTTTCAGATTCCCTCTCTAGAAGGAAATCGACTTTGAAATTGATCTCCATCAAGATACCCAACGTATTTCTATTACTCCTTAAAGAATGTCTGCAGATGAGCTTAAGGAATTGAAAGAGTAGTTGAAAAACCTTTTAGACAAGGGCTTCATTTGACCTAGTATTTCACAATGGGGTACACCAGCGTTGTTCATAAAAAAGAAAGATTGTTCTCTTAGAATGTGCGTTGTCTATAGAGAGTTGACCAAGGTCACGATAAAGAATAAGTATCCCATCCCCAACATTGATGACTTGATTGACAAATTTCAGGTGCTAGTCACTTCCCAAAGAAAGACCTGAGATCGGGTTATCATTAGCTTAAAGTAAGAGATACTAACATTCCAAAAAGAACCTTTAGAATAGGGTATCATTATGTGTTTTTAGTTATGAAATTTTGACTAAAAATGCTCCTGCACTTTTTAACAATATGATGAAAAGAGTGTTCAAATAATACTTGGACTTATTTGTTATCATCTTTATTGATGATATCCTTATCTACTTTAGGAATGAGGATGAACATTAGAGTTTTTCTATGCACTCTCAAGGATCGCTAGTTATTCGCTAAGTTTAGCAAATGTGAATTTTGGGTGCAATGTGTTGCTTTCCTTGGTCACATTGTATCTAGGGAGGGGATCCGATGGATTCACAAAAGATAAAAGGAGTGACACAATGTCCCATACCTCACTCTCCTATAGATATAAGAAGATTCTTAGGTCTAGTTGGTTATTATAGAAGGTTCGTGGAAGGATTCTCACTATAGCCTCCCCATTTACTATGTTAACTCAGAAGATGGTAAGTTTCAATAGTCAGATGATTGTGAGATAAGATACATAGAATTGAAAACTAGATTAACTACAACTCTGTCTTGATTCCGACTGTTATGTTATCTATTGTGTTGTATCAAGAGTTGGCCTAGGTTGTGTCTTGATTCAGCGAGTAAGATAATATATAATGCCTCTAGAAAGCTTAAGGGTCATAATAAGAACTATCCAACCCATGACCTAGAGCTTGTATCAGTAGTATTTGCACTCAAAATATAGAGACACTACTTTTGTAGTGTTCATGAAGATGTGTTCACTGATCATAAAAGTCTTCAATATGTGTTCTCCTAGAAAGAGTTGAATCTTCGTCAGAAGAGAAGCTTGAGTTCTTTAAGGATTATGACATCAGTTTACATTATTATCCTTTTAAAATGAATGTAGTAGAAAATTCTCTTTCCACATTATCTATATGTAGTGTAGACCATTTTGTTGGAGAAAGAAAGGAGATAGTGAAGGATGTTCACAAGCTTGCTCTCTTGTGAGTTCAACTTATGAACATATAAGACAGTGGTGTAATAGTTCAGAATGGCAGAATCTTCTTTAGTAGTGGATGTTATGGAAAAGAAATACAGTGATCTAAACATTCTTGAACTTAAGCGTGCAGTCCAAAATCAGAGAGTTGAGGTTTTCTCATAAGAGGGAGATGGTGTACTTCCCTACCAGTTTAGATGGTGTGTTCCTAATGTGGGTGAGTTGAGACAACATATTCCTGTAGAAGCCCATAACTCTAGATATTCTATTCGTCCTGGTGCCACTAAGATGTATCCCTATCTGGGAAAAGTCTATTTGGTGGAATGGAATGAAAAGACATAGCATATTTTGTGAATAAGTACCCTAATTACGAGAAGGTAAAGATAGAAAATCTGAAACCAGAAGGCATGACTCAAGAGATCAACATTCCTACCTTTAAGGGGAAAGAAAACAACATGGATTTCATCAGAGGGTTACCACGTACTTGCAGACAACATGACACCATTTGAGTGATAGGTTATTGGATGACTAAGTCTTCTCACTTTTTGGCAATAAAGACTACAGATTCGGCAGAGAACAATGTCAAGCTTTAAATTAATAAAATTATGAGGTTGCATAGGGATCCTTTGTCTATCATTTCAATGAGAGGTCCCCAGTTTACCTCTCATTTCTGGAAGTCATTTGCGAAGGGTCCTGGACCTCAAGTTAACCTTAGCACATCATTTGATCCGCAATTGGATGGACAGGCAGAGCATACCATTCAGACCCTAGAGGATATGTTGAGAGCATGCATGATCGATTTCAAGGGTAGTTGGGATGATCACCTCCATTAATTGAGTTCCCCTACAACATTAGCTACCATTAAAATATTAAGATTGCCTTTTTGAGGAACTGCATGGCCGTAGATGTAAAACTCATGTTGGTTGGCTTAAAGTGGGTAAAGCATCTTTTATAGGGCCAAATTTAGTCCTTTATGATATGGAGAAAGTTCAACTCATTAAAGATAGACATAAGAAAGCCCAAAGTCATCAGAAATCTTATGCAGATGTAAATAGAAGGGAACTACTATTCCAAGGTGATTATCGTTTTTTCATTAAAGTGTAACCTATGAAAGGGGTGATGAGATTTGTAAAGAAAGGGAAGCTTAGTTATAGATATGTAGGCCCTTAAAAGATCTTGAAAAGGATTGGAAAGGTGGAACATAAGTTAGACTTTCCACTAGGCATAGCTGCAGTGCATGCAGTCTTCCACATGTCGCTCTTGAAGAAGTGTGTGGGTGATCTACCCTATGCAGTGTCATTAATAAGCTGTGGTGGTGAAAGATAGTCTTTCTTTTGAGGATGTATCAGTTGAGATTCTTGACCTTCAGGTTAGAAGGTTAAGAAACGAAGAATTCATTGTAGTTAAGGTTTTGTGGATGATCAGTCTGTAGAGGGAGCTACTTAGGAAGTAGAAGCAGCCATTAAAAGCAAAGAATCCTCACCTTTTTCCTTTAAATTCCACTCCATCTTGAGTTAATAGTTTCTCTTAAGGTTTTCAGTAATTCATGCGTGAATTAAGTATTAGGATCATGTTCTACAAGTTTGTACTTGAATTTTTAGTGTATTTGCATGTTCTTGGAACTCAATATAGTAAAAAATTTAGTTCTAAATGATTAGTAGTAGGGATTGCAATATTTAAGCTACTAAGTCTTTATTCGAGGACGAATGTTCCCAAGGGAGAGATAATTTAATATCCTGTATCTAAAATAGATTAGAATAAAGCTTTTAAGAATTTTTCAGGTCCAATTGATGGTATACATCGATGGACAGTAGTATGACCTACGACCCGTACTGCACATCCGTCGGTTCTACTGCAGCCCCTCACAAACTCAGTTCACAAATTTTGGCTAAGTCCTGGTCGACGGACGTACCTACTGTTCGTAAGTTAGACTACAGTCCCCGTAGTCTTTGTTCCTTGATAAAGCTCCCATTTACCCACTCTGTGACAAGATTCATGATTAAACAGTGTGGTCCGTAGATGGACCTACAGGCCATAGGTGAAAATTAGCAGACAATTAAGTACAAAATGATGTGGGGTCAACTTTAAATGGTCATAACTCTTAGCACAAAATTAATTAGGTGTTCGATTACCTATCACAAAATAGATATTTGAATTATCTTTCCATAGACACTGAGTATGCTAAAATCCAACCTCCAAGTAAAACATTATACCTGTTCTGGTTAAGGCATGTCTAGCAGACCCAACTTACGGACCCGAACTACGCACCATCGATTGAACAATGGCCCATCACTCTAGGTCGATGTTTGGTCTTATAACAATTAACTCAGTTGTCTTTTGGTATTTTTTCACTTGGTTTAAACCCTAAGGTACGTCGTTTGGACCCTCAATCATGTGATTATTGTTAGTTTAATCGTACAAACATAACTAAAACTTACCTAAGTCAAAATTATGAATGAAAACATAGAAAATTAGAAGAAAGGTCAAGAACCCTTATTCAAGAACGCAAAAAGGTTCCAACAGTTATATTTCTAAACAATTAATATTTCTTTGTGAATTCCATCTCCAGGCATGTGGAATTTCACTTTTGGGTTCCTTTCACCGATTGGGTCCCTAGTTTACTGTCAGGTGCTTGATTCCCTCATCATTATTAGAACTAAGGTTTCTAGAACCTCAACAGATCTTGATGAATTGATTAGTTATATGTTCCAAATTATATTATCATGTTATTACTAAGATTTTTATACGAATTTTAGAACCCTTTCTATGTATTTATTTAGTTCTTGAATTACACCTGCTAGGTAAGATATTTCTTTCAATTTAGATATGCATACCTCAATTATAAATTCATAATTACAAGTTTATATGTTTAGTTTTGATCTATCTAGTATTGACAGAAACTCAATCATAAAAAGTTAATTACAGAATTCATTTGGAGTAGTTTAATATAGAGTTTGAATAGGGTTCAACATACCTAATTAGTCCTACAAGTACTAGCCAAGTAGGTTGTAAGTCCCATTTGTGGGAAATTAATTTAGTGATCATGCTAGCATCCCATTATACCTCTTGAAGGGTATTTTGGATCCTCTCAATGGAGCTTGTACATAAGAATCCACATGTAGCTCATGTGGTTTTATTGTTGGTTATTAGTAGCTCCCAATATTCAGTCAAACTCTATTGCATTGACCATATTTAAAGATCAGGTATCATTCAGTCGCAACATGTTATAAATTTGGTCATTCCATTCGGTTAGCTTAGAATTCAATATGTCACATTCAGATTAATATATATTTTCTTGTGCTTATTCAGTTATGTTTGATTTTAGCTTTACTCAATTCTATATGCTAAGTACCTTTATGTACTGATTCGTGCATGTGCTCCATCATTCTGAGATTTAGGTTCAGGTTCTCAGCATTCAGACGCACTTAGATCGATTTCCAATCTCTAATTCATCATATTCAGTGGTGAGTCCTCATTCTGCGAGGACAATAGTCATGAGCTTCATTTTAGTATTTACTTCTTGATTTTTTTATTTTTCTTGACTTTGTTGGGACATGTCCCATCATTTATAGTAAGTTAGAGGCTTATTTAAGACAATTAAATTCAGTTTGGTATTGAGTTAATATATTCTTGTACTATACTGATTCTTTGATGGAGCATCAATGTAAAACTACAAAAGTCTAAGAACTAATCTAGATCTCCACATGATTTTATAAAATTTCTAACACTATTTTTAAGGTAAAAAATAATGCTTATGAGTCATTTAGGAAGTTTTAGAGTAAAAACATCATATAACGTTCATGACGTCCGGGGACTAGTCAAAAAGGTGCTAGTGTTCCTTAGCCTATTTCACAAGGTTATAAGTGTCGTAAAAGGATGAAATTTCATAAAATTGTGTATAACACATATAAGAGTAGGTTTAGCGTCAAAATGTTTAGGTATTACTCCCAAAGGACCATTCTAAGGGTCCTAGAGGAGGACCCTTTAATTTTGACCCAAAGCTGCCGATTAAGGAAGTGTAGGCACTAGCCATGGACGGTTGTAGGCAATGAGGCTTGGCCTGATTGACGGGGATTCGATGCATCTCTCGATAGTCACCTATACATTTTCAAGAATAGGTGAAATTGGCCAATCTCTAACCAAAACTATGGTTGCACATGATGGTGGGGGCCTGGTCGTTGACTTACCTACGGCCCATAAGTTATGCTCTCGTAGGTCAGGTTTGTGGCTTTCCTGTGAAATTTAGTTAGGTTCATTTGAATAATGTAGTTATTTAGGGATTAATTAATGATTAGGGGATTGTTAATTAGATTAGTTAAGATTATAACTAAGCCTAAAACCTCACTCAACACCTCTCAATTCTTAAACCCAAATTGCTCTGTCTTTTCTGTACATTCTATCTCCCCAAGAAGAACTAAGTCGAAGAGATAGGTGAAGGTCATTATAAAAAACATAAGGGTGTTTTTATCCATCAATATTCAATAATTAACATGGTATTGGATTCTTTAACCTCTGGGATTCTTTCCCCAAATGGATCTTCCAAAAGTGGTTTTCCAAAAGATGATTTCATATGGGTTTCGTTTATTTAGTTTCTAGAAGGTCCATTTGAAGATACTTAGATTCTCATTCTTGATGTTTGATAGGACCTCACATTCTAAGGACAATGCCACTATCCTTCCATTGATTGTTCTAGTTTTAAGATATTTTGTTCTTTCAATTTAATTTGAAGACAATTGTTATAAGCCTAGATATGACTTTTATTGAAGTAAATTAAGGGCTATGCCCGAATATTGTATTAGACTTAGATGGTTTGTATGTAAGACTTATCCTAGACTTCCTATGATATTAAATATTTATTTTTTATATCTGAAATAAAAGCAGAAGCCTATGTAGGGTTTCCTATGCGAGTTGTCTATCTAAACCTCCTATATATATATATATATATTATGTGTAAGGGTGAGGTGTATGTAAACCTTAATGTAGAACTAGATGAAAAGTTTTAAACTCTTCCGCAATTTAACCTATAAAATTTAATAACGAATTCTAAGAGGTAACTCTTAGTCCTCTTTGAGGACGGTGAAACTAGTTACATTTAGAGGGTGCTCCCTGGATATGATAAACATAGTAATAGAGTTTGAGGTTGAATATATTTAGAATGGATGTGTCATTAAACCACGTGTATTTAGATTCCTATTCATAATTGTGAAGGGTGCAACACTTATGAATGAGAGTATATGGGATTCCTAGGGAATTATTATATTCTATAAATACAATGTCGTGCCTCTAGATTATACTTTATGTGTTCTTTAACCAAAGACTTTTATTGTGGTTTAAGGTATGAATACTCGAAGAGAAATTGCACGAAGGGCGGAGGAAGGGATTGCGAATGTGGGGATCATGAAAATCAAACTCCTTTGCACGATAATCATGTCCCTCCACATGAAAAAATGGCTATGGGTTATCAAGCTTCGTTTGTTCCTCCTATGATAACCGACACAGAAATAAGGAAATCTTTTCTAATTTTAGCCCAAGACATGACTTCACAAGCTAATGTCGTCACTTCTAAAGTCCAAGACATGACGTCCCAAATAAATAAGGAGGCTAGACCCCGAGTGCATCAACATTATATCACTATTGTATCTCGTTAAAGAGACTTTACTAGGATGAACCCTCCTATGTTCTACGAATCAAGTTGGAATGAAGATCCTCAAGATTTCGTTAAATAATTCTATAAGATCCTATTTCTAATTGAGTGACTATGGGTTGAAAGACCGAGTTGGCTGCCTATCAACTTAAAGATGTGGCGCAAACTTGTTACACCCAATGGAGAGATAATAGGGTGCTAAGTGGGGATCTACTGACTTGGGAGATCTTCAAGAGAGATTTTCTAGATCGGTTCTTTCCTAGAGAGTTGAGGGAAGAAAAAATGGAAAAATTCATCAACATTGTTCAAGGAGTTATGAGCGTACTTTAGTATTACATGATGTTTTTTAAATTGTGTACGTATGTACTATTCTTGGTGTCTAACCGAAGTGATGAGATGAGCTGTTTTCTTAACAGAGTGTCTAATGACTTGGTAGATGAATATCGTTCGGCTATGCTTCATCATAATATGAATATCTATCTTCTAATGGTTCATGCTCAACATGTGGAAGAATGTATGTTAAGGAGTGGAAATAGAGAGGAAAAGAAGGCCAATTCTTTTTAAAGTGGCTCTTCAAAAGAAGATATGAAATTCAAGACAATCCTAAATTAAAGAATAGGTTCACCAATCAAGTTCCTTCAAAAATTCCTGATGCTCATGATGATAAGGTGTCTAACACTAAGTCCCATAAGGCTAGACGCAAAAACTCACCAAGTGATATACTAAGTCATTCCAAGTGAGGTAAAAAATATTGGGGTTAGTGCCTAGTTGGGACAGGTAATTGCTTTAGTTGTGGGAAAGAAGGTCAAAAGGTTAGAGATTGCTCTAACATAAAAGGGCAAGAAAATATTGTTGGCCAAGCACAAGAAAGTGGTTGAAATGCTGATGCTCCAAGAATTAACCGTTTTTATGCTCTCCACTATAGAGGTGAACAAGAGAGTTCTTCTGATGTGGTCACTTATATGTTACAAGTCTTCTCTATAAACGTATATACTTTACTTGATCCGAGTGCTACCATGTCATTTGGTACTCCATTCGTAGCTATAAAGTTTGATGTTTTTTCCGATACCTTTATTGAATCTTTCATGGTGACTACCCAGTGGGTTTGTCGGTTATTGCAAAAAGGGTACATAAAAATTGTCCCATAAGGTTTCCCAATGGAGTTACTCATGTTGAATTAGAATAACTTGATATAGTGGATTTTGATGTTATTTTTGGAATGGATTGGTTGCGTTGTTTTTTTGCTTCCATTGATTGTAGAACAAGGGTGGTGAAGTTTAATTTTCTTAATGAACCCGTTTTAGAGTGGAAGGTAGGAAGTTCTAATCGTAGAGATTGTATCATATATTGGATAAAGTATTGTAACATTATCTATAAAAGCTGCTTATACCATATTGTGAGAGTCAAAGATTATACTTCGAGGTTCCTTGTCACATCTGGGAATATCCCCTACACGTAACCGGCGTCGTTGTCCTCTTTGAGGACAATGACAAGCCTCTTACCTTACATCATTTCATTCATAGGTTAAATTTCACAGAAAATTTAAAACTTTTAATTACTGCTACTTGAAGGTTTACATAGACCTCTACATACACATAATATATATATATATATATATATCGAGTATACATAGGACCCTTCGTATAAGAAGATTACTTAGTCTTCTACTTTTATTGCACATATGTTTTAAAAAGATGATATACTCTCCAATATTAATCTCATCTCATAACCATATAATATGAGTCTATCAAATTGGGCCTAGCCAATACATCAACGAAACAAGACAACATGTAGGTCATACATCGTTTAATATCCAAATGAGTAGGAAAGAAACAAAAGAGTCTTAATGCTAAAAACAACACAATGTCTTGGCATTGGCATTGATTGGGAAAGTGAGGACCTATACTACTTGGATGATTAAGAAATCCAAGTCTTTTTCAATATCGTCTCAAAAATCCCTACATCGACTGCAACCTAAAATATTAGGGAAAAGGAAGAAATGGGGTAAGTACAACAATTGTACTAAGTATGAGACCATATGCACACATACTTTGATATCATGCTAAAAAATGAAACATTTCAATAAGTATGCACTTTTCAATAAAATAATTTATGCACATTAAACAATACCATACCAACCATTAGGAGGACATGTTCATTAATTCATATGCATGAACATCACAAGAACAACCACATCAAGTCTAGTCTTGTAAAAATGAATATAGTATAATTTAAAAGAAGTCAAGTAACTCTTTCATCAAGTCATAATAGCAACAAGCATAAACAAGAGTACATTTCATCATAACCAAAAAGACAATTGCCCATGAAAGCCTATCAAGTCAACAAGTGCAATAACCAAGCAAATCCTCATAACCTTACTCAAATCAAGTAACCCGGAAAGAATCATGACTACCATCATACTTGACACATCATAACATTTAAGAGTACATATCATCATACTTTAACAATATAGACCAATACATATCCATAAGTGACACCAATCAACATATAATATAAACAATGTGTAGATTTATCATATACATATCATATACAATCATAACCATATTACATAAGACAGCCTCCTAACACTCCTTTCAAGGCTAACTAGTGCAATTAATTTGTAAAGCCCTTACCCCTACCTAGACTAAGTTAAATCCCTCATGTCATCCTAGTTAGAGTTCATTCCATTAATTTATTTTACCTTTTGAGAATAAATTTACCTAACTTACATAGACCACATGAGCTAATGTGAAATCTTTTGTCGTGGAACACTACACCGAAAAAAGCAGACTACTTGCTAAGGTAGTACAAAAATATGAACATAGAAACTGCGTGGATCAGCTAGCTAGTATTCGTATGTGGGTAAAATAGTTTATGAACTAGTAAATATAGTTGGGACCCACTTTATGCCAGATGCATTGTAGTCTCAAATCTGTAGGGTACATTAGTGATCCTACCTTCCCTATGTAGGAAAGGACACTCCTCACTCTAGTTCACTCAGTACTAAGCTAGAGTTTCTTATGAAATGTCTTTCATGTATTTATTAATCATCACAACTTTTTTCATAGGGTATAACCCTTGTATAAACATCATCATCATAGCTTAATAAGAATTACATGAGTATTGTCACTTCATTACAATTCATATAGGTTAGGTTAGCATACTAACATTTTCATATAATGATAAAGCACATTGGTAATTCATTCACCATCATTATAACATTTACATATTAAGCCAACACCTTACGAATCCTAGTCAAGACATTTGAATTCAATGTTATACCACCCTATATTATGTAAATGATAGGGAGGACAAGCATTTCCAAGTTTTCTTCATATGGAGTCTTCTTTGAGAGAGAGAAAGTAGAGAGAAAGTACAGTAATTTGGGTTTGGAAATTGTGGGGTCTTAAGTTCGGTTTAGGCTTAGGGTAGTTTATATCGTTAATTAACTAACTTAATTAACCACCCCTTGTACCCTAATTAAATTGCAAACAAATTAACTAATGAATGACTAACTTAACTAAGGAAGTAAAATTGTAGACTTCACCTACGATACATAGACCTACGGTTCGTATGTCAGTCAACGTCAGTTTCCCCCCACTTTATTGCATGTCTGTCGACAAGTTCATATAGTTTTAATTTTAATAACTTGGATAGTTAGCTAAGTTATCAATGACGGATGCATGAATGCCCCGTCGCTTCACCGACGTCTCATCTTCCTAGTGCAGCTTTTCCAAAAATGGATGGGTCCTCCTCAAGGACCCTTTGGGTGGTCCTTGGTGAGTTATACCCGGATGTTTTGACCGTAAACATATTATATATGTGTTCAACACATTCCTACAAAAATTTATCAAACTCTAACTTCTATAAACACCGTAAAATAGTCTAAAGCATAGTAGCACCTCTTTCACTAGTCTCCAGATATCATGGATGTTTCACAATGTCTTGACTATAAGCTTTCTACATGAATTATACACATTATTTTTCACCTTAAAACAGTTATATATACCTTAGACACTCATGCGAGGCTCTAGATCACGTCTTGGACCTTCAGAGTGTTAAACTTTTATCTTACAAGTGACAAAATCTACATAGTTTTCTTATTCATGACAAGTAGTTATTGAATAAAGATGGTTTGCACCTCCTCCAGTATGGGAAGTAGCCTCTATAGATTAAACCCGGTCTGGTGGAGAAACTGATGAAGATTGAGCTTTATTGAACTAATTTCCACTACCTTGTTTGTTCTTTGGACACTCATTCATGAAGTGGTCCTCTTGTCCACAGCTGAAGCAATATGTCTGACCATCACAATACTTACCTAGGTAAGTCTACCACACCTAGAACATGTAGTAGCCCAGTTACCTACTTGCACCACATTACATTGAGACTAAGCAGGTCTAGTTCTAATTTTTTGTGAATACTTACCATTATAGCCATCTTTGTTTCTGGTCGCAGGTGCAGTAGCAGATGATGGAGAAGATCCCTTTTGCTTTTTTTTTTTTTAAATAAAGACCGTTTCACATTGCTTCTATGCTCACTAAACTTATTCCTTTTCTTAGTATTCATATTTCTTAACTCTTGCATATCTCTTCGCTTCTTTTTCTCAACCTTTTACACATCGGCTATCAACCTTAATATATCAAAGTCCCCTATCAGATATGCATCCCTACCTTCCTTACTCAACAGTTGACACAACCCATCAAAAAAAAGTTAATTCTACTCTTCGTGTTGGCAACCATCTCCAGATCATATTGGCGTAGTCACGTGAACATCAATCAATATTCATGAAACATAAAGAATCCTACTTAAGTTTGAGGAAATCTCATAGCTTGACCTCTTTAAATTCTTGTTGAAATAATCGCCAAAGAAAGCTTCCTCAAAACAGTCCCAACACGCAAGTGTTGCATCCTGATATCTACCCTTTTTTCACTTGTAGAACCAAGTGGCAGAAATATTCTTCAGTTGATCTGTAGCTCGCTCATCTATCTTAGTCTCAACAACATTCATCACATCAAATACATTTTTTATATCCCAATCATGTTCTTCGTAACCTCAGTAATGCTTGAAGCAGTGAGCTTGGAGGAAATCAAAAACTTCTTGTCTACTTCTTTTTATGTTAACCAACCTTATTAGTCACACCTTGATTGAGAATTCTTATTGCATCTGTGAACACAACATTAGTAATTTCTCCTCGGGGTTGAACTTAAGGCATTTTGGGTACCTTTTGCTCTTCAACATTACGTCTAGAAAGACGACCTCTAAGAACTCTTAATGGAGGCATGATTATATGAAACATGCGCAAGTACAAATTAATGAAAACTTTTTAGAGAATAAACTCTAAGGCACGAAATGATTATGAAAGAAATGAGAATATTTTCTAAGTGTTGAAACCTACTAATAATAGATGTGGCACAATTCACACTGATAACCAACACCCTACAGACATAGATTCCCCACTCTTCATCTCTGTCTATGATACAATGTTTTTTTCACTTCCACAACCCACATCTTTGCTTTGACTAGTACTCCAAAGTCATTGTTAGCCTTAAGTGAACCCTTTCCCAAGATTACTTACTTAGCAGAAGAATTATTTATGATCGTTGACACTTATAATATTTAAAATGTGTGCTTTAAACGTTCAAATCAAGAAGGCATCTCTACCGGATTCTTTTGAGAAATTATTGAATCTACTTACTTTTTTTTGTGGTTCTTCTTGAAACACAGGAGGAAATAATCATTATCGGTAGTAACTATATCTAGGTGGGCCACAAAGATGATGTTAGAAACCTCAACAAAGTTAATGACCAAAACATCAATGATCCAGCCCAAAATTGTGCTATTGGGTACATTTTTTTGCCTCCAACTGAAAGGAATGTTGTGTTTCACATCACAAGCACTGTGCTTCAACTGCTTTAACTGATGGTTTTATTCAAGGGTCTATCTTATGAGGATCCCTAGGAGAATATTGGTTATGTTGTTGGTGTATGTGCACCGTTCTACATTAGGAACATATCTCAAGAATCGTTCGACTTAGGTTGTTCCCATTTTCTCTGATGGGTGAAGCAAGCAAGTGGTTTGCGGCCTTGATAATAGATTCCATCACTTCTTTGATAGCGTTGGTCACATTGTTCCAAGTGCAATGTTTCCTTTTTTGAATCTGATAAACCTTAAGGATAGCATCCACAATTTCAAGCGCATGGAAAGTGAACCAATCCACAAGATGTGGTTGAGGTTTGAGAAACTATTTATGTGGTGTCTAACTCATGGGATCCCCGATAAGGTGTTGCTGAAACGTTTCTACAGAGGTCTTCATTTTCTAAGAAAATGAGTGGCTGACCAACTTTCTCAGAGTGTTATAATGCAACAACCCTATGCAATAACATCTCAACTCCTCAATCGCATGACAAAAATGTACAAGTATGAAGACAACAACCAAAATTTAGCTAAAATAAGGACCCATCTGGATACCTTGGCCTAGAATATCGGGGAATTAGAAGATTAATACAAAAAGAAATTAAAGTTCCTAGACAATCAAGGTCGATATTATCATGAAAAATCCTCAAGGTTGAGAGGCAACAAAGGATGGAATAGAGAGGGGGAGAGGAATAGGTATGTTCCTTCACATGAACGTCAAAGCCCAAGGACTCTAAGGGTAGATAGATAGAGAATATACGCTAACACATTCTCAAAAAAGTTGAAGAGTCAAACAAAAAGTGGAAACAAATAAAAAAAAATATGCCTCGACTATCCATCAAATGATGACCTCTTATTCCATTACTATGAAGTAGTTGGAGACCCAAGAGGATAAAATTTTGTTGCATTTGAACCCAAGATAACATGGAAGTTTATATAGTGATACTATGGCAAATCCCATGAATGATGCTTGATGGGTATTTGCATCATGCAATATTGTTAACTAAGGTACTTCTTGGGAGGAAACTCAAGTTTTTAATGCTTTAAGATTTATTTTAATAATGGGTGCTGATTGTCCAGTGTAGAAGTGGTTCATTTTTAGAATCATAGGTTGCCGAGCAAAGAGTCAAGTCGGTAACTCGTCAAAGAGGTCAGCGAGCCCAACATGGATCGCCGTTTGACCTACAAATTTAAAAGATAGATGTCTCTAAAAGTCGGTGGGCTAATGAATGGACCCCAAACTCGTGTCCAGTTTTTCTGCCATTTTGACCCAAAACTAACTGGAGGTCATGTAAAACTTGGCAAGGTAAGTCACCACCCGACACATCGCTGAGTTTTTTGGTATGTTCGATTAATAACCGCTAAAAGGTCAGCAAACCAAAAGGTTATAAAAGGCCAAACACTATAAATTTAAAAAATTTATCGCATTCTCCCCTTTTAAACTTGTATCCTCTAAGTCGCACTCTAGATTTTAATTATTGTCCCTTTATTATATATTTTTCATGATCTTGTGCTTGAATTTTGATTACATGGTCGTTTAGCGTATCAAATTATTCATTCCACTTACAAGTTTGTTTTCCAAACCTTGAACATTAGTATAGTAGTTGAACATAAATATATTTTTAAATTTCGTGATGATGAGTACTGGCCCTATGTTAGAATCGTATTTGATATGTTGGTTTGCTTATTTTACTTTTTGATATTTTTGTTTGTTTATTTTAGTTTTAAAACATTGTTTATTCACTTAAATGTTAATTTTTTGAATTTTATGTGTTAATATTTATATTTAGTTTTTGGGTTACGGTAAATTTATGTTTGGTCTAGTTGGGTAAAGTCTAAGTAACCCCTATTGGGCTAAATGAAGTACTTTACCCAATGATGAAGAATTTGACGACATTCCTAAGGGCCTAAGTAATCACGTGACAATTTTTGGTAAAACTGGTGTGTCATGACCGGAGTCTAGACCCCAGATAAGACCGGCGTCGTTGACCTATCAAAGGTTGCAGACAAGTCTACATACGTCATCGTTAAATCATTTAGGTTAATTTTGGCCGAAAATCTAATCTTTTTGTTGCTTAACATGCATCTAAGTCATTCTACTTAAACTTCTATACGTTCACCATCAACCATCTAACTATAAGATCATCAAATGAATGAAAAAGTACAATGTTGCATTGAATGTATGTTTGGCAAAATGGAGCCAACACAATGTTTGGAATAAAAATGGGAAAGAAACTCTGGTGGAACATACTACACCAACTCAATCCTATAAATAAGGTAGAATAAAATGGGAAAGCTTGCTCGAATGCATGAGGGCCTACCAAGTCTGGTTGAATGATCCACGTCAGGATGTCTTCAGCGTCAACCTGTAAGGTCCAACGTCCCTCTGTGCCTACATCTAAAAAATATAAAGTTTTATTGGATTAGACCACATTTGTACTAAGTATTGGTATATGCATGCACACACCAAGGACATGCATGCGTAAGAATAGCTCATTCCTAACAACATGATTTATTGAAAGTAAAGTCAGTAGATTTGAACAATATAGATTAGGAAAGTTAGTGGACCTGCCAAATTTTAAATAGTAAAGTTAGTATGATTGCCAAATTGGATTAGGAAAATCTTTCGATGAGAGTAACATTCATCATCATACGTATAATATGGCACATAACACATAACGTCTTACACATAACAAATAACATATTGCATATAGCCCATAACATCTTTCATATCATTCGTTCATACACCATGAGACTTTTGAATCATGGACATTACATCAAGACTTCCCAAAAATGAGGGCTCAAAGTATGGGAGCTGGACTAGGGAGCCTTATTTAGCAAACACAGAGCCTACTTCATTCATTCAAACGTACTTCACTTCAAACATTCATAAGTTAGTGTAAACACAAGCTATATCTAGGATGTAGTTTAGGGCTTTCATCGGGTTTGTTGTGAAATGATCAAGAATGACCTAGTGTCATTACATATGTCTAGCTCACCTCTTGATTATCCTATCAGAACAACTTTGGTATCGTCCATTTCATTATGTGCATCATTTAAGGCTGACCTCATTAATTTATCAGGAACTTTAACTTTAACCGACATAGATCGTGTGAGCATCATGATATCTAGTGTCTACCTAACAGCAAAAATATGTTGAATCACCGGCCAAAGTAACGCAAAACATGCTAGCGTATATATGGTATTTAACCCTGCTAGATCACTATATTGGCAGTATAGGTTCAAAGATTAGGAGATATAAGGAGATTCATACCCACCATGCCAAAATGTCTAATCTCATGAGATTTACGTGAACCTCCTCCCTTCCTGAAATAAGGCATCACCGCTCATAGCTAGAAAATCGGTTCTTAGTATAAAGTTCCATTACATTCAAATCATACGTCATGGAAGGTGGATTCTAATATGAGGACATCATTGCTCAATAGTTGATTTCTCATCTAATAATTAGTATAATGTATACTTTAATATTCTTAATTTTGTTAGAGTGTTCATAGAGACTAGTCACTTTTTTAGCTTTACACTATCATAGGTGAGTACGTTTTGGTAACATTTACTTTGGCTCATTATCTTTAGCATATCTGATCTTCATAATTACTCACCCATTTTTACGTAAATGTTCATTTCATCATATGCAAATGCACTTGTCCATTTAGTGTGTTTCACAATCTTACTGGACCCTTCTAAGGTTTCATACTTTCGTTACATACATCTTAGGTTCACTTACTATACGTACATGCAAGACTTATGGGTCTACACATACAAGCCATGAGGCATCAATAATTGTTTGTTTAAGTGATTCACATCTTCCTAAGGTTACGTGGTACAAGATTTATGCATCTTGTAAGTATGCCAAGATCTCATTTTCGATCTATTTTGGCAACATCAATTTTTCAAAATTCATTCATATATGACTTAAGTATCAATATGGAATTTGGGTAAGGGAATCCGATTTCAAATCCCTTGTAAATCACATACATTTTGATTATGTTTTGCTTGATCCACATGGCTTGGGAACCCATGATCAAGCCCCAACGCATTCATTTTTATTTTCCCCCTTGATTTCTCATTTTATTTTTCGTTCATTCGGACTGACACGATGTCGGATCAAACACCACAACCTCATTTACTTTTTTTTTAATTTTCTTTTAATTATCTCATCTTGGCCGAGAGGGTGTGGTATCGAACCCCTACAACCCCACTTTAACTTTCTTTCTTAAATTCCATTTATACTGCCTAGAGGTCATGGGTTTGATTCACACACGCCTCAACCTTTTATCTTTCTTTTAATCCCTCCTTAAATCTGACTGAGAGGTGGTGGGTTCAAATTCCACTCCTCTCATTTCTTATTTTTAATATTTCATTTTCGGTAAAGGTCACGTGTTCGAATCCCCCTTGCAAAAGTATTTTTTAAACATAAATTATTTCTATAACTTTTAACATAGAGAGGTCACGGGTTCGATCCTCAGTGACCTCACTTATTTTTCTTAATTTTTTTAATAACATGTTAATTGACTTTACTTTACGGAAACTAACATCAAAGAGCTGGAATTTTGATTACATTTTTGCAGCCTTTTTGCTCACCTCTTTCAAGTAAAATGTGTATACGTTTGGAGTAGTATTTAGTGAGTTCATTGGTTGTATTTTCATGATAACATCGTATAAATAGTTTTCACTCAAATCTGTATTTTTACATCACTTATCTTGGCCGAAACTCATCAACAAGATGCTGGAAATTATGTAAATATTTCAGCTCATTTTCATCAACGTTTACATCCTTATTTTGACGTTTATTTAATGCACGACCTGCTGTCCAACACGCTATCAAAATAACGTTCAATTCCGAAATTTCAACACCAAACTCGACGGAAAAACTTCCCTTTTTGCCTAACGTTGTTTCTTATGTTTGATTATATTTTTAACGTGAATGTTCTTCAAGTATGAAAAACTTTTAGTAGCTGGTCACTTCATGTATTTTGGAAGAAAGAACGTGAAAATAAAGAGAGGTTTTGATGTGACAGAGAGAGAGAGAGTTAAGCATGAATGGTGGTTTAGTCTTAGGTAAAGACTTTGTCAAACTAGGACTCGTTCAAACCTTTAAAAAAAATAGATTTTTAATTTTTTTAAATCATATAATAAATATTAATTAATTAAATTAATTTACCAATTTAATTAAAACAATTTAATTCATTGCTTAAATCTAGGTTAGAACCTGGGTGGAGCAAGACTTCACTTAAAGGCCAATTTTTGGCCCTCTCTCCCAAAAATTCCCTTCACCATATTATTAAATATTTAATTACATATTTAGGGTAATTACAATACAAACCTTATCCTGAAAAAAGATAATTTTACCCCTAGACCCTCTAAACTTATGATTTCCCCTTTTTAACCCGGTAAAGAATCATTCTGGTAAATCTTCATATTAGGGAGCCCTACATGGCTGGACCCAAACTTTCCTAGCTCAATTAACTCCCCAAGTTTTTTATATTGGCTGTCACAAGGGTTCAGAGGTCTTGTTCTACGCGCATCAATACGTGTGAACCCGGTCTAATCGTAGGCATTCTAAACACATTAAGCATTACTTAGCATATCCATTTTTAGGGTTTTTACATTATCCCCCCTTGGAACATTCGTCCCTGAATGAAACTACTAACTATCTAGCATAATGCCAGTAATATCATAACATAGTTACTATACACAAACAAACAATAACAACAAAGAATTGAGAGATAAGGAAATATAGACTTAACAGTAGGAATTCTAACCTCAACGACTGAAAAGATGAGGGTAGCGTGATCTCATGTAGGCCTCATCCTCCCACGTAGAACCCTCAACATGAGAATTCCTCCACAATACCTTTAATGTGGCAACCTCCTTGTTTCTTAGACGCTTGATCTTTCTGTCTAAAATCTTAACAGGTACTTTCTCATAGGACAAATCTTCCTCAACCCCCAAACCTTGAATAGGTATAATCTATGTTGGATAACCTTGGAAATAATTTAACATAGATACATGAAATATTGGAGGAACAGAAGCTAGATCCATAGTCAATGCAAACTCATAGGCCACCTCATCTACACAATGTAGGATCTCATATGGCCCAACATACCTCGGACTCAACTTCCCTTTCCTGCCTAACTCATCACCCCCTTCAAAGGTCATATTTTGAAATAAACCTTGTCACCAACATCAAACTCGAAGGGGCATTTTCATTTGTCTACATAAGACTTCTGCCGATTGTAAGTAGTGGCAAACCTGTCCCTAATAACTTTGAACTTCCTTAAGGCCTCATGAATAATCTCAAGACTTAAAATGGATAAGTCTACAACCTCGAACCACCCAACTGGAGACCTACACCTTCTACCATACAGTGCCTCAATTGGTGACATCCGAATGTTGGAGCGATAACTATTATTACACGAGAACTCTATTAATGGCAAATGGTCTTCCCAGCTACCACTGAAGTCAATCACACATGCCCTTAACATATCCTCCAATATCTGAATGGAGCAATGTGCCTGCCCATCAATCTGAGGATGAAAGGCAATACTAAGCTTTACATGCATGCCAAAGTTCTTATGGAAGGATCTCCAGTAATATGACTTGAACTGAGCTCCTCTATCTTAAATGATAGACAAAGGAATCCCATGACATCTCACAATATTATCAACGTAGAGTCTCACATAATCCTCTTCTCTATAAGTAGACTTCACAGGGATAAAGTGGCAGACTTAGTCATCCTGTCGACAATAACCCATATGTAGTTATGCTGTCTCCTAGTCTTCGAAAGACCAACACAAAGTCCATATTAATGGCCTTCCATTTTAAAATCAGGATATCAATAATCTAAGTAAGACCCGTAGGCTTAATATGTTCTGCATTAACCTGTTGACAATAAGTACACTTTTCAACATATTACGCAATGTCCTTCTTCATGCCTTCACACCATTATATCTACTTATGATCATGATACGTCTTGGTGGAATTCGGATGTATGTAATATCGAGAACCATGGGCATCTACAATGATCCTCGTCCGTAAATCATTCATATTTTGTACACACAGCCTTTCCTGGTACCTAAGTATAAGTCATCACCCAATGCAAATGACTCATTAATCTTAACAAACACTGAGTCATTCAGCTCCATCAACATAGGATCAAGATAACGACCCTCCTTTACTTCAAATACTAAGGATTATTCTTAACTAGGATAAACTGAAACACCCTCCACTAGTAGAGTTAACCAACCGCACACCAAGTCTAGCAAATCTGTGTATATATTTCACTTACTCCTTCTTCTCATCCTCAAAGTGGGATGTACTCCCCATTCTTATTCAACTCAAAGAATCAGCTACAACGTTAGCCTTACATGGATGGTAATGGACATTCATGCTATAGTTCTTGAACAGCTCCACCCATCTCCCCTAACGTAGATTCAACTCCCTCTGTGTGAACACGTACTAGATACTTTTATGGTCTGTAAACAAGTCCACATGCACTCCATACAAGTAGATCCTCCACAAATTCAGTGGAAACACCACAACTTCAAACTTCAGGTCATGAGTGAGATAATTCTTTTCATGAACCTTGAGTTGTCTCGACGCATAAGATATCACCTTACCACCCTGCATAAGAACACAATCCAAACCAACCATATGTGCATCACAATAAACCGTGTAATTCTCACCACACTCACGAAAAGTAAGCACCGGTGTTTGGTGAATGTATCCTTGATCTCCTTGAAACTCTTTTCACAAGTATCCGTCTATGAAAACATGGCCTTCTTGCTAGTCAAAGCTGTCACTGAGACAACAATGTAAGAAAAATCCTCCACAAACCTACGATAATAACCAGCCAATCCCAAGGAGCTACGAATATATGTGGCAGTAAGAGGTTTTTTTCAAGTTCTTAACAACCTCAGTCTTCCTGTGTTCTACCTCCACACCTTTGTCATACCCAACATGACCTAGGAAGCTCACTGATCTATGCTAGAATTCACACATAATGAATTTGGAATAAATCTAATGTTGTATAAGTACCTCCAACTTTAGTCTCAAATGTTGTTCATGCTCTTCCTTGGTCTTAGAGTACATGAGAATGTAATCAATGAATACCATGACAAAATAGTAAAGGTATTCAAGGAAGACCCTGTTCATGAGATCCATAAATGCAGCAAGTGCATTCGTGATACCAAATGACATAATTAGGAACTTATAGTGACCATAATGGGTATGAAAGTCTTTCTTTGGGATATCTTCATCAATACCATGAGCTTATGGAACCTTGAGTGAAGATCAATCTTCGAGAAAAAACTAGTCCCTAGGAGTTGGTAGAACATGTAATCTATTTAGGAAGTGGGTACTTATTCTTTATAGAGACTTTGTTGAGTTGTCAATAATCGATACACATTCTAAGGATTCCTTCTTTCTTCTTCACAAAGAACACTGGAGCATTCCAAGGGGATATTGTTGGCTGAATAAAACCCTTATTAGTAAGATCTTTTGAATGCACCTTCAACTCTTTCGGTTCATTTAGAGCCATTTTATAAGGAGGTATCGAAATTTGTTTAGTATCGTGTTCTAAGTCAATACCAAAGGCAATCCCTCGAGGGGGAGGCACTCTAGGCAAATCATCAGGAAACACATCATGGAACTCATTCACTACAGGCACTGAGACTATGGAAGGAATGTCCGGATATAAATTGTTAACACTCAAAAGATGATAGAATCACCCTTAGGACATCAGTTTATTGGCCTTAAGGCTCAAAATTAAGGGATTAGGACTACTCGAGTTGTACCCCTCCTGACTAGTTCTTATTCATTGAGGGAAACAAAATATCACAACCCTACAAGGATAAAATATATAATCATAAAAACTATGAAGCCAGTCGATGCCAAGAATAACATCAAAATCATTCGTTGGTAACTCAACCATGTTTGCATACATAGTTTTACTACGTACAACTACTGGGCAACCCTTGTATATATGTGACCACATTAGTGGACTTCTCTTGTTCCTCCCTACCTTTTAGGCGTATAACTTGTTCCTCTTAGGAGGCTCGGATACAGCTTCACCCTGTGGACTAGGCCTAGGATGAACATTACCTCTAGCCTAACCCCTGTTCTATGGGAAGTGTGTAACTATGTTCCCGCTCTTACCGCAACCAACGCAGCCATTAGTGCCCTGTATACACTATCCACTGTGAGCACCGCCACACTTAGCATAGTTCTTTCTGGGACGCTTCATATCACCTCTATTGACCTTCTTGGGCTCGGTTCCGCCTCCCCTTGGTTTTGTACTCCTTTGAAGGTTAAAGTTCCCTAAGCTCTGTTGCCCCTTTTTGAATTTGGGTTGCTCACAGACACCAAAATTGTTTTTCTTTATTCCATTGCTAGGACCTCCTTGATCATGTGGCTTAGGCCTCGTAGCATCACAGACGCCCGTCTTCTTCTGGCTGTCCTCCACCTGCTGGACTTGTACCATCAACGTGTAGAGGTCCGTGTTATCATCGAACATCGCAGCCCGACACTCTTTCTCAAGATATCCGGTGATTCCTGTGAGGAACCTACTCCTCTCATCGCTTCTGTTAGATACAAGGGAAGTAACATAATGGGATATTTTAACAAACTTCAAGGAATACTCCCTATCTGTCATTGATCCATGCTTAAGGTTGATAAACTCCTCAACTATGGCATCCCTCATATCCCTGGGAAAAAGTCTATCCATGAAGGTTGTCTTAAAAAACTCCCAAGTAAGTGGAAATCCAGCCAAAACTCGGCTATCCTTGCACATCTTGCACCAAGTCTGTGCAACATCCTTGAGCTGATAGGAAGCCAGCTCTGCCTTCCTAGTATCTGTGGACCCCATGGCCACCAAAATCTTGTGTACCTCATCCATGAACTCCTGGGGATCCTATGAAGTCTTTGACCCTGGTTAAAATAGGAGGATTCATCCTCGTACAGTCTCGTAGCATGTTAACTATTCTACGTACAAGCGGGGGTTCTCCCTCTAAACATTCTGCCGGTTGACCTAGGAAATTATGGCTTGGGCATGCAGAGTTATGGCTTGGGCAGTCTGTGCCAGAGATGCCCGGACCTCCGCATCAGTCAGCCTAGCTGGGTTAACTAGCATAGCCACTCGTCCAGCTGCTGCCTAGGGTTGAACGTGATTGTCCCCAAGTACATGAATGAGTAAGAATACATCTTTCCTAAAAATATGATTTATGGAAAGTCAAGTCATTAGATTTGCAAAATTTTGATTAGGAAAGTTTGTGGACCTGCCAAATTGGGATACGGAAAGTTAGTGCACATGCCAAATTGCATTAACAAAGTCATGCGATGACAGTAACATGCATCATACTATGTATCATATTGCACACAAAACATAACGTTTTATGCATAGCACATAACATATTGCATAAAGCACATATCATCTTTCATACAATTTTTTCATACGCCATGAGACTTTTGAATCATGGACTTTACATCAAGACTTCCCAAAAATAAGGCTCAACATATTGGAACCTAAATTAGGGAGCCTTCTTTAGGAAAACCACAGAGTCTTCTTCATTCATTCATATATACTTCAGTTCATACATTCATAAGCTAGTGTAAACACCAGCTATACCTAGGATGTAGTTTAGGAGTTTCATCGGGTTCATTGTGGAATGATCAAGAATTACCTAGTGTCATTACTTATGTATAACTGACCTCTTGATTATCCTATCTTAACACCTTTGGTATCTTTCACTTCATTATGTGCATCTTTTGAGGTTGACCCTATTTATTGATTGGGAACTTTACACTTAACTTAGATATATCATGTGAGCATCATGAAATCCAGTGTCTTCCCCACAGAAAAAAGAGGTGGAATCACTGGCCAAAGTGACCTAAAACATGCTAGAGTATATAAGGGATTGAATACTGCTAGATGCCTATATTAACATTATAGGTTCAAAGACTAGGAGATATAAGAAGACTCATACCCAGCATGCCTGACAATCTCATCTCATGAGAGTTACGTGAACCTCCTCTCTTCCCGAAAGAACACATAACTGCTCATAGCTAGCCTATCAGTGCTCTATATAAAGTTGCATTACATTCAACTCATACGTTGTAACAACCCTGAAAATGAATAAGATAAAAAATGCTTAATGTGCGAAGAATTCCTACTATTAGACAAGGGTTCACAATGGTTGATGCGCGTAGCAGTAGAACTCAAAACCGTTACTACAGCCAAGCCAACTAACTTGGAGAGTTAGTTGAGCTTGAAAAGGTTGGGTCCAACCATATAAGACTAGGGGTAAAATGGTCTTTTTCTGTCTAAGGGTAGTACCTTAATTAAACTAGATATGTAATTAATTAATAAAGTGGAGGGGGCAATTTGGGGAGAGAGGGCTGAAATTGAGCCCTCGAGATAAAGTCTTGCTCCACCCAGGTTCGAACCTAGGTAGGTGCAATGATTTAATGTGATTTTTTAATTGGTGAATTAATTTAATAAATTTACAATTAATGGCTGATTTATGAAAAAGGAAAAAATCATTTTTCGTTGATTATTATTTATTCATTAATTGATATTTTTTTAAAAATTGACGAAGTCTTGCAAACTATCCATGATTTAAGAGACACTATCTCCAAAAAAACTCTCTCTCTCTCACTCTCATGCCAAAATCTCTCTATTTCTCTCGTTCATTCTATTTTCCCTAGCTGCAAAAACAGAAGATAAAAACATTAGCAAGCAATGAAAAGTTCTCTACACTCAAAGAAACGAAAACTTTATATCATATTGTCGGCGGGATTGTGTTGAAGGCTTAGGGGACGATGTGGGAAGCACTTTGAAGTTGTTGAAATCTACAACAATGTATGGGTTTTCTATCTTTGAATCCATTCTCAAAGAGAAATTTATTTTTACAAAAATTCAAATTTATGAAACTAGGGTTGTCCCCTTGGATGTTGAACTCCTTGTCCCTAGTCTCCTTCTGATTTCAATCTAAATTAAGTTACAAATCAGGTTGTTGATATGATTGCTGGAATCTAAGTGTGAAATATTATATTCTTTGTGATTTTGTGTTTATAAATAGCAAGCATGTTTAATGATGACAACTGAAAATGATGTGGTGCAACATGTAAATGTTTGTTCTTTTTCGTATCCGTTTTGAAGTCTTAAAATGGTTAGTTTGATGGCTGAAATTAACGTTCATAAAATGGGTAATTCGGGATGTTTATATGAGGTGTATGTGACTGATTTTAAGTGGAATGTTGCAGCTAAAACAACAATGATTCTACACCTAGGAGTGTGTTGAAAGAATCCATAAAATACACCCCTAAAAAGTGTTAAATGATCCATGACCTTTTCTATGTTTTAAAGTGGAAGTTTTGGTTAAACTAAGGTGAGACAATGACTAATTTTCAAGCAAATAATAAAAGTTTTGTTTAGGCTAAAGTATTGAGAAGTAATCTAGAAATTTAATCTAGAAGTGACCTCAGCTCTGTAACACCTTAAATTCGCAAGAAAGGAAAAGGGGTCAGGGTGTTTTTTAATGGAGTGTACTGGCTGAGAAAGGAGATATTAATAATTTAAATAGATAAAATCGGAGGCATGGGAATCGCACCCAGGACATTCCGGCAGCGAATGACGGGAAAGAAAAATAAAAGATAGGAAGTGTGAGACGTGGGAATCGAACCCACGACTTCAAGGCTGGAAAGGAGAATGGGCGAAATAAATAAGAAAATAAAGTGAGGCTGTGGTGGCTTGATCCCACAACATCACTGCTGGTGCATAGCAAATTTAACTTTTCATTAAAAATGGAATAAATAGGCGTTGGGAGTTCGAACCTACAACTTCACAACCCCTAGAGAAATAAAGAGTCATTAAGGAGAGGATGTGGGGGTTCGTCCCACATCCTCATGGTCATACGAATTGGACAAGAAGAATTAAATGAAATAAATTAAAGGGGTTGTGGTGGTTCGATCCCACAAACCCTAGGACAAATTAGAGGTGTAATCAAGGAGAAAAATAAAGAGAGAATGTTGATATTAGGGCTCGATCTAAAGTCCCAATGTCATGAATACTATGGATAATGTCAAGGAAAAATGTAAATGTTGTCCAAGGAGTTCGAACTTAGGTTCCCTAGTCCAAATTTCCGTATTGATATATAACTTATAGGTGAATTAAATATTCTAGAATAGTGCCACCTACTTAGATCTAAATAAAGCTCTTGGCATACACACAAGATACATAAGTCTTCCACTACATAATCTTAGGAAGATATGAGTCACTTAATGAACTATGATTGAAGCCTCATGGCTTGTAAATATAGACCCATAAGTCTAGAATACATTTAAAAATAAGTGAACCTATGATGTATGTAATGAAATGAAGTAAACCTAGAAGGGTTAGGTACCAGTGTAAAACACATAAAATTTCCAAGTACATTGGCATATGATGAAATGAACAATGAAATGACGAAATAAACAGTGAAATGATTAAAACCTAGAAGGGTTAAGTAAGAGTGTGAAACACACTAAATGGCCAAGTACATTGGCATATGATGAAATGAACATTCAAAAAAACGGGGGTGAGTAATTATGAAGAGAAAATGTGCCAATGTTAATGAATGTGGTGACAACAGTATTTGATGCAAATGTAAAAGTCAGAGCAATATGAAATGGGCCTAAGTTAATGTTACTAAAACGTACTCACCTATGAGAGTGTAAAGTTAATGAAGAGACTAGACTTTATGCACACTCCATTGAAAGTATTGAGATTAACACACTCAATTCTAATGATGAGATCATAAATCATATATTGTGTTATGATGTCCTTATACTAAAAGCCAGCTTCCATGATGTATGAGTTTAATGTAATATAACTTTATATACGGTAGCTATGAGAGGTGATGCCTTCTTTCTAGATGGGAGGAGGTTCACGTAACTCTCATGAGATGAGACTGTCCGGCATGACGGGTATGGGTCTCCTTATATCTATTAGTCATCGAACCTATACTGCCAATATAGGGATCTAAATGGGTTAAATTCCCATGTACTCTAGCAATTTTTGTGTCGGTTTGGCCGCTGATTCCACCTCTTTTTGGTGTGGAGGAGACACTAGAGTTTATACTGGTCATTTAATCTATGTCGGTTAAAGTTAATAGTCCCAATGAATGAATGAGGACAACCTCAATGTTGTACACAATTAAATGAATGATACAAGAGGTGTTACGATAGGATAATCAAGAGGTGAGATAAACTTAAGTAATGACACTAGGTTATTTTTTATCATTACACACCAAATCGGATGAGAGTTTTAAACTACATCAGAGGTATAGCTAGTGTTTAGACTAGCTGATGAATGAATGAAATAAAGTACGTATGAATGAATGAAGGTGACTGTGTTTGTTAACGAAGACTCCCTAGTCGAGGTCCCATATGTTGATCCCGTCTTAATGTAAAGCCCATGATTCCAACTCTCATGGCATATGAATGAATGTTATAAAAGATGTTATATGCTATATGCTATGTGATATGTGTTATCTGTAAAATGTTATGTGTTGTGTGCAATATATTAAGTATGACGATGCATGTTACTCTCATGGCATAAATTTCCTAATAAATATTTGGAATGTTCGCTCACTTTCGTAATCTCAGTTTGGCAAGTCCACTGACTTGACCTGCTATAATCATGTTTCTAGGAAAGATTTATTCTTACTCACGCATGTATTTGTTTTGTGATTGCATACACACATACATAGTACAAGCGTGCACTAACCCTATACAACTCTAAATTTTTAGGTGCAGGCACAGGTGGGCGCTAGAGCTATAGGCTGACGCTGAAATTATCCGAATGATGAGTATTTATCCGTACTTGTTAGGACCTCATGCTTTCAATTATGCTTGCACATTTATATTATAACTTAGTCTTAGAATGAGTTAGTGGAGTATGTTGCACTAGCGTTTCTTTCCCGTATTATTTTAGAGTTTTTCTTGGTGCCATTTTTGCAAATATTAAGTTATTGCTATATTGAACTATTTCTTTCATTTTATGATCTTAATGTTAGATGGTTGATGGTGAATTTATTATGATTATATTAGAAATTATTAGTAAAAATGTTACGTAGCAAAATTTTTAAATTTTTTGCTAAAATTAACCTAAATGAAGTAACGATAACGTATGTAGGCTTGTCTGCGACCTCTGAGAGGTCAACGACGCATGTCTCGTCTGGGGTCTAGATTCCGATCGTGACATAAGTCTTGGAAAATGGCTTCTATTATGAGAACATCATAGCTCAATAGATGATTTCTCATCTCATTATTAGCATTAAGTATACATTAATCTCAATACTTTCATTACATTGTTCATAGAGACTGATCTCTTCTTTAGCTTTACATTCTAATAGGTGAGTACATTTTGGTAACATTTACTTAGGATCATTTGACTTTGATTTCATCTTTCACATTTGCCTCTTATCATGTTGTCAACATATTCATTAGCTTTAGCACGTTTTTTCTTCATAAATACTCACCCCTTTTTACGTGAATGTTCATTTCATCATATGCCAATGCACTTGGTTATTTAGTGTGTTTCACAGCCTTACTTGACCCTTCTAGGGTTTCATCATTTCGTTACATTCATCCTAGGTTCACATACTTTACAGGTATTCTAGTTTGATGGGTCTATACATAAAAGCCATGTGTCTTCAATCATAGTTTTTTTAAGTGATTCATATCTTCCTAAGATTATGTGGTACAAGACTTATGCATCTTGTAAGTATGCCAAGATCTCTATTTCGATCTATGTAGGCAACATTATTTTTGAACATTTATTTATGTATGACTTAAGTATCAATACGAAATTTAGTCAAGGGAACCCGAATTCAAATCCCTTAGACAACACTTACATTTTTAATTATTTTGATTTGATCCACACAGCTTGGGGACCCACGATCGAGCCCCAACACCTTCATTTTATTTTTTCCCTTGATTTCTCTTTTTATTTTTCATTCATTGGGACTGAGAGGATGTGGGATCGAACCCCCACAACTTCATTTACTTTTTTTTTCCTTTTCTTTTAATTCTCTCCTTCTTGGCCGAGAAGTTGTAGGATTGAACCCCTACAACCCCACATTAATTTTCACCTTAAATTCCTTTAATTTTTCCTAGAGGTTGTGGGTTCGATTCCCTCACGCCTAAACCTTTTTTCTTACTTTTAATCCCTCCTTAACTCTGACTGAGAGGTGGTGGGTTCAAATCCTACTCCTCTCATTTCTTATTTTTAATATTTCATTTTCGGTCAAGGTCACGGGTACGATTCCCCCTTGCCACATTCTTTTTTTAACTTCCGTTATTTCTATGACTTTTAAAATGTTGAGGTCATGGGTTTGATCCTTAGTGACATCACTTATTTTCCTTCATTTTTTTCATAACATGTTAATTGACTTAACTTGACAGAAACTAACATCAAAGTGCTGGAATTTTTATCACATTTTTGCATCCTATTTTCTCACCTCTTTCACGTTAAATGTGTATACGTTTGGAGTAGTTTTTACTGAGTTCTTTAGGTTTACTTTCAAGATAACATTGTATAAAGAGTTTGCCCTCAAATCAGCATTTTTACAACACTTATCTTGGGCAAAACTCATCAACAAGATGCGGGAAATTTTATATGTTTTTAAGCTCATTTTCATCAACGTTTACATGTTAGTTTTTAGGGTAATTCATGGATCATTTAGTACATATTTAGGTGCATTTTCATGGATTCATTTATCTAATAATTTTCATTCAAATCAGACAGATTTTACTTAATTTGAACATCACGATTTATACGAGTTTGTGCATGTAAGAATACAACAATAACATGTCATTTTCGAACTTCAAAAAAGGAGTATATGTCACGGCTAGAGATTGCACACACACAAACACATTATTTTTTTAAACCATGCTTAACATTCACCAAACTCGGAACATACATACATGAACATAATCAACATGAAAAAACATTACATCCCTAATTTTTACTAGCAAACATACCCAACCTACAAATCGATGGGAGATACATACAGGAAACATATAAACGAGAAAAACCCAAGCTTTTGGAGTAGATTCATCTGAGTCCTAAGGGTCTTTTAGTAAAGGGACAAAGTGTAAGAAAACACATACCTTTTTTTGACGTTTATTCAACGCATTACCTGACGTCCGACACCCTCTGCTAATAACGTTCAAGACCTAATTTCAACACCAAACACGATGGAAAAACATCCCTTTTTTCCTAATGTATTTGCTTATGTTTGATTATATTTTTAATGTTAATGTACTTTAAGTGTGATGAAAATTTAGTTGCTGGAAAATTCATATATTTTGCAGAGAGAACGTGAAAAGAAAGAGAAGTTTTGACTTGAGAGAGAGAGAGAGAGTTAAGCATGAAAGGTTGTTTAGGCATAAGTAATGATTTTGTAAAACAAGGACACCTTCAAATATTTATTAAAATCTGATTTTTTCTTTTTCTTAAATCAGGTAATAATTATTAATCAATTAAATAAATTTACCAATTTAATTAAAACAATTTTAATCAGTGATTCTACCTTGGTTCGGACCCGTTTGGAGCAATACTTTACTCAAAGGCCATTTGTCGGCCTTGTCTCCCCAAAATGCCCCTCCACCATATTAATTAATTAATTAATTACGTATTTAGGGTAATTATACACTACAATTAGCCTAGAAAAGTACCATTTTACCCCTAGACCCTCCAAAGTCAAGATTTCCCCTTTTTAACATTGGTAGAGACTCATTCGGGTAAATATTAATATTATGGAGCACTACATCGACTGAACAAACCTTTCCTAGATAAACTAACTCCCCAATTTAGTTGTCGTGTCTATAACAGGGGTTCTGAGGTATGGTTCTACGAGCATCAATCCGCGTGAACTCAGTCTAATCGTCGGCATTAGAAATGCATTAAGCATTACTTAGGTTATCCATTTTTAGGGTTGGTACATGGGGGAAGTCTCAGTACCCTGTAGGTATGGGTTAATTAGGCCAGATCTAAATTGCATAAATGAGTAGTTTTTATTTCGGTTTTAGAGGTTGCGGGTTCGTATTTGGGAAAAGGGGGATAATTGTAGGACGTTGGGCATTTCGATGGGCATGGTCGAACTTGTGGAAGAGTTCAGTGATTTGCCTACATCCCTCTTAATCTCCTTTAATTTATCAATTTTGCTTATTTGGAATCTGTGTATTTCGTAGACAAGCATGCGTTTACCGAGTTTACTCGATGACTCATCGAGTATTTCATTTTATCACCATTTCTACGCCCCTAAAACCCTAAAACACACTAAATTTTGGTGACCTTGTCCAAGATCACTAAGTGATGTAAAGGATTTGCCGAATGATCCAGGATATAGCCACCCTACAATTGTTCTAGAAATGTTTTAACCCAACCCTTTTAGCGAGCATGATCTAGCTCGCTAAAGTTACTCAGTGACTCGTTGATTGGTTTGGCGACTCATACTGCAACTTAAATTCATCATCTTCTTAAATGATTGCTAACTTTTTTCATTGTGTTTGCAGATATGGATAGACCCAAAGTACCGGGACATTACATGTCTCCCCCTAAGCCAACAAAGTAATCATAATCAATGAAGATGTAGTTTCATCCAAAGAAAAGGCGGACAAACTTCCTACCGAATGTGGGAAGGGCAAAGAAAAGGGTTAGGGCTCCCGTAATTGAGTCACAAGAGGTCTTCTCCGGCAGCGAGGATATCTATGCTACTCATCTCACCAGCTCTGAAAGTTAAGGGGAACACAAAGACCCTTATGTTGTTATCTCTGTGCCAAAGGATTATTAATTTAAATTTCCTTGGAGATTTAAGCTATGATCGAAGAGGTTGCATGATAAATTTAGGGTCAGGGTGCCTAAGACCCTTTATAATCCTCTAGTTTCAAATCAAGCTGTGGTACCAACACCACTTGCACAGGTCCCTCTCAGGGTATCCCAACATACTAAAGTCTGAGGGGACGGAGAACTATCAATTTGAAGAAAGACTTGAATACAACAACTCGATAATGCTTTGGGTATATCAACAACTCCATCATGCCCTTAAAAAAAGAGTGTGTACTAAGCCACCCCAATAAATCCTGTCTAAGATTATTCATATCCTAGAAGAGCATAATGTACGAATAATCATTATGAAGGTGATGACCATGAGGGCAAGACAGAGCCATACATTCCTTTCTTTCTCAATGCATATTACGGAATTAAGTAGGAGACCTACTGTTCCTCTTGGTGAGAAGAGGGAAATTGAAGTTAAAGCCACATACTCTACACATATCCTCCGTATTGAGGCTAAGGAAACACATAATAAGTTGGATCGGTTCACAGTACCTCCAGTGGATACATCTCTAGAGGTTGATGTTGAATCTATACCTGCAGAGGCAACTTTTCCTACTTGTGCCTCCGTGATTTTGGGTACATATACATCCACTATTTTCAAGGCAGAAGGTTCTATTACTGTTTCCCAACCTTATACTTCAAGTACCACTGCCTCGAAGACTCCAATCAATCAGTCCATGCTCCCCAATTTGGGACACCTAACCAATTTTATAGATTTATAGGCTTTCCGTCTAGAGGAAAAAATTCATTGGATGATTAAGAAAACAAATACGTAGTACTTTGAAACCCCTACGGACATCTATTGAAGATCTCTCGGTGAGAGTAGAAACTTGTGAGAGTAGGGTAGGGGATTACTACTAAGGTTAAAACATTGAAAGATGATATTTCTAAGTTCAGGAAGGATTTGGAGAAACTAAAGTCCATAGACTTTAATTTATTATTTCACTCATAAAAGGCTCCTGAGGTTCAAGTCCATATGTTTCATCAAATTATGTTATATATACGGCTACCACATGAGATGTGACTATGGAGGATGTGGTTGTTTTTGTGGTAGAGGAATTTCTCGTTTTTAAGGAGTGTAACACTCCAGTAGTCTAAGACCTAATCTAGAGCCTGACAAGATGGACAAGACCTTATAGTACTGTTTTAAGACCTAAAATAGTATTTATAAAACATTTAGGATGTTTTAGTGTCAAGACTTCAAGAAACATCCATGATGTTCGAGATTAGTAAAAGAGGTTTTTTTTATGCTTTAGCTTATTTTATGGAGTTTTAGGATGCAAAATTTGAAATATAGTGGAAAGGTTTCAACCAACTGTTAGAGAATGTTTAGTGTCGAAATGTTTTGGTATGACTATCGAAGGAATACCCTAATTTTACCCGAAAAAGGCAGTGTTGGCAGTGGCTACCTATGAAGCCAATCGATGGGGCGTCAGTGGCTCCGTAGTCCCAAACTTAGAAAAATCCATGACTGGCCCAAAATTTATGTCTCAAACACAATCGGTTGATGTGCAGGACGGTGGGTGCAAGGGGATGTTGACAGACCTACAGATCGAAGGTCGGGGTCTCGTAGGTCATGTGTGGTTTTCATATATGAGTTTTAAGTTGATTAATTTAATTAGTTAGTAGGTTATTTTGTTAATTAAGGGTTAAGGGATGTTTAATTAAATTAATGAAGGTATATATAACACGTAACACTTATTAAACTAAGCCATCACCTTACAATTCCAAAACTCACATCTCTCTAGTATCTCTCTTCCTTAAACTTCAACCTCCATTGAAAAACACTAGAGCTCCAATTCAATGACGCATTCACGAATGTTTTCATATTCAATTTGTTGCAAGATCATCAACGAAGTATGTTTTTTTTCACTCTTGGGATTCCTTTCCTCAAGAAGCCCTTCACAAAGATGATTTTCAAGTTCCCCAAAACTAGGTTTCAATCTAGGTATGGGTTCTTTTTTCATTACAAAATTGTTAATCAATTAAAATGAATAATAGTATTTTATAATTTTTTGAATAACTAATAAAGGTAAACTATTGTTAATCAATCAATATTTGCCCTTCTTAATTTCTATGTATTACTTCTTGGATTTACCTTTTTTTACATTGGTTATGAAATTCATGGTAATTGAACTATGAAGGAAATGAGAGGGCAATAAGGTATGAAGATAGATTCTTCTTGAATCAGATTATGAAGTATCACTTACTCTGATTGTAATGCTTCTACGTCGAATGTGTGGTTGTGATGTTTAAAGCAAGTATTCCTCATTCTTGACCCTAGACAATTGAATTGGTTATGAAGTATGCAAGTATGTTATGGTATTATTATTATTTTATTGAAATTGACTTTATCATGATTGTGATAAACTGTTGAGTTAAATGTTTAATCAATTTTATGTGGTCGTATAACGTAAAAGGATAGTTCTCACTTATTAATATCTATGAGTCATAAATATAAATTGTTCACATATGGGTCTAGAATAGACTAATGTGATCTAGTTTGAAAGGTATGATTACTACTAAAGGGAATAGATGTTTAGTACTAAAGTTCATGTAAATGAGACGGTGGACTCATATTACGTATGTCTTGACTCCCACATTGGTTTCTTAATGTTTAGCAAGTCAGTGTTCACACGATATGTGTTGTCTCATAATATGGAAACCTCCATGTTAGTAAGTCATGGTTTTTAATAACAACATCCTTGTCCCTTTATTAGTGGCCACACAGGACTATAGCTTAGTGGATTCACATTGTTAGCTATGTAAGATTGGTTACACCTTAGGCTGTTGTTAACCCTCTCTTTTCGATATGGGAGAACACCGGATTCCATGTAGCTCACATAGTCTTATGTCAGTTATTGCACTATCTTCCCGAATGTAATATAGAAAAAGAATAAGTCAAGTATGTGAAATATTATTAGGGCTTATTTAAATATAACTATGTAGGGTAATGGAGTGCATGTTACTTATATTACACATTTCACATGAGGTATTTTAAGGGATGGTCTTTGTTGTATTCTTGTATGAGTATGTGATGTTATTAATGTCAAGTCAGATATATTTGAATTTAGGAATCAAGCATGTTACGAAAAGTTATGAGATTATATAATATGTATGTAATAAGTAACTTAATGTTACGCTTTGCGTTCGATAGGGTTATGAGGTTCTATTCTTTGAATTGTACAAGTATTGATTTGGGTTTCTTGGGTTGACTTTGATATTCCATGTATCTGCATGTTGAGTTATTTAATATAAACATGGTTTTTACGAATTGGTGTCTTTTCTCATGAATTGTTGAATTTATGTATAGGAACCATATTTAATACATGTGATTTATACTACGTATATTTTTCCATTTTCCCCCAACATTGTAGATTCTTGCCATTGAAGAGCTTCTAGGACATTTTGCAAGAATACTTGTACTTCTTTCTCCATGTAATGTGGCATCATCCATGTTTGAGGATGGTTCCTTTAATATATCGTAGTAGTATTTATCTTGTCTAAAAGACATTTGTTGCTTCCTTATTCTTGAAGAAAATTATTGTAAGCCTTAAGCAGCAATATATTCTTGTGCAAGGGCTATGCCCAAATATTCACTTCATTTAGATGGTTTAACGTGATATGGTATTATTCGACTAACTCCTTATATGTTTATTAAGTTAACTAAATGAGAAGCCTATGTAAGCTTCCTATGTGAGGAGTCTAAGTAAACTGCATATGCATATATCTAATGTACGTGAGAGGTCTATGTATACCTCAATATGTATAAAAGTACAAATTTTCAGCCTTTTGACCTATGATATGTAATGATGAATGTTAAGAGTCTAGTCTTAGTCCTCATTGAGGATGAATATGCTAGTTACGTTCAGGGGGTTCACCCAAATTGTGACAAGGAGGCGACCATATCTAGAGATGTGCCTTATTTAGATGGGACGATAAAAGAGTCAGTCTTCAGACATCGGTGTCAGAGATATCCATGGAAGGATCTAGTAAATCCAACCTTGATGTTACCTCGGTCACTAATTCCAAATATCTGAGTGTGACCCTGAGCATTGATGTCGACAGAGAGATCAACAATGTAGACATGATCACTATTTACGTCCCTCTATGTTGTTTTTGTGATTTCTTTTTAATTTAGTTGCATTTGAAGACAACTGCATTTCTTTTGTGGGTGGAGTGACGTATATACCTACATACCTCTTGTTTTTTTTTTGTTTTTTTTCTGAATAATATGATATAATGATTTTTTTTAAAATTGTCTTTTGATTCTATCTTGTTGATATTTAGGCTTATGGCTCCTTGTTTTTACTGGAAATGATTTTGACCCATTTTGAAAAAATTTGTGAAACCTCTTTTGTGTATCATTATTATTGGTCTTATTGAAATTTTAGTATCAGTTATGATCAATAAAAATTACTTGCATAGTGCTCTTAATTGAACAAAATGAATCTACTGCTATGATGAGGCGATATGAAATTGCCTAGACAATATATGGACTTTTTACATCTCATTGTGACTATTCGGTTTTTTAATGGAATATTTTATAATGAACATTACTCACTAGTTTAAATATCCTCGTTTGATATTGGTTACAACGCCCTGTGTGATTAGCGAACCTTGAACATTTTATGTTGACACCTAGAATTTTCCCTTATTGTCCTGTTCACTAAGTGAGTCAAGATCTTGAAATGATCTTACGGAACATTTTTAACGTGTTCAACAATTTCACAATCTTGAACACCATTTATACTTGTCCTTTTCTTGGAATTCTTGTGACGCCTCTTTATCCTTGTACCCATAACTTTCATCAAGTGTGGTTTGCCAGAATAACCTAAGTTGAGGTGTATCGAAAAGAGAAAGTAATTCAAAAAAAGTAAAGAAAACCTATGTGATCAATGTTCTTGAAAATATGGGCAACCTCCATGTAAACAACAAGAAATAAATGGAAAAACGAAAAGAAAAAGAATGAAAAAGTTGTGAAATAAAGTCATTAATGTTGCAAAACAAATGGGGTATCAAGATTTCCATTTGAAGATGAATAATGGGGGAGAATTATGAGCATGACAAAAAATTTAATGAAAAGGAAGAAATGTGATGTTCACACTACATTTCATCAGGTTAGCAGTCACGAAGCCAAAATGATCATAACTTTAAACAGAACCTCATTACAAGACTAGAATAGACCTTATTTATCTTGAGTGAGCTGAACCATATATTGATTGGAAAATACTAGCAAACTTATAGGTGAAGTCATGCGTGTGTGCATACTTGAGAGTGTGCTAGTAGTATGTAATTCCAAAACTATAAAATGTCGAGAAATTCTGTATGAGTATGGAATCATCTTTGTTGTGTGGCATTTGAGTACCGTGGATCTTTAACCTGCATTTGTAGAAATTATTGTGAACATGAACATCTTTGATAGTGGTGAGTAACTTAGAATCTTTGAGTGCACAATTGATAATTGCATGACTAAGTTGAGCCTTATTTTGTGCATTCATGTTGAGTCTTACGTAGTGTTTTTTGATATAGTCATATTGAACTGGTGAAATTTAGTTTTACTTGAGAACAAGCAAAATTTTAAGTTGGGTGTGTTGATGTGTGCAAGATTTAGACTCATTTAGGGATTTATTTATATAGATTTGGTGTCTTGAAATGCTTAATATATGTCATAAACTTAAGATAATTCCTTGGTTTTTAGATACATTGAATGAGTAACAAAGAAAGGACATCAACATGCAAAAATAAAAAAACAAACTGCACAAAAAAAGAAAGGCAAGCCTGGTGATCCTTAAGGGATTTGGCAAAATGTCGAGTGACTATCTAACTAGCTAAAGTTCCTATCTTCCAATCCTTGAAGGTAAGAACCAAGAAGGATACGCCAAAAACCCATTGGAAAACAACTAATTAGTTTTACTAATTCAAGGTAGATCGTCCAAAATTATAGGCCTTGAGGATGCTACATGCCAAGGCGAAAAGGCGATGGATCTAGTCAAATTATAGGGCAACTCTCCGTGTGGTTTTGCAAGCTTAACTTACTTCGGAAAACTTACTTCGTATATTATTTAGGACGAATATAAATCAGATTTTGAACATTTATTTTATCATACTTTTACATCTTTGAAAATTTTTATTAGTTTCAGAAGACTTTTGTCCATATCTTTCCTTAGCTTTGAAGGATTGAAAAAAATTCATTTTAGATAATTTGGAAGTGGGTCTGTAATATTCATCAAATAAAAGGATTATAAAGATGAAATCACTCTTACCCAGTTCATGGATAATATATTCGGTAATGGTTTATGTCTTTTTATGATGTTTAGCTAAAACCACAACTATTGGGGTGTAATCATTTGATTATTGGCTGAAATTATTTATGTATTGGTATTTTCTAGTGTAAATTCTATTCAAAAGTGAGTTTAATCATTAATTTTTGCCTAAATTAAGATTTGTTCATTCAAATGCATATTTTTCATTAGAGTGAGGCTTTAGAACTAAGATTATTGATTAATGCTTTGTAGGTATTGTGTTGACTTGGGCTTAGCGAGAGAGAGTGCATCCTAAACTCAATCCCACACATTTATCCCTTGATAGTGCATGGATTAAGGTGTGTGTTTTTTTCATTGCCAAGCTTTTTGATGTTTGAAAGAAATCACCTAATTTGGATAAGTTGTTCGAGAGAAAACTATCTCCCTTATATTCTAGCCTACTCAATTATATTTAGTTATTTTCTAGTAGTTGCAATTACCCATATGCCCATATTTTCCTTTAATTGATCACATCCCAAGATTTTTCTCCCTATTGTGATTTCTTAGTTTTTGTGAATTTTGTAGTTGATAACTAATCCCACCCCTCATTTTGATATTCGTTCCATCCTTTTAATTTGTGTAATATCTTTTCAAATAATGTTTATTCCAATGGCTTATTAGACTGCATTCGCACTTCTTAATTGAATTATAAACACCTACCACTCTCTATGTTATTCGATCCCAACTAATTTAGTTGGATTTTATATCGATACATGATGTTAACACATAGAATTGGAATAAGTGTGCTTGAAACATTAAAATCTTGAGTAATAAAAATTTATTCTTGACCTTTGTAGTGCTTAGTATTTTTTAACATATTGCATTCTGCAAAAAAAAATTTTGGTGAATACATATGATTTATAAAAATAATACATAAACCTAAAAAGCTTGTGTTCATGTGGAAATGTTGTTTAGTTGTTATAGATTCTTACTTTGTGACGAGGCATAAGACAAGTTCTACCCAAATTTCTAATTTAGAAATCTTCCATGTTCAACCGCTAGTGGTTTGATTATTTATTTTTTGACAAAAAGTATTTTTGGGTGATTCTTTATTATTTTCAACCTTAAGACATATATCTACATTATTTATCAAGGATATAAAGTCGAGTTTCCATTTTTCATTTCAAAAGTAAGTTGCAACATAAGTATCACGAAGAGGAAGTACCCAGTAGAAATAACACGGCATAGTCGATCCCTCGGTGGTCTCATACAATCCACATGGATCATTGTTTGCATACAATAGTCAAAATAATTAAGAATTTAAAACATTTTTCACCACAAAGAATACTTTCATTAATAATTCAGTAGAAGACTTTACAACATTTAAGTTTATAGTATGTCTCATAAAACCATCTATATAAGTACAACATAGGGACGAAGCCCATACAAGACCTGTAATAAAGACTAAAAGACCATAAAAGGAACATGTGGGTCTTGTCCTTGAATCTATGAGGACTCATCAAAACTTCATTCTTTACCCTTAGAAACCTATCAATATTCCATGACATACAAAGACATCCAACCCCTACACTTAAGTCAAAAAAGGGAAAAGAAATGTTTAGCACATTAAGCACTAATTATGGAATTCATGAAAAAACTAAGCAAAAAGGTACATTTAGTATAGAAACATGATTTCGTGACATATTGATAAAAACCTTTATCATAAGAGTTTAAAAGACATAACCGAAGTCAACAATCACATATAAGACATATTAAGCTAATATGAATATATAGAACTTAATTCCATATTCATAAAGTAAGCCTTTTCATCATTTAGACTATCACCCTAAGCTGACTCTAAGATCCACCTAACTAAGACATGAAGAGACCACACCATCTTCAAGCACACGTAAGTGATCCTAATATCCTACCTAGATAAGATCCTGTAAATTGTAATTATTTTTTCTAAGTGATTAATATTCATTTAATTCATTTAGGAGACAACTAAACACATAGGTAACTTCACATAATGGTCTTGGAAGACCTAGGGAACTCACAGAAATATCTTAAAAGCCTACTCGTGCCTGTGTATATAGTTTTCCATTCCACTACCAACACGTTGTAGAACTTATACATACTAGAATGCTTATCCCATATGATAAGAATAGGTATTAACAGACCTAGATGATACTAGCTAGGTATGGAATATCGTGTCATAAGACCTCACAGCGTGAAAGGTATTCGACTTGCCAATGATAAAACTAGAACACATACCATGTCGGCACATGGTTTAGGGGATATCAAAAGGTTTCTTTGTACTCTATTCTCATACTTTATTAGATATACTCCCTTAACCATATGCACTCGGTGATTTGCCTTAATTCTCATAAAGTTTGTTCATTCACACAAGTGTATTTGAAAAGGTACCATCATTAAGCTATACAAACTCATAATACCATTTTCAAGAATTTATCCACTACGACATCCAATCAAGGTTCATTTAGATAGCTCTTATGACATTCTTAAAGATCGTTTCATGTCGTTCCGTCCAACCGACCTCTAATTCCATTATACCACGCAAGAAGGGCATCCTTTAGGTCTACCATTTCAAGGATTATTTATTAACCTTCTTTTCATATTCAAGGTTTCACATTCTTAACATTTTTTTCATATTCAAGGTTTTCATATTAGTTTTTCATAGAAGGGTACAAACTTTAGGTCTACCGATCCTAGATTTTAATTTTTTAATACATACATGACAAGGGTTCCTAAACCTACCAAGTAAGGAGATAACATTCTCTTAACATTCATACATGAAGGAGAAGGCACATAAGTCTACCAAATCAAAGAGTTCAAAATAAAGAAGTTTTCATATATATAGAAGAGGGACCTAAGTTGACCAATCAAGACACAACATCCTCATATAAGACTCTTCAAAATCCATCATCATTGCATATTAATATTCAAAGAGAATATACATTAACCATACTACATCCATATTATACAATATCACACATACATTACATCATAACTTCACTTTATACACACACATATGTCGTAAAACCTTCTACATAGCTACATTACTTTACATAGACAATTCACAATATAATAGCATAATTAACACAATAGCAATTAAACATAATTTCTATATTAGCAAATGAATTAGATCAACTTACACTCTTCCAGTATCCAAGATCAACATCCTTAACATATCCAACAATTCACAATATAATAGCATAATTAACAATAGAAAACAACCCTACAACATATTATAATCACAATTCTATTAACATTAAATCACAAGAAAGAAACCAACTTTGTAATTCAAATTTAGGGATTTACAAAATAGAGGTTTCACATAGATTTTCATCGTAAAACATCAATTTAATATCAATAATATCATATCTTATGTTTTTAAAACATTTCATGCAAGAACCCTTGAGTGAGAGCGGAAATTGGAATGTTTCATAAACATTGGAATTGGCTCTAAGGTGATAGTTTACCTTGTATAAATAAATCTCATACCTTATTAGAATAAATCACAAGATAACTGAATAAGAAAAAAATTTAAATCCACCACCCTAGCTCCATGTTTATTTCATGGTTCCATGGGGAGGGGGGTTGGATAGAAGTTAGGGAGGGAAAGGTTTTTATTAAGGTGGTAGAGTCTAAAAGAAGACTTAATAAATAAAATACACTTAAATTATGTAAATACACATAAAACTAACTTCCATACAGTTAAAAATGGTTGGGGTGAATTGAGCATTTCACCCCCAAGTTGGGCAAATTGTTTCACCTTTTGCACGCTCATTCGATGACCCCAATTGACAGACCGTCAATTGTTTTACTGGCCGGTAATGGAGTCCTTAATTTATAATTTAGTCACAAAATTTTAAGGAATTGAAGGACTAGTTGACTCTCACCTCTGACGAGCCATCAATTGATTGCATGGCCATCAATTTGTGTTGTCTATTGATCTTGCCAGACAGCTTCTTGGCCAAAAAATGAGGTCCTCCTAAAGGGCCCCTTGTGGGTCCTTGAAGGAGTCATACCTTCATTTTAAACCCTAAAACATTCCCATATTGGTTCTAGGGTCATCACCACTGACTTCAACCTAAAACCACACATTTAATTTCAATCAAACTACTTAGGCACACACCAGCACATAGATGACTAGTCCCCAAATGTCTTGGTCGTTCATTAGTGTTTAACCTAAAAATCAACTTGAATAACCTATGAACTTATTTACTAATTAAATTAAAAAGTTAACTAGCCTTAAAATAGAGAAGCTCTACCTCATCCTATTTCAGTTTTTTAAATAAGGTACCAGTCCGAATAAATTTGTACATGCTAGGTTTACTTTTGATGAAATCATATTTTACGACAACATTATTGAGATAATAGAAATTTAATAATATATTTTATTGTATATTTAAGGTTTTATATACTCATATATAAGTTGCGGACCTTGACACGTTTGTTGGTCTGTTGTTTGAACTCTTGATGTAATCTTTGATGGTTTAATTCTAAGAGACTGAACTTTGTGTATAGACTTTTATTTGTACACTTCTTACCTTATGGTATATTTGAAATTTTATCTTTGTACCTTTTTAATTCTTCTCACTTTTCATTGTCGTGTTAGTATTCTTTCAGACTTTAAAAACACTTGTGTAACTTGTCCACTTGTACTAATTATTTGATCATCTAGAGTTTTTTTTTGGGATTTGTTCCTTCTTTTGGTTGTGGATTTTTAACTATTATCATGCCTCTTTATTCGGATAAATTTTCATCTTGACTCTGGATTTTCTATTTGTCTTATGTATGGAAGTTGTCCATTTAAGTAGAGACTAGACAACCATTTTTAATATGGTTCATGTTTCTCTTGATTATTGGGTTTTTCTCTACTTTATATAGGTCTTTGATCCTTCTTGATACTTAATTATGCTTGCATGACGACATGATATATATATTGGGAAAAACTTGTAAGGTTATTTGATCTCTTGTGGAATAGTGCTATGAGAATTCTTGACACTTAGGTCTTTAAATATTAAACTTGATCAAATCATATACTGTTTACTTGATTTATTTATATAACACTCTGAAAGTACTAGACCTAATATAGAGCCTCATATGTTGAACTAAGGTTGGTAACACTTTTTCTAAGCCTGAAATAATTTTTATAAGTCAGTTGGGAAGTGTTAGAGTCAAGACGTTAAGAAACGTCCAAGATGTCCAGAAATTAGTCTAAGTGAAGTAGTAAAATGTCCTCAGGTTTTATAGAAGTTTGGAGGTGTTTTATGAGGAGTAAAACTTGTATAATAATTTTTTAGAGGAAAAATATCTACATAGAGAGAAAATGTCCAGGTACAACCCCCCAAGGGTCGCCCTAGGGGACTATGAAATGACCCCAAAGTTGGCCAAGTAATATGCGAAAGCATGGGCCAAATGGGTTGTAGTCGCAAACTTGGTAGGCCTTTAGTCAAAAATCAAGTATGTATCATGAGCAGGCAGAGACTCTACTATCCCAAAAAAGTAATTTGGAAAATCTTGTGGGAGAAACACCGCATTGCTGACTTGTTCCCCGATGATAACATGAAATTTGGAATTCAAGTTTGACTTCATTAAAGAGTCAATTAAAGTAAGGTTATTTTGGGTATATATATTATTATTTAAAATTACTTTTTCCTCACATTCACTCACTCAAATAAAATCTCCAAATCAAAACCCAAAAGCTCTCAATTCACTCAACTTTCTCTCTCTATTCAACCTCCATTAAAGGAAGAAGAAATCTTGAAGAAGAAGGCCAATTTCTCTAAGATTTCTCTTTAATTTCGTGGATTAATCTTCATTAAGATATGGTTTATTCACTCTTGAGATTTCTTTATCCAAGACGTCCTTTCAAAGTTGATTTCTAAATCACCCAATTCCAAGGGTTTTCTCCTTGTAATGAGTTTTCTTCTAAACTTGAAATTAATGATTGTTTATGATTATCTTTGATTAACCATGGCTAATTGGAAATATATTCTTTAGTAATTGATGTTAATTAAAGGAACTACGTGTGGGTCATGTACCTTTCCCTAATTTTCCTAAATCTTAGATCTTGTTTATAAATAAATAGGAATTGAAGAATATATTGATTTTTAGAGTTGTTTTGTCTATTCGAATTCATCCATCGACTGCCTAGGGTAATGTATAATTTGAATTTATTTTATTTCAAGAATAATTCATGATGAATTTTTTCCCCTTACCCTAGGTTATGAACGCATGTTGAACTTATTAGTATTGATTCAATTGACTTAGTTATTGTGTTAATTACTATTGAATAATGTTACTGCACCTATTGATGTATTAAATTGGATTGTTTGAGGGTAAGGCCAATGAAGATAGCATGTTGAATGAGAATTGGTAGGACGTTTTGATCTTAAACCTTCACTTCAAATGTGATTGCTTGTACTTGGTAATGAATTTCAATTGAAGCATTCCTTATTACTATATTAAGTAGTTGTTGGTATGATAATGCAATTGAAATGTATTTATTATGTGAATATGTGAGAATATGTTTTAGATGAAATGATATAAGGTTTGTAAGTTTTGTTATGAATTTCGTATGCGCCTTATTAAGACATGATGATGATAATGTGTTAATATCACTTTTGAGGGTTGCAATGAAAGGATATTCACATGAAAATCCTAATGAGCTAATGATTTTTAATTTACAAGGGGTTATTCTTCTATGGCCTATACTAATCTATGATAATTAATAAAGGCTTAAATACATTTAAGAAAAGGATCATAACCTTAGCAGCGAGCGAACTAGATATAAGAGGTGTCCCTTCATAATGTAAGAAGGTAGGTTCACAATGTTTCCGATGAGATGGTGACAATAATGCAATTTTGCATCAAAAGGGTCCCAAGTATATCTCCTAGTTCTTGAACTTTGTTTCCCCCATAGAAATACTAGCTGGTGGATCTTCCAGAAATGTTATGTTCATGTTTTGGTACTACCTTGTCAAGTATTCAATCTTATTTCGGTTTAGGTTTTCATGACACTGGATTCCATGTTTAGCTCATCTATTTCGGTTAGGGCAATTGTTCCCACAAGAAAAATGAAGTAACAAAGTGAACACTAAATAGGGTGACTTAAGGGGTTAAACTTAGTATAGGTAGGGGTATGGGACTCTACCTAGAATGTGCACAAGTTTTCTGTAAGAGGATTCCTAGGAGGTTTTTATTATGTATGGTGTCATGAAATATATGATGATGACTTTATATGATGAGACTCTTACATGATTATGAATATATTGAGAAAAATGATGCTGGTCTAAATTTATATATATAGTGATGGCTATCTATTGTGACTTGTGTTATGTAGTTTTAATTATGATCTCCTTTCTTTTTTACTTGGTTGTATGGGGTTATAGGGCATCACATTAGTATTATATTTGTAAGGTTGGGAATGGATTGTTTGTAGGTGTTTTTGATGCTCATGTTAATGTGAACTATTAAACTTGTTAGGTTGATATGGTTCATATGTTTGTTATATTGATTATGAACATGACTTGTGTTATTGTGATCTTTATTTTGTATATGCTCTATTGGATGTTCATGAAAGGCTTTAAAATGACTTAGCATGTTTGCTAAAGAAATGGTCCCTTTTCATGCATTTTTCAAATGTTTCATTTTCATATATGTATTGTTAGTAGAAGTCGTGTACTAACCCATGTTTCTATGTTTACAACAAAATGTACGTTCTGGCCGTTGAGCTTTCAGATGGCCATTAAAGTAGATTTGGAAACTCATTCTCCATGTTCGCTAAATCCTCACATTACAAGGACGATGTCACTATCTAGATATTGAATATGGTTTAGTCTTAAAGAAACTTTTTTTCATTTTCGTTCATTAGAAACAAACGATTTATATGCCTATATGTGAATTGTATGGTTATTAAGTATGGGCTATTTTAAATGTTGTACTCGTTTTAGACAGTTTAACCTGAGACATATTCTAAACTTCTTATGAAACTATATTGTTATCTTATGTATGTGAAATAAAAGTAGAAGCCTACATAGTGCATCCTATGCGACTATGAAAACTCCCTATGTATATATTATCTTTAAGTGAGGGGTGTATGTAAAACTCAATGGTAAGAGATTAGTCTAAGTCCTCTTCGAGGACAACGACACCGGTTACTTCTAGGGGGTGCTCCCCGGATGTAAAAAACTTGGTATTAGGGCATGAGGTTGTATATATTTAGGATGGATGTCTCATTAAACAACGTCTATGTAGATTTTTATTATAATTGTGAAGAGAGCCACACTTATGAATAAGAGTTTAGATGTTGCTTAGGAAATCCTCATCTTCTTGTATTCTTATGTCGTGCCTCAAGCATATACTTTATGTGTTCTTTTTACGTAAGCCTTTTATTGTGGTTATAGCTATAAATACCCAAAGGGCAGTGACACAAATGTCCGACGAAGGGATTGCGAATGTGTGGGATTACGACAACCAAGATGCTCCGCATAACAATCAAGTCCCTTCACTTAAAGATGTCGCAATGGGTGATCAGGTTCCGATTTTTTCTTCCGCCGATGACCGATGGAGAGATAAGGGCAACTTTTCTAAATTTGGCCCAAGCAATGCCTTCATAACCAAATGTTATCACTTCTAATGTAAAATCCATGATAGCTCATGTAAATCGAGAAGTAGGATTACGAGTGCCTCTACATGATAAAACTATGTCACCTTATTTCAAAGAGTACTAGGTTGAACCCTCCTATGTTCTACAGGTCAAGGGCGGATAAAGACCCTCATAATTTACTAGATAATTTCTGTAAAATTCTATTTGCTATTGGTATGACTACGGGTGGAAAGGCTGATTGAGCTGCCTATTAACTCATATATGTAGATCAAACTTGGTAAACCCAATGGAGAGACAATAGGGTGATAAGAGGTTCTCCAGTGACTTGGGAGATCTTCAAGAAAGCTTTCCTTGATTGGTTGTTTCCTAGAGAGTTGAACGAAGCTAAGGTGGAAGAATTCATCAGCCTATAGTCAAGGGGTTTTGATTATTATTGAATACTCCTTAATGTTTACTAAATTGTCCAATTATGCTCCATCCATGGTGTCTAACCCAATGGATAAGATGAGTCATTTTCATAAGGAGTGTCCAATGACTAGGTGGAATTGGGTTGTTTCCTTGTGCAACATAGGAAGGCCATAGCCTATGCTTCTAGAAAATTTAAGGTTCATGAGAAGAACTACCCAACACATGATCTTCAGTTAGGGGCCATTGTATTTTCCATGAAAATATGAAGGCATTACCTATATGATTTTCATGTTGATGTGTATACCGATAATAAAAGTCTTCTATATGTGTTTACCAAAAAAGAGTTGAATCCTTGACAATAAAGATTGTTAGAGTTGTTTAAAGATTACGACGTGAGTGTTCTCTAGCATCCCCTCAAGGTCAATATGGTGGCGAATGCTCTATGTCGTATGACTATGGGTAGTGTGTCTCATTTTGATAAGAAGAAGAAAGACCTAGTGAAGGATGTTCATAGGTTTGCTTGTTTCGGTATCCGATTGGAATATTCTCCTAATGGTGGTTTTACAATTCATCATAACTCCGAATCGTCTTTGGTGGTTGAGGTGAATTCTAAGAAACACCTTGATCTGTCATTGATGGAGTTAAAGGAATTGATTCTTGGCAAGCTTAATGAGTAATTCTCCTTGCGGAGGATGGTGTTTTGAGGTACCAAGAGAGGTTATGTGTACCTAATGTGGATGATTTGAGAAATCGGATCATAAGGGAAAGTCATGGTTCTCGTTATTTCACTCATTCAGTTCTACTAATATGTATCATGACCTTAGAGAAGTGTCTTGGTGGTAAGACTTGAATAGGGACATAATGTCAATTGTGGAAAAGTGTTCAAATTGCCTATAAGTGAGAGTCGATCACCAAATGCCGGGATATTTACTTCAAGAAATACAAGTTCAAACTTGGAAGTGGGAAGACGTTAATATGGACTTCATAGTGAGTTAGCCTCGGACTCAAAGGAAAAAATTACTCTATATAGGTTGTAGTAGATAGGATAAACAATTGTGCTCACTTTATTCCCGTTAAGTCTCTATTAAAGATGAGATTTTGAGTCTCCGTGGTATTCCATTATCATCATATTGGATAGGGGTGCAAGATTCACATCTACATTTTGGAGGTCGTTCCAAAAAGGGTACGGTACAAGTGTAAAGTTAAAATCGCTTTTCATCCACAAATGGATTGTCAAGCGTAGCTTACCAATCAAACTCTTGAGGATATGCATAGAGCTTGTGCAATTGAATTCAAGGGAAGTTTTGATGAGCACTTGCCTTTGGTAGAGTTCTGTTATAACAATATTAACCATTTGTCTATATTAATGGCTCTTTTTGAAGCTTTATATGGTACGAGATGTAGATCTCCAATTGGATGGTTTGAATTTAATGAGTCTTCACTTCATGGTCCCGACTTTATCTATAAGGCCTTGGAGAAAGTTAATTTCATAGGGAACTGCAAACAACCTATAGCCGGCAAAAGTCTTATGCCAATTGTAAGAGAAGAGAATAAGAATTTGAAGAAGCTAATAAGGTGTGTTTGAAAGTCTCACCCACGAAAGGGGTTGTTAGATTTTTCAAAAAGGGGATGTTAAGTCCTCATTATGTGGGTCCGTATAAAATTTTTCAATGGGTTTGCAAGATTGCATACGAATTTAGATTACCTAGTTAGCTCGCTTTGGTTTATCCGGTATTCAATATATACATGCTTAAGAAGTGCATTGGTGACCCGGAGTCCATTATTCATATTGAAGGTCTAGAATTGGATGAGAATCTTTCCTATGAAGAGGTTCCAGTGGAAATATTGATTGCCGAGTGATGAAGTTAAGGAACAAAGAAGTGTCCTCCGTAAAGGAGTTATGGAGAAACCACCTAATTGAGGGAGCAACTTGGGAGACCGAGGCCAACGTGAAATACCATTATACTCATATTTTTTCTAATTAAGGTTTGTTTTTTCTGTCAATAGTGAAAATAATGAGTTGATTAGAATTTGAATTGTTTTTTAAAAGGTATTCATGTTTATAGAAAAAAGGTTTTTCTAAAATGAGCGATCATGAAAATAAATGCTCTTTTGCTTGACTGCACTTATATTGTGTATTTGGTATGTTTTTGCCTCCATGAAGTGATATTTATCATGTTTATGTGTTTTGAAAGATATTTTGGCATAAGTTACTATTTGATGTTATATGAGCTCTCATTGTGTTGAGAAGGAAAATTCCTCATGTTGTGATGCTCTGCTCTTATATGAAGTAAATGGTTTTTAGAGTTTCTATGTGTAAATATCATGTTGTTATGTTTATTTGAGTTGTAACTAATGTTGATTATGTATCTTTTTTGTTGGGCTTGTAATATTGAATCTACACTTTTCCTTCTAATGATTTCTAGTGTCATTCAAGGACGAAAGTTTCTGGGGGGGGGGGGATAATGTAACACTCTGAAAGTCCAAGACCTAATATAGAACCTCACATGTTTAACAAAGGTTTGTAACACTGTTTCTAATCATAAAATAATGTTTATAATAATTTGGGAAGTGTTAGAGATAAGACATTAAAAATGTCCAAGACGTCCGAAAAATTTTGGTGCTTTTTTATGAGGTATAAAACTTATAGAATGATTGTAAATAGGTAAAACTATGTATATAGAGTGAAAACATCCAGGTATTAATCCCCAAGGGTCGCCGTAGGTGTCCACGAAAGGACCCCAATGTTTGCCATGCATGCTGCGAAAGTACCAGCAAAAATACAGAAAGGAAAATGAGTCCGTCTCGCGAACCTTGTGGGCCTTTCGTCAAAAATCAACTCTCCATTGCGTAAATGTAGAGGACTCTACTTTCTTGAAAAAATAATTAAGAAGATCTTGCAGGTGCAGGTGCTTGTTGGAACTTGTTCACGACGAAATTCTAAAAAGTCGAATTCAAGTTTGACTTCATTAAACTGTCATCTTAAGTGAGGTGCATTTTAAGTATTTCGTGGGATGTATATATATTGAATTAAAATCAGTTTTCCTTTACATTCACTCAATTAAATAAAATCTCCAAATAAAAATAAAAAATCTCACCAATCTCTACTTTCTTTCTCTATTCAACCTCCATTGAAGGAATAAGGAAGCTTGATGCAGAAGGCCACTTCCTTTAATATTTCACTTGAATTTAGTGGATTAATCCTCATTAATGTATTGTTTCTTCATTCTTAGTGTTTCTTTCCCGAAGAGGTCCTTTAAAAGTTGATTTCTAAATCACCCAATTCCAAGGGTTTTTTCCTTCTAACGGGTTTTCTTCTAAACGTGAAATTGATGATTCATTATGTTTAATTGTGATTACCCATGGTTAATAAAATAGATATTGTTGAGTATTTGATAATTATTAGGGGAATTTCGTGTGGATCATGTCCCTTTTCCCAATATCCCAATTCTTAGATCTTGCTTAAAAATTGATGGAAATAGAAGAATGTATTGATTCTTAGACTTGTTTCCTCTATTCTAATTCATTTATGGACTTCTTAGGGTAATGTATTGTTTGAATAGATTCTTTTTGTTGAAGAGTTCATGATTAATCCTTTTTCGTTAACCGTAGGTTATGAACTCATGTTGAATTGATTAGTATTTATGCAATTGACTTAGTCATTGTGTGAATTACTATTGAATCTTGTTATTATACCTATTGATATATGAAATTGGATTGGTTGACATTCAGGACAATAATGACGGTTTGTTGTAGGAGAATTGGTAAGACTTTGTCATCTTGAACCTATACTTCAATTGTGATGGTTTGTACTTGGTAATGAAGTTTAATTGAAGCATGCCTTATGATTATATTGAGTAGGTGTTGGTACGATGATGCAATTGAAATGTCTTGAATATGTGAAGATGTGAGATTATGTTTAAGATCAAGGTTTGTTATTAATTGCCTATGTTCCTTATTATGACATGATGATGATAATGTGTTAATCTTACTTTTGAGTGTTGCACTGAAAGGATATTCACATGAAATACCTAATGAGCTAACGATTTTTAATGTACAAGGGGTTAGTCTTCAATGGCCTATATTAAGCTATTATAATAAATAATGGCTTAAAGACTTTAAAAAAAGGGACATTAGCTTAGCACAAAGCGAACTAGATATGACATGTGTGCTTTCATAATGTGAGAAGTTAGGTTCACAATGGTTATCATGAAATGGTAACAATAATGCAATTGTCCATAAAAAGGGTCAAGTATATATCCTAGTACTTTAATTATGTTTCCCCTATAGGAATATTAGTTAGTGGATCCAACTAGAATGCTATGTTCATGTTTTGGTCTCACCTTTGAAAGTAGTCCACCTTCTATCGATATAGGGTTTCATGACGCTGGATTCCATGTTTATCTCACATTATCTATGTTGATTAAGGAAATTGTTCCTGAAAGTATGATAGAGTAACAAAGTAAACAATAACTAGGGTAACTTAAGGGGTTTTAATAGTTATAGAATCTACCTAGACGGTGCACATGTTTGCTCTAAGAGTAGTCCTACAAGGTTGTTCTTATGTATGCTGTTATGAAATAAATGATGATAATGTTTATATGATGATACTCTTATATGATGATGAATATATATAGGAACATGATGTTAATATAAATTTCTATATGCAGTGATGACTATATTTGGTGACATGTATTATTTCGTAAAGCATTACTCATGATTTCCTATCTTGTTTAGTTGGTTGTGTCGGGTTATGTGGCTTAACGTAAGCATTTAACTTGTACGCCTGGAATGGTATTGTTGGTAAGTATTTTGAATGCTCATGCTAATGTGAACTATTGAACTTGTTAGGTTGATATGGTTCTTATGTTGGGTTATCTTGATTATGAATATGACTTGTGTGATTCTGATCCTTATGTTGTATATGCTCTCTTCTATGTTTATTAAAGGTATCATGTTTTGTAAAGAAATTGCCCCTCTTCAAACATGTTTCAAATGTTTCATGTGCATATGCCTATACTTAGTACAAGTGATCAACTAACCCATGTATCGATGTTTACTACAAAATGTAGGTTACAATTGTTCAGATTTTAGTGGGGCATTGAACAAGACTTGGATTCTCATTCTCCAACTTCGATAGATCCTCACTTTACGAGGACAATATCACTAACTTGCTATTGAATATTGTTTAATCTTAAAGAAACTTTTGCTCGTTCTCGTTCATTTGAAGACTAATGGTGTAGAAGCCTATATGAGGCTTTTATTATAATGAATTATGTACTTTTTCCGATGTTATAATAATTTTAAATGGTTTGATATGGGGTATATCCTAGACTTGTTATGAATATATATTGTTATATGATGTATGTGAAGTAAAAGTAAAAGCCAATTTAGTGTTTCCTATGTGAAGAGTCTACTTCGAGGAGAAAGGAAGACTTCTTTCTATTATCTTAGTAAACTCTCTTTGTATATGCTATGTGGAATGGAGATGCCTATGTAAGCCTCAATGTAGAAGTAAATTAAAAGATCTAAATTTTCCTCAATTTCATCTATGAAATTTAATGAAGAATTTTAAGAGGTTAGTCTTAGTGCTCTTCGAGGATGATGACTTCTTTTACTTCTATGGGGTGATCCTCGGATGTGACATTTTTTTACGTTTCAATTATGTTTTTTACAACTTTAGAAAGGTTTTGTTGCTGAATCCAATTTTTCCACGCCTGTAGTTTTTACACCATGAAGGTTTATGCTTATTGATTGTTGTTTCTACAATAGGGAATGGTCGACAGGATACTTAAAGATGTCCATTGGAGAAGGTGTTTTTGAGAGGTTAAGCGAAGAACACGTTTGCGTATAGGCATCTACATTTTTGATAAATATTGGGACTTGTACACAATCTATGTTTTGTACGTTTACACAAAATTTTGAGAGATGATTTGGTCATGATAGCATAGGTTGTTATATATGTATGACTAAATATTTTGTTGTTTTGTGGTGTGTAATGCCAAGCCTTGTAATGTATTAAGCTTGAATATGAACATTTGTAAGCTTGCCTTGTTGAAATATTAGATCAACTCAATTTCTAAATGACAAGCTTTTGTATCTTTCACTTTTTAACTTGGGCCAAATTACTCTATTGGAATTTAATCTATATATATTAGTTTCATCCCATTAAATGTGCAAGTATTATAATAGTTTTATTTTTAAGTAGTAGCATCCTTCTGAGAAGGTATCTTCAAGTGTTAGTATTAGAGCCTAAGTTTTTGAGTCTAAGAATTTTTTTCATAACGACTTGTGTTTTTTGTTTTGCTTTTGAGAATGTTTTGGTTATATTATTTGTTATCTTACATGATTTATGATATTTTTATTACATGTATATTTCCCTAATGCACCGTCTTATTTCATTTTGAATTAAATAAGTTATGGACACTTTATCTCATAGATATATTGATATTCCTAGTTAAAGTTCAGGTAACTCCATTTCTCAACCTCATGCACTAGAAGGTATTACAGAACATTTCTCGATTCAATATATTCCCATACTAGTGGGTCTGAAGTGGGAACCTATCAAGGTGAAAGAGCATCACTACATCCTCACATAACTCGTACTACACAAGCCATGAATCCTTATTTCCAATAGATAGCTAAATCTTCCACCACTTGATTGAAAAGATTGATGATTCCCACGGGATAAACTTTGAGAAAATGTGTAAAATAGGTGGATTTGAGTTTTAGGCAGTGTTGATCCCACTAATGTTGAATAATAGGTAGAGCAGTTGGAGAGAGTGTTTGAGAAGTTAGAGTATTTAGATTATGCGTTATCTAACTTTTATTGAAGGATGCTTACAGTTTGTAGTTAAGTGTACTGAGTTCCAAGGTAAAACAACATGTTCTTACCTGGGCACGTGTAAGAAGCACAAAAGTTAGTGAGAAACTAGTAAGAATTATTAAAAATTTCAGAATGGGGAAATGTTTGATTTTACTCTAGCACCGGATGGTATCTTATGTTACAAAAATAGGTTATTTAAAACTAATTATGAAATATTAAGAACATAATTCATGAATAAATCACAAACCTTATAAAACACAATGCATTCCGGTGGTATGACAACATACTAGACTATCAAAGAAAATGATTGGTTAAATGGAATAAAGAGAGACATTGTGGAGTTCATTTCACAATGTTTGGTTTGTCACTAAGGCACAACATCAGGTCAAGTTGGGTTTCTACATCCCTTTTTTGATGCCATGTGGAAATGGTAATATAACTATAGAAAATAGCTATTTGTGCTAAGTGTGGTAGAACACATGAAGACAAGTGCCTAGTTATGCAAAGTGTGGTTGGAAACATGAACAGAAGTTCATAATTGGCATGGGAAATGGCTATAGTTATGGTAAGGGTGGCCGCATGAAGAGGAACTACTTTTTTTTAAAGGCTAAAGGAAAGGAAAATGCTTAACCAAAAACAGGTGGTCCGAATTACGATACTTCTAAATAGAATAACTTTTATGCCATTAAGTCCTAAGGTGATCAAAATAGCTCTATGGATGTTGTTACCAGTATGTAGCAAGTATTTTCAATCAATGTTTATGAATTGTTCGATCTCGGTGCCACTTTGTATTTTATATGTCTTTTAGTGGATATGAAATTGGATATGCTTCTAGATGTCTTAGATGAACCCTTTTTGGTTTCTATCCCGGTGGGTGATTCTGTGGTTGTTAGAAGAGTCTATACGGGTGGCCTTATTTCATTGCCCAACAGAGTCATCTTAGTTGATTTGTTAGAAATTGATGTCTTAGACTCTGATATTATTTTGGGGATGATCCTTCTACATGATTGTTTTGATTCCATTGATTATTTAACTCGGGTTGTAATGTTTCAATTTCTTAATGAACCCGCTTTTAAATGGAAGGGAAGAAACTTAGCCCAAAAAAGTTGAATCATTTCATGTATTTAAGCTTGTAAGTTGATTTCAAAGGGATGTCTCTATCATATTGTGAGAGTCAAGGATCTTGAGTCTAAGACTCCTCCATTAGTGTCAGTCCCCATAGTGATGGATTTTCGTGAAGTATTTCCAGTTGACCTGGCCAAGATTCCTCCGAAATGGGAAAAAAATTTTGGCATTGATTTATTGTTTTATACACAACCTATGTCAATCAATCCTTATCGGATGGCCTCGGGCAAGTTGAAGGAATTAATGTCTCAAGTCAATCATTTGCTACATAAGGGTTTTCATCAACCAATCATATTTTTATAAGGTGCTCCAGTGTTGTTTGTAAAAAATAAAGATGGGTCTTTAAGGATGTGTATAGATTACCGCCTATCAAACAAGGTCACTATATAAAGTAAAATTCCACTCCTATGAATTGATGATTTGATTGGCCAACTCCACAGAGTGAGTTACATTTCAAAATTGACTTTAAGTCGGTTTATCACCAACTTAGAATGAGAGGTGTGGATATATTGAAAATGACATTTCAAACAATATGGAAATTTTGAATTCTTACTCATGTTATTTGGTCTAAAAAATGCCCCAATGACTTTCATGAACCTTATGAATTGAGTCTTTAGAAGTTATCTTTATTTGTCTATGATTGTCTTTACTGACTACCTCTCGATAAACCCTTAGAGTGAGAATGATAATATGAAAAATTTGAGGATAGTGTTGCAAGTCCGCAAGCATAACCAACTTCTTGCTAATTTTAATAAGCATGAATATTGGTGGAGATCAGTAACTTTTATTGGTCACAATGTATCTAGTAAAGGGGTAGAGTTTGAACAGAGAAAGATTGATGCGATCAAAAGTTGGCTTAGATCTTTGAGTCCTACCGACATCCTAAGCTTTTTGGGTTTGGCCTGGCACTATATTAGGTTCATTGAGGGACTTTCATCCATCACATCTCTATTAATGAGCTTGACCAAAAAGGATTCCAAGTTTAAATGGTCGGAAACATGTTGAAAGGAGTTTTAAATTATTGAAAGATAAATGAACCTCTGCTCTGGTGCGGACCTTATGGGAGGGTACTTAAGGGTTTATGGTTTATCATGATGCTTCTAGTGTAGGTTTGATTTATTTCCTCATGCAACATGGAAAGGTTATACTATATGCTTCTAGGTAACTCAAGGTGCATGTGAAGAACAACCCAACTCATGACCTTGATGTAACGGGCGTGGTGTTTGCTTTAATAATTTAGAGATATTACATATATGGAGTTCAAGTAGATGTCTTCACCGATCCCAAGAGTCTCCAATATATATTCACTCAAAATACTTATATCTACGTCAAAGAAGGTGGCTAGAGCTTTTAATGGATTATTATATGAGCGTCATTTACCATCCCATGAAAGCTAATATGGTTGTGGATGCTTTAAGTCGAATATGTATAGGTAGTTTAACTGATGTTCTTGATAACAAGCACTGAGTAAAAGAGGAACATAGGTTTGCCCGTTTGGGTGTTCAACTAGAAGAATCTCCGCAAGGTAGTTTCATGGTTCGTCATAACACCTAGTCAAGGTTAGTGGTTGATGTGAAATTTAAGCAACATCTTGATCCCCTATTGGTGGAGTTTAGGGAATTGGTTCGTAATAAATCTATAAAAATGTTATCTCGAGGAAAATATGGGGTGCTTAGGCACCAAGGAAGGTTAAGTGTATCGTATGTGGATTGCCTAAGGGAATCAATCTTAGAAGAGGCCTATGTATCTCGATATTACATCAATCCATGGGCCACAAAAATGTATCCTCACTTGCGAGAGATTCATTGGTTGAATAGAATGAAAGGGTACAAAGAAAACTTTATGTCTAGATGCCCAAATTGACAAATAGTGAAGGCCAAGAGTCAAGGACCAGGATTTATAGCTCAAGATATTAATATCCCCACTTGGAAGTGGGAAGCTGTCAACATGTACTGCGTGGTAGGTTTGCCTCATACCTATAGGAAACGTGACTCCATTTAGATTAATGTGAATAAATTGACTTAATCAGCCCATTTCCTTCGATCAAGGTTTCTTATTCGGTGGAAGATTATCCTATAATGTACATTATGAAATCATAAAATTGCATGGGGCCCCTTAAAAAAATCATTTCAGATAGAGGTTCCCAAGTTACTTCTCACATTTGGAGGTCTTTTTAAATTAGGTTTGGTACTCAAGGGTAACTTAGTACTGAATATTACCTTTAAATAGATTGTCAAGCAGTAGGCACCATCCAAAACCTAGAAGAAATGTTGAGAGTGTGTGTCATTAACCTCAAAGGTAATTGGGATGACCACCTACCTTTGATAAAATTTTCCTACCAATATAGTCACTATTCAAGCATTTCTATGACACCATTTGAAGCACTTTATGGTATAAGGTGTCAGTCTCCGTTTGGGTGGTTTGATGTTCTTGAATTTTTCCTTCACGGTCCCGAGGTGGTCTATTAGGCCTTGGAAAAAGTTTCAACTATACGGGATAAGATAAAAATTGGGTATAGTCGGCAAAAGTCATATGCCAACCATAGAAAGAGATACCTTAAGTTTGAAATTGTTTATTGGGTCTACTTGAAAATTTCACCAATAAAAGGGGTGATGAGGTTTGGTAAAAAGGAAACTTAGTCCCCGGTATGTGTTCCCTTATGAAATATTGAAGCGACTTGGGAAAGTTTCTTATGAGTTGAAATTTTCAAATTTATTGGCCCCGGTTAACCAAAAGTTCCATATTTCTATCCTCAAAAAATGTATAAGTCACCTAGTTCCGATTCATGCTCTAGAAGATTTATGGGTGAATGAGAGACTTTCCTATGAAGATGTTCCAGTTAAGATATTCGATTTTCAAGTTAAGAAATTGAGGAATAAAGAGGTTTCCTCCCTAAAAGTCCCATGGAGAAACCGTCTTGTTGATGGTGAAACATGGGAGGCTGTCAAGACCCACAAAATGAAGTAAGGTCTATAGAGCCTCACTTGGGCCTAATAGGGTTAATTACATGTTAATAAAGTGTTTTAAATCATGTATAGTTTTTTTAAACTGATTTGGACGTCAAACGTCATAGAACGACCAAGACTTTTGAAGGTTAGTCCTAGACATGCTAGTGTTTGATGTATATTTGCCTTTTTTTGTTTTTTTGGAGTCTAAAAACATTCGAGGTACCCTAGTGTTATAATAAACAATCTTAGGGCTGAAACATCTGGGCAAGAATCCCCAAGGACTGCCTCGAGGGGTCCTTCAGGAGGACCCAACCTTGCGCTAAAACGCTTCCCAAGGCAACAAGTTTTTGTTCATTGGTGAAACAAGTATGCGGAGAAAACTAGGTTTTCCATAGTAATTTTTTTTTTATGTGTAATGGACTCTAGTGTTCTGAAATTTAATTGCAGAAATCATGTGGGAACAGCTCAGCGACGCGGACTTGTTCGCCGACGAAATCTCTGAAACTGAAAGTTATGTTTGACATGTATAAAAATCCAAATAAGTATAGGGGTGTTTTGTGTAATTTGGGAGTCGGTTATATATTCTTCGTAAGACCTATTTAACACTTTTAAAGTTCAAAATCCCAACACCTAATAAGAAAATAAATACGCCAAAACACTTTTCATTTTCTAATTCTCTAAAAACTCCATTGGAGATCAAAACTCAAGTTCAAGCTAGGGAGTGGATTTATATGGTTTTTTATCAAATATTTAATGGGTATTCAATCAATAAGGTATGATAATTGTTGATCCTTAGTTAATCTTCCATCTAAGGAGTTCAATCAATGATTTTCAAAGGTGATTCAAAGACAAACATTCCCAATTTTCAATCTAGCCATTGGTTCATTATAAAATTGATTTAAAATTGAATCTAATGGTAGGTTTATGTTTGATTATTCTTTAATTATGAAACTCTCTCCAATATCATAAATAACCCATGATTCTCCTTATTTCTCCAACTGGCCTATAATGTGGGTCCTGTGATCTTGATTATATGATGATCAAATTACATTTGGATTATAATGATTTTCTTAGTTGTATATTACTTTAAGTGAATTAATTATGAATTGTTGGGAATTAATCAAGAATTATCAATAACTTGGAGATTTAGTAAGTTGACATATTTTCATCTATTTAGCCCAGAATGCATATAGAATTCTGATTATTGGTCTTGTCTACTTATTGTGGTGGTGTTTACATTCTTGTACATGTTTATGTGTTATAATTATGTCAATGAATGTATTATATGAAAGATGAATTAATATGATTAATCCATGTTTAGAGACTAAAAGTATGTAGCCTTTATTCTAGTATCATGTTTATGAGACTTGATGTTATGTGTATAGTCCTCCAAACTAGTTGCATGACCTAGGTGGGGGATTATGTTTTATGTATATATATGGAATGATCATGTTAGGTTTAAGTGTGGTCTAAATGATGATGAATACTCTTTTAGTATGACCCTGTCATGTCCCTAGAGTACACCCTAGAAGATATGGTATTCTCGAATCGCAATAAGGCATACTTGACCTCCTGGAGGTCTTCTACAAGACCTTTGACATAATTCATTTCACATATGTATGAAAAGTAGTGCGGAAATTAAACATTTCATACAAAATAGTAACACTTCAAAATATCTCTTTTTTAGAAAATCATAAAGAAAGGCAAAGTCTCAAAGTCTTTATCTTAGACACACGAATATCTTGGGATACGGCCCATATATCAAAATAAGAATTGCCTAAGTCTATTACAACACATTCAAGAAGGAAAACTAAACATATGTTTTCCTAGAATCTAGTCAGGACATACCAAATCATGTGTGAATGAACAGTAATACAAGCTTCCGCTTCAAGACTCCTCTTAAATGCCACCTACAACTTTAGCTATAAGATAAAATATATAGAATTAGTAAATTAGAATACACTAAGTATAGTGGCATGCATAAAATAAGGATTAAAGAAATTTTTTATAAAACATGCAATTTATGGGTAAAACATCAAAACCAAATATAGGAGATCATACGAAGTCAACATAAGCAAATATAGTGTTATTCCACAATATAAAATCAATATAACTTCAATTCACATAACCATGAGACTCTTCTACCAAAGGTGAATCTAAGGCTCACTTAAGTTAGATATGAACCGACCTCCCATACAACCCCTTCACACACACCAAAGTGATCCTTTACACAACCAAAGAAAAGATTATTCCCATTACATCAATTTAACTCCCTACCTATAATAACTCCAAGATTCTGTTGGGTTATGTGACTTTTTTCCCTTCCTATGTGGATAAATAAAAGCCAGTTTGGACCAACCCATTTTTGCCCATAGGCCGATTCTTATGAGGAAAATATAAGCCTATTTAGGTCTTATTTTTATATACACAGAGAGTTTTTTCAGCAGCCAAAAAGAGAGAAAGAGAGCAGTTTTGGCACTCAAAATTCAGCCCTAACAGCCAACTTCAAATTGCGATTCCCGCTTCGTTTCTTGTCCGATTGAGCTGATTTTTGGACAGCATATTATCTTCATCTCAATCTTTGACTAGGAACTGACAGAGTTTGATTTGGTGGCCTGCAGTTTCAGTTTTTCTGTCATGAAAAGTATCTACGAAATTGGTGATTTTGCTCCTTTAATTCTCTACATTTGGTGCAATCTTATTTTGTTGTTTCTCGTTGTTTGGCACTTATTTTGTGGCCAATTTTGAAGAAAAATATTGTAACCCTTGGTGATTATAGTGGAGCTTTTGGTCCCGTGGTTTTTTACTCTTCACATCGAAGGGTTTTTTACGTAAATCTTGGTGTCTTGTGTGATTGGTTTATTATTGTCTTCTTATATTTGTTTGGTTGAATTACTTGCTGCCTTACTATCATATTGCTTGTGGTTGTTTGTCTTCTCTGGTTCAAAGCGAGAAGAGAAAGTATAGACTTGGGTATTCTTCCGCTGTTATCCTGTCAGGCATTCTTTTTTAGTGTCTTGTCTTTCCCAACAAAGTGGTATCAGAGTATTGGTTATTGTTGATTGTCGTTTTGAATTATGGAGGCAAATATGAGCAAAATGGTGTGTTTAAATGGTAGTAACTATCATATTTGGAAAGGCAAGCTGAAAGCTCTTCTATTTTTCAAGAAGATGCATTTACTTGTGTTTGCTTCTAATAAGCCTCAGTCTTTGAATGATGAAGAATGGGAATTTGAGCATCTGCAAGTTTGTGGCTATATTAGCCAATGGGTTGAAGATAATGTTAGAAATCATATTGTGAATGAGACACATGCCAAAAGTTTGTGGGACAAGCTCGAGAGACTTTATGCTTCGAAGACTGGCAACAACAAGTTGTTCCTATTGAAACAATTAATGAATATCAGGTATAAAGAGGGCACTCCTATTTCTGATTATATTAATGATTTTCAGGGTGTTTTTGACCACCTTTTTGAAATGGGTGTAAAGTTTGATGATGAGATACAGGGACTTTGGCTTCTTAATACTCTGCCAGACTCCTGGGAAACTCTTCGAGTTTCTTTGACTAATTCTGCTCCCAGTGGTGTTGTAACCATGGAATATACTAAGAGTGGTGTCTTGAATGAAGAAATGAGAAGAAGATCTCAAGCCTCATCTTCTTCAGCTTCACACTCCGATGTTTTGGTTACTGAAGATAGGAGGAGAAACAAGTCAGAGGTCAGAATGATGGAGGTAAAATTAGAAGCAAGTCAAAGTCTAAATACAAGAATATTACATGTGACTATTGCGACAAGAATGGGTATATCATGAAATATTGTTACAAGCACAAGAGATATATGAGACAACAAAAGAGAGAAGGCGATAATGAAAATCGTGTTGCTGTTGTTGTTAGTGATGATCTTCTTGTTTCTTGTGATGCAAATGCCATTAATCTTGTTCGTGATGAGTCTAGCTGGTTTGTGGATTCTGGTGCTACTTCTCATGTCACGCCAAAGAAGGAATTATTTTCTTCTTATACTCCAGGTAATTTTGGAACGTTGAAAATGGGCAATAATCATGAAGTTGAAGTTATTGGCATTGGGACAGTTTGTTTGGAAAGTAACAATGGTTCCAAACTAGTTCTTAATAATGTCAAGCATGCTCCAGATGTTCGCTTGAATTTGATTTATGTGGGACATCTTGATGATGAGGGTTATGTTAATACACTTGGTGTTAGCCAGTGGAAGCTTACTAGAGGTTTTATGGTTGTGGCCCGTGGTGACAAGTTGTCTAACTTGTATGTATTTCAGGGCTCCATGTCCAGAGACTCAGTAAATTTGGTGGAGAATGATACTTCATCAGAGTTATGGCATAGAAGGCTTAGTCATATGAGCGAGAAGGGGATTGATAGTTTGGCTAAGAAAAATTTGCATTTTGGAGTGAAACAAGCAAAGTTGAAGAAATGTGTTCATTGCTTAGCCGGTAAACAGAAAAGAGTTTCTTTTCATAGTCATCCGCCTTCAAGAAAGCTTGATTTGCTAGAGTTGGTACTTTCTGATTTGTGTGGTCCTTTTAAGGTAAGATCTCATGGTAGTGCACTTACTTTGTGACTTTTATTGATGATCATTCTCGCAAACTCTGGGTATTTCCTTTGAAGTCCAAGGATCAAGTACTTGATGTGTTCAAGAGTTTTCAGGCCTTGGTTGAAAGACAAACAGGGAAGACATTGAAATACATCCGCTCAGATAATGGTGGTGAGTATATTGGTCCTTTTGATTGATATTGCAGAGAGCAGGGTATTAGGCATCAGAAAACTCCTCCAAAGACTCCTCAGTTAAATGGTTTAGCAGAGAGGATGAACAGAACTCTAGTTGAGACGGTTAGATGTATGCTTTCAGGTGCTAAGCTGTCAGATTCCTGTTGGGAAGAAGCACTTAATAATGCTGCTTATGTTATCAATTTATATCTTGCTGTTGCTTTAGATGGTGATGTCTTTGACAGAGTTTGGACTGGTAGGAATGTTTCTTATGATCATCTTAGAGTCTTTGGGTGTAAAGCCTTTGTACATGTTCCTAAGGATGAAAGGTCAAAGTTGGATGTTAAAACTAGGCAGTGTATCTTCATTGGTTATGGTCAATATGAATTTAGCTATCGTTTCTATGCGTTGAGAAGAAACTTGTTAGAAGACGTGATGTTGTGTTCTTTGAAGACCAAACTATTGAAGATTTTGACAAAGCTGACAAGGCTGATTTTTAGAGTAGTGAGAGCTTATTTGATGTTGATCCAGTTCCTTTGACTATTGCACCGGAAGAAAATCTTCATAATGATGAAAATCAAGTTGATAATGAAGATGGTGATCATGTTCAGAATGACCGGCATGATGTTGTTGATGGTGCAGTGCAAGATTATGTGGTTGTCCAACAACCAATTATAGATGCTTGAGAGAGGTCTCTGATACGATCTAGTAGAGAGAGAATTCATTCATCTCGTTATTCTCCCAATGAGTATGTACGCTTGACTGACGGCGGAGAACCTGAGAGTCTTGATTAGGCCATGGAAAGTGAAGAAAAAGAAAGGTGGTTTGATTCTATGGAAGATGACATTAAATCCTTGCATGATAATCATACCTTTGATTTGGTTAAGTTACCTAAAGACAGAAAAGCTTTGAAAAACATGTGGGTTTTTCGGGTGAAACATGAAGATGGTAATCGAGTTCCATGGTACAAAGCTAGATTAGTTGTCAAGGGATTTATTCACAAAAGGGGAGTTGATTTTGATGAGATATTCTCTCCAGTTGTGAAGATGTCATCCATTCATGTGGTCCTAGGCTTCGCTACAAGTCTAGATTTAGAGGTTGAGCAAATGGATGTTAAAACTGCTTTCCTCCATGGGGACATAGATGAAGAAATTTATATGGAGCAACCGCAAGGTTTTGAAGTCAAGGGTAAAGAGAATTATGTTTGCAAATTGAAGAAGAGCTTGTATGGTTTGAAACAAGCTCCCAGGCAGTGGTACATGAAGTTTGGTTCTTTTATGAGTCAGCAGGGCTTCAAGAAGACATCTTCAGACCATTGTGTTTTGTGCAAAAGTTCTCTGATGGTGACTTAATTATTGTGTTACTTTATGTTGATGACATGGTTGTTGTTGGTCATAATACCTGCAGGATTCAGAAGTTAATGCAAGAGTTGAGTAAGTCTTTTGCTATGAAAGACTTAGGACCAGCAAGGCAGATTCTTGGCATGCACATTGTCCGTGATAGAAATGCCAAGAAATTGGTATTATCACAAGAGAAGTACATTCAGAAAGTACTTCGCAGATTCAGCATGGACAAAGATAAGGTTGTCAGTACACATTTAGCTATGCACTTCAAATTGAGCACGAAACATTGTCCTTCTAGTGATGATGAGAAGGAAGATATGAAGAACGTTCCATATGCTCCAACTGTTGGTAGTTTGATGTATGCGATGGTTTGTACAAGACCGGATATTGCTCACGCTGTTGGAGTTTTTAGCCGTTTTCTTTCTAATCCAGGAAGAGAACATTGGAACATTGTGTTTCGGTACAGGGAAGCCTATTCTTTGTGGTTATACTGATTCAGACATGGCTGGTGATGTTGATACTCGCATGTCTACTTCAGGGTACTTAGTTACTTTTGCAGGGGGAGCTGTGTCTTGGCAATCTAGGTTGCAAAAATGTGCTGCTCTATCTACTACGAAAGCTGAGCTTATTGCTGTCGTTGAAGCTTGTAAAGAATTGCTTTGGATGAAGAGATTTTTGGGGCAACTTGGTTGTGCTAAAGAGAGGTATGTGCTTTATTGTGACAGTCAAAGTGCTATACATCTTGGCAAGAATTCTACGTTCCATGGTCAGTCTAAACACATTGATGTGAGATACCATTGGATTCGAGATGTGTTGGTTCTAAGTTGCTTGAGCTTGAAAAGATTCATACAAATGACAATGGTTCCGATATGATGACTAAAGCTTTTCCAAGAGGGAAGTTTGAAGATTGTTGCATGGTCGCCGGGATGGCGGTCTCCTCCACATAGTCGTGAGGGGGAGAATTGTTGGGTTATGTGCCTTTTTTCCCTTCCTATGTGGATAAATAAAAGCCAATTTGGACCAACCCATTTTTTCCCATAGGCCCATTCTTATGAGGCAAATATAAGCCTATTTAGGTCTTATTTTTATATACACAGTGAGTTTTTTCAGCAGCCAAAAAGAGAGAAAGAGAGCAGTTTTCGCAGTCAAAATTCATCCCTAACAGCCAAATTCAAATTGCGATTCCCGCTTCATTTCTTGTCCAATTGAGCTGATTTTTGGACACCATATTATCTTCATCTCAATATTTGATTAGGAACTGACAGAGATGGATTTGGTGGCCTGCAGTTTCGGTTTTTCTGTCGTGAACAGTACCTGCGACATTCGTGATTTTGCTCCTTTAATTCTCTAGATTTGGTGCAATCTTATTTTGTTGTTGCTCGTTGTTTGGCACTTATTTTGTGGCCAATTTTGGAGAAAAATATTGTAAATCTTGGTGATTATAGTGTAGCTTTTGGTCCCGTGGTTTTTTACTCTTCACATCGAAGGGTTTTCCACGTAAATCTTGATGTATTGTGTGATTGGTTTATTATTGTCTTCTTATATTTGTTTGGTTGAATTACTTGCTGCCTTACTATCATATTGCTTGTGGTTGTTTGTCTTCTCTTGGTTCAAAGCGAGAAGGGAAAGTATAGACTTGGGTATTCTTCCGCTGTTATCCTGTCAGGCATTCTTTTTTAGTGCCTTGTCTTTCCCAACAGTTTCACCTAACTAAGACATGAAGAGACCGTAAGAACCTTTTCATTAACATGCATTTTGTTTAAGTCGCTAGATCATTAATTCACTTAGGAAGACATTAAACAATTATTTACTTTTATATAATGGGTTTGGAGAAAACCTAGGGAACCTACATACTAACATCTTTAAAGCCTACTCGTGCAACGTCTAGATATCGTCATATTTCACTCCTTAAATTCATAGTATTCATTAAACTCTAGCTTGTACCCCAAATGATGAGAAGAAGAATAACCGACGTAGAAAATACTATATAGGCATTGAATATGAAGTCTACCCTACATAGATGGAGGGTGTTCTACTTGCCAATTGTAGAACTAGGACGAATCCCATATAGGCACATGGTTAAAGAATATCAAGGGTTTCTTCATAATCTAATCTCATCTTAATTAGAGCTACTCCCCAAGCATATTTTCTCTGTTCTTGCCTGTGTTTTCATAGAATAATTAAATATAGGAGCATATGAAGAGTTACCATATCTTGTTCATAACAAAATTATAATACACCTTACCAAAGAGGGTAAACTAGGGATGACTAAAAAAAGTTACTAGAATAGCTCAATGGCATTCCAAAGGATGATTTCATTCCGTTCCAACCAACCACCCTAAGTTCACCATTTAAACAAGAAGGACACTATTACGACTTTCAACTTCAAGGGTATCATAACCTTCATGCTAAAAGGCTCATCACGAATGACATTCTTAACCTTATTCAAGAACATATTCCATTCTTACATATACTTTCATGACTAAGTTGCTTTAGCCTAGTAAGTGAAGGATTGTGATTCACATTGTTCATGTATCAACTAAGGGATAAAGGTCTACAAAAATAAGACACACATATCATCATCTTACCACATGTACACTATCATTGAAGTAGAAGATATTGTAAACTTAAGAAATCTACAAGTTTCTCTACACATCTCTATAGAATCATAAAAATAACTCATCCTAATGTTCATATAGTCAACTAGGAAAATTCACACTTCAATATCAAGTATGCATATTTAAGGCATAACTATAGCCTATCATGATCACATATAATTACATAGAATCATCCATACTTTTACTTCACATATACACATAATCCATATGAACCTTCACAATGATAACATATACAAGTTATTACATGATAATACCATAATTCATAAGGTAATGTCGATGAGGCACATTATTCCCAAGAATAACACATAAGTATATCAACCATAAGTGTACCATACCAAGAAACTTAATTGAATGCCTATACTACACAATATACAAGCGGTTAGGTCAACATACCACCAATCCATGAACAACACATTTAGTCCTTAGTCAATTCAACAAATTCCATCCATACAGTCTCTTACCAATAGCCATGATCACCAATTCAACATTATAATCAAATCATACCAATGAGTAAACAAGAACCAATAATAAAATCATCAAATTAATACAGCCTATATATAATTCTATCACAATTCATACATATCAATAGCACAATACAAGTCTAGAAAACAATTCGATTGAGACATGATCAAATCACACATAATATAGATAAAATAATAAAATCATTATTTGCATGGGTTCATGGAGTTTTTTTATCCAAATAATCAAATTACCATTAATTGAATCATAATTCATTTATTCAAAAAAAATTATAAAACCCATGGGTAGGTAACAAAATAGGAGAATTAATATTTTTAATCATCTTTGAAATTCATTGAAATTGACTCCTTGAAGAAAGTTGATTGAAGGATAAATCACCATACCATAATTGTGAAGAAAAGCCCATTAAATTGATGGAGAAAAACTTCAAAAAGATATCTTCTTCCTTTGAGCTTTAAATCTTCATCAATGGAGTTTTTTGGATAGAAGAGGTGGATAGGTTTTATTTTGGACTTGAGGGTTTTAATTTGAAGGGAGAATCTAGGGTTTTAAAAGGTTCAATTACCGAAAATCACTAGTACCTAAAATACCTAAAAGACCCCTGCACTTATAGGACCTTTTAACCCAGTAAAACTGAACTTAAATTTTCAAAACTTGCATCGGAAACAAGTCAACGACGCGGAGATGCACCCGCTTGATTTTCAAAAATAAATTCCGAGGAGATAGTTTCAACCATGTGTCCACGACTCGGACAAAATGATTTTACTCATCGAACAAAGTCCGCGACGCGGACTGGTTCCCACTATGAACAAAAGCTGCTGCCTTGGGCAGCTTACTAGCCTAAGGTTGAGTCCTCCTTAAGGAGCCCTATGGAGGTTCTTGGGGAGTTGTGCCTAGACGTTTTAACCCTAAACACTCTAGTATATATGTTATGAACCTCTCCAATGAATTTTAAATCCATAAAACACATAAAAAATGTCAAGACTCACTAAAAAAAAAGAAGCACGTTTGAAGGCGAAACATTTGAACGCCATGGACGTTCTTAAACATTTCACCTCCAAATATCACCAAACTATAGGTACTGCCTCAAAAAACTATTATAAAACATTTTAGGCTTTTTACACTTATTACATATGTGTTAGTCTCTAGATTCACCTAATTCATTTAAGAGGTGTTACATTGTCCCCCTCTTGGACAGTGTTTGTTCTTGAATGAGACTTGTGTCATTTTAAACACTTTTAAGAGATAAGACAGTCAATACTAACAGCATATAACGATAACACAATTTACAATACATATAGATAGGGAAAATACCAATTCCACATAAACAGGAGACTCAAAACACAACAAGAAGATAGAAACTAAGTTAACAACTTATCATACAATAAGACTCACATTATTCTTCAAATTTAGGAGGAACTCCTTATGATTTTATTATCATTCCCATATACGTAGGTTCTATACATATTATAAAAAACTTCATGAAAAAAAATTTAATCGTATTTCTAAATTCTTGCAGTGAAGACCAAATTCCTTATAGTGAGACATGCCCAAACATTCAACAATGCAACTATTAAGCAATTTATGATGAAAGTATGACAATATGAAAAACAAAACCATGTAAAATAATTTCTCAACGTAAACATAAATTCATGAAATGCACAATATAAGGAATCAATGAAATTCCGTTTCAACTAGACTCCTAAACACAATGTAACATGCAACATGTAACATTGTTCTGTGACTTTCTATCTTTCAAGCATAAATTGAATAGACGAGAAGACGCACAATAAAAACTCTTCTACTCACCATAATCTCGTAGTTATAATTAACCCATAACAACATAAGAGAGAAAACTATAACTTACCGCATCATCATCCGAATCTGCCCCCTTTGTTCTAATAGCATAAAAGTGATTCCTATATACGGAACACTTGGAGAAGCTTGCTTTGCTTCTCTTCTTCTAGGTTCATTAGTAGTAAAATCCCTCACTTATTACTATCTTTACCACAACCAAAGAAACCTTCGGTATAGGATAGATACACAGTGCTTCTTACCACAAGTATCACAAGTAGGCATAACACCTTGATAACTACTACCACCTTCAACCTTGACCTTAAGAGCAATAGGTCCATCTTTGTTTGGACCCATATTATTGAACCTATGTTTGTTTTCCTCATCGAATTTTCCCTCCTAAAGTACTTTGAGATCGTACTTTATTTGGACTCTTCAATGGATTGTTCATAAACTATATGTCTAGACAAGTTCATGTTATTGTAGAGCATGGAAGTACGAGAATCTTCTTTCACAAGGTCGGCAACACCTATCACATGCCTACGAATCTCATCCATAGGGTTAGACACCAAGGATGGATCATATCTTTACAATAAGGCGAACTTCGAAGAATACTCTTCAACACTCATGTTGCCTTGTCTATTGTAAAAATGAACTCCTCAACCTTCACCTCCTTCCTCTCATGGGTAAAGTACTTTCCAATGAAATCTTCTTTAAAGTTTTCCCACTCTATGTGACCCGACTAAATCAGCCTATTATATTTGCATTAAGTGTATAACACTAGAACAAAATCTCTCAATTGCTATGAAGCCAACTCCGCCTTTTCTTAGAAATTCTTCCCCATAGTACTCAACACCTTATGCACACCATCAAGAAACAATTGGGGATCCTCTCCCACCTTAGAGATAATAAAGATAAGAGGATTCATTCTCACAAAGTTCCTCAATCTAGAGGTCATGATACTCTCAATAGCATTAACCCTAGGCGTAATAGCGCTATTCACATGAGTTGTCATGACTCAGGCTAAAGCATGTAGCCTCTCTAGTCTCCCCATTAATCATGTCCGGGGAACCACCCGATCTTCATTACCTTCACCTCTAGTAAAGACTTGATAACCATGAGGATGAAATTGGACAATTTGGGGATCTTGAAATACCTCTGGATCCAATAAACCTTGGGGATTTCCATCTTGCACTCCTTCCTCGTCCAACCTCCTAGAGGTCATTCTTCTTGTAGTCATTTCCTAAGAACATAAGAAATGAGATTAGGAATAGACATGTATAACTTAAATTATATAGGCACACTACAATATTAATGAAGAAAGTGAAACTTCATCATCCTATAGACTTTCCATCATATATATAACGCGACTCATATGTATGAACATGACTCTACTAGACTTTATGGTATTCTCAAATCGCAACGAAGTGTACTTAACTAGTTGGACGTCTTGTACAAGCCTTTCCACATCATTTATTGCATAGATTTACAAAAAGTAGTGCAAAAAAAAATTTCATACAAAATCGTAATACTACAAAATATCTCTTTTGTAGAAAATCATAAAGAAGGTTAACTCTCAAAGTAGAAATCTTAGACAGTGGGATATCTTGGGACACGACGCATACATCAACATATAGAAACGTCTAAGGCTATTACAAAACTTTCAATAAGGAAAAGTAAACATAATGATGTCCTTGAATCTAGTAAGGACATACAAAGACTTGCTTGAATGCACATTAATCAAAGATTCCACTTCAAGACTACTCACAAATGCCACCTACAGTTTTAGAGATAAGATAAAATATATAGAATTAGTACATTTGAATGAACTAAGTATGGTTATATGCATAAAATGACGATTAATGGAAATTTGTATAAAACATGCTCTTTTTGAGAAAAACTTCATAAAGCAAATATAATAGATCACATTAAGTCAACATAAGCACATATAGTCTCATTCCACTATATAACATCAATATCACTTTAATTCATATAACCATGAGACTCTCCTACAAAATGTGATTCTAAGGCTCACTTGAGTGAGTTATAAAGCGACCACCCATAAAACCCTTTCATACACACCAAAGTGATCCTTTAGACTACCTAAGATAAGAATATTCTCATTACATCAATTTAACTTCCTATCGAGAATTACTCAATGACTCACCTAAAAAAGACATGAAGAGACTTCCCATGTACCCTCTTCAAGCCTACCTATGAAATCCTTAGGCCTCTCTAGATAAAAACTTTTTCATTAACATGCATTTAGCTTATGTCACTAAATTCTTTAAGTCATTTAGAAGATATTCAACATTTAAGGACATTCACATAATGCTCTTGAAGAAAACATAGGGAACCTGCATACTAACATCTTTGAATCCTAGTCCTGCACTGTCTACATAACGTCCGATTCTACTGCCTAAACATAATAGTACTCATCCAACACTAGATAGTATCGCACATGAAGAGAACAATTAATAACCGACATAGACCATTTTAACTTTCCAAAGCCGTACCCTAGAAGATATAGAATTCTCGGATTGCAACCGATGTACTTCACCTCTTGGAGGTCTTGTACAATACCTTCCGTGTCGTTAATCGCAAACAAACATATGAAAAGTAATGAAGAATTAAAACTTTTGATATACATTGTATACGTCTTTAAAACTCTTTCATATAAAAGTCATATGAAATATTAAGTCTTAATCTCATCCAATCTTAGATAGAAGAATACTAGGGACACATCCCATACATAAAATAATAGAAATACTTAGATTATTACAATAATTTGAAATAAAAGTCATTTATATATGCCCTTGAGTAATTTAAGGACATACTTCAAC
>CM064967.1:49783913-49866912 GCA_032847665.1 Solanum chilense
TGAGGGTGTTTTACTTGCAAATGGTAGAACCTAGACACATCCCTTGTAGGCACATGGTTAAGGAATATGAAGGGAGTGCTTTGTACACTTCTCTAATACTTTAACTTGAGAAACTTCCCTTACCATACTCATTTGGTTCATACCTTTCTTCTCATAGAGTAATTCACATTAAATGTTCATATAAAAGAATTCCATATCAAGTTCATAACCCAATAACATTTACCCTACAAAAGAGGTCCACTAGGGCTAATTGACAATGGAGATAAGAAGCTCATAATGACATTCCAATGGATTTATATTATGTCATTCCATCCAATCAATCAAAGCCTATTATTCCTTTACTTGAAGGATACCATTACGACTTTAAACTTCATCATTCTTAACCTTACCACTAGGTTCAAGGTTTCATATAAACGACACTTTTAACTTCATTTAAGGCCTAATGTCATGCATACCTACAAGACTAAGAGTCTTTACAATACTAAGTCAAGACATCTAATATTCACATTCATACATGTATCAAGTAAGGAACACAGGTCAACCAAGATAAGACACAACATACTTCACTTTAACACATATTACATGTCATTCTAGAAGGACATTGAAATAACAATTATAATATTTAAGTCATCCAATACTCTAACGTATAATCATAAATATAATCGTGCTAGACTCATGATGTCAAGTTGGAATATGCATGCATCAACCCGAAGACTATATATATAAAGACATCTCATAGTCTAACATGATCGCCTAAATAGCATCAATAGAAGAACACATATCTTTTCACATTACATATCATGTAGATAGATATTACCAAACATCACATAATCAACTGCACAAACTACCATAGTACTTCAAGTAGTGTTGACGAGGACATGATCATCATGTTACAAAATGTAACACCGACAAGGCCACATTTAACGCAAGTAAAAAACATAACACCGCTACCATAAGTGGAACATACCAATCACAACATAATGGAAGTATAATAAACATAAAATAAAGGGAATAATGGCAGTGTATCACCACTCCATCCTCAACATATTAATCCAATGCTAAATCATCCAACTAAATACCATAAGGCCCTTACCCATGGCCATAACCAATAATTCAATGCAGAAACTATGATAATCATTGAAACTTGGTCAATTAAAATAAATTCATAAATCTATAACAACATAGACTCAATTCAATACAATTATTACATTAATAAGTAGCCCATATAAAATTACACTATTAATTCATAAACATTAAGTCAAAATCACTTAACCTATAGGAAAGTCTAAAACCACGGTTTATTAAATTTAAGGGTTCTTAGGTTAATTGAGTTAAAATTATCAAATTAACATCAATTCAGTAAAAATATAATGCATTAGAACCTTTAGTACAACAACCCATGGATACATCATTAAATTGGATAATTCATCTTTGAAAACATTAGAAAACTTCTTTGGAAGTTGGGATCCTTGTTGAATAGAGTTCCAAAGATCAAAAACAGAACCTCAATAAATCTAATCCTTTCATTTGTTAAAGAATCTCTACTAAATTCTCCAATACAAACCCTTCCTTGAGTTTTGGCTCCATTGGAGTTCTAGAGAATTTCTAAAGGATTTTGGGTTTTTATTTTGAAGAATGAAATATTCTGAGTTGTTTAGGCTTATAAAGATATTTAAAATACCCAAAAGTACCCTAAGTAACCTCCCTTTATCTTATTTGGACGTGGGGTGAATTTAAAACTTCACCCCTCAACTTACGGTGAACGAACGCAGAAACAACCTCACTGACGTATGGACCATCGACGGCCCGTGCCTTGACAAACACACAGTCATGCTGGTCCGTGGTCTTGTACTGAGGCTCGTATTTTTCCTCTACTTCCTCACGCCTATGTATGTATCGCTGAGATCTCACTTGCTAGGTGTCGATTCCCTATTTGGTTTGGGTTGTTCTAGGCAGTCTTGGGCAATCATAATGGGTCCTTCCTCAAGGACGCTTAGATGATCCTTGGGGATGTTTGCGCAGATTTTATAACCCAATACCTGCGTATGTATGAGTTTACGACCTACCACATCAATTTCATCCAAAACAAACACGTAAAACTCAACGAAACATGCATAGACACGCAAGATCGTTTCAAGGCAAACCTTTCGAACGTCATGTACGTTCTTGGACGTTTGACCTCAAAACTTCATGAAACTTGACACACTGCCTTCAAAAACCATAATAACTACTTTATCGACCTTGTAACCTTTGAATCACACCTAAACACATAAAACCACATATGAGGCACATATGTGCCTTAGTTGTCGAACGTCTTGGTCGTCCCTTATCTCCCTATTTTTGGACTCCTCAATTTGTTATGTATAAAACATGAGACTAGAGATATCCGTGTCATTCATAATTATTGTGGTACGATACTCTTTTTCCACCAATCTAGACACATCCATCATAAACTTGTTCATTCTAGTCCTAGGGTTGGCTACCATGGTTGGGGCATACTTTAAGAGTTGGCTGAATTTTAGAGAATACTCTTGCACACTCATTCCCCCTTGACTAAGGTTCATGAATTCAACCATTCTCTTATCCATCCACTCTAACAGAAAGAACCTATCAAGGAAAGTCTCTTTGAATTCATCCAAATCAACCGGACCTCTTTCTAAGGGTCTCTCACCCCTTCATTGCTCAAACCACATTTGAGACACCTCCTTAATTTGGTAAGCAGCTAAGTACGCTATTTTCCTAAGGTTCACACCAATAGAATCTACCACCTTGAAAACCTGATCGATGAATCCTTGTGGATTTTAATCCGCCTTAGTGCTATGAAAGGTTGGAGGGTTCGTCCTTGAGAAATCTCGAATTCAAGAGGCAAGATTACTAACAATTGATTGAGACCTATCTCCTTGGTTAGCTTGGCCCACTATGTAATTGTTGACAACATGGCCTTGAGCCGTCATGAGTTGGGTAAAGTTCATTAGGGCAGCCTTCAACTCCGCATTAGTCAAATCACCCTCAACAAAAGGATCTGGAATCATACAAGGCGTTTGAGGTACATGAGGTTCCGGAAGTTCTTGAGGTTCTTGAAGAGGAACCTCCACATTTTATTCCTCTTCTATGCCAACATTATTAACTTGGTCAAGGAGAGGGATCTTCTCAATAGCTACACCACCCTCCTCCCTTCTAGAGGTCGATCTCTTTGTATACATGTCCTAAAAACACAGAGAGAAGTTATTAAGAAAAGACACCTTATAAACTCAACTCTAAGGAACGATATTAGGATATAGAAGAAAGTGAAACTTCTTGAATCCAATAGCCTCTTGTCCATGGATGTGCCGCGACTCACACAAAAGACCAAGATACTACTAGATGTGTCTTGGGAGAGTTTTATACCTTAAACTATTTCCGAAAACTTCATGCTTTGATACAAACTCTATAACGACCCAAAAGCCCCCCCCCCCTAGATGTTAGGGAAAACCATTGAATTGTCACCAGGCGTACTTGACCTTTGGGGTCCTATATAATATCCTCAACTAGCGTTCATAACATAAAGCATAAAAAGTAGTAAGAAATTAGAAATTTTCACGATGACAATAAAAAAAATAAGTCTTTCATAAATACTAGGAAATCTTATCATCACAAGCCAACTTAAAGACAACTTTGAATCTTAGGGACACAATCCTTTACAATAAAAAGGAATATAAATTAAGTCTTAATGAAGAAACTAGGAAAAATAAATTATATCCCGAATATATGAGGACATACTCAATTCTTGATAGTTAGAATTTCAAAGTTTCAACTATGATCTTCCAAAAGGCTTCCAATCAATACTCATAAGGTATATATAAGTATGACGTTAGTACAACAATATACAAAGTATTGCATATGCAAAAACATGCAAAAAGGGAAATTTTTGTAAAATAACATTTCATGTAATTTAAATATAACATTCATGAATTTAGAAGAAAATCAACATAAGAACCATGATTTAGAATTTAAGGAATAACTCACGTAATTTTGAACCAAAAGAGCAATATACAATAACATTACAAAAATTACTGTAAACAAAAAATTACATTACAGTGAACTTACTAAAACTTAGAGTAAAATCGAATAGGCATTATAATGAACATTTTGAATTCTTACAATGAACATCGTACAATTAATGGCACGGTCCAAGCCATATGACCTCTTTTTCCTTTGAAGTTTTCCTACCCAAGGATATCCTATGACTCCATAAGGTGAGCCAGGAACACCTAAGCGACCCTTAAAACCACGAAATCTTATTCTTACTTCATTGGAGATCAAATGCATGCCCTTAGCTAACATATGCAAAACACTTATGGAAATATAGGTCACACTAAGTGAAATGTGAGAGTAGAATCCCATACTACCATTCGCATTTAGTGCTCCTAATGGGTTCCACTTACTCAAGTACTCTAGAATAATAATCCATTAAACCACAACATAATACTCGTTCACACGGATTTAATGAAAGTACTCTTTTCCCATAGTAGGTGTAGGTCACACAAATTGCAAAGTGACAATAACATCTCATACGACTACTCCACTTACTGTTCCTACTAGGTAACACATGTGGATCCAGCACTTCATAACATACATACACAATATCAATGATATAAAAGTTAATTAGTTTCAAATCAATTCTTTTGTGGGAGTAAGCTTAACCGATAAAGACCATGAGAGCTAGAAATGGAATCCCTATATTAAGCCCTATCGTAAAAGGGTTCCTTACTTTCCTCATGCAAGGTCATGCTTCTTAGCGTTTGCATGGCTTTTCCAATAGATACACCTATGCGGGCACATTGTTAAGGGATAAGGAGATTTTTACTAGGTAACTCACTCTCTACAAACGAGGTACGTTGGACTACAATATTTCAACTGAGAAAGTTTAATCCACCTCCCCTTCATATCCTCTCGGAGCTACGCATAACTCCCACAGATTTATCAATATAATAATCTAATATAGAAAACTCACTAGGAATGGAGAGGTTTCTACTAGACACTGCATCTCAACTCACGAAGTATGTCCACCTCAAGATTCCCTTTATTACTCAACTTGGCATGATACATTCTTTAAAGTGTGTGTGCGTACATGTGCACACCTTGCATATAAGCATAATTTCCTTCTAATCAAATTCTACACAAACAATAACCTTGATTCATCAAGTTACACACTCTAAATAGTTCTCATAATTATATATTTCATTTAGACATAAGATAGGTAAAACATGCAATAAAAACTAGACCAAGCACAATACAAGACACATTTCAAGTATCTCTTCATTTCACATTTTAGACCTTGAATATTACATATTCAAATCATACTGAATAACATCAATTTCATCAATTAGTACCACCATCCATATGACGGACCATACCACTCAATAATAATTAATAGTAAGAACTATACAATTGAAAGCAACTCAACATCAAATCAAACCAACATCACTCATACATTTATAAATATTTCACCATATTAAGGACCTTAGGGCAGTAGCTTCAACAACATGACAAATACAAGAAGACCCAAGTTCATACCCTACTCAAATCATGATCACATAACCCATTATCAAGCAATAGTTGAAGTATGCATAAACAAGAGTTTCATTATAATTTTATCCTCAAAATTATCAATTAGACCCAAACTAAATACATTTAAACCATATGAACTTAAATACAAGAAGACCTATAATAGAAATCAAAGTTAGAACAAGTTTGAGTTTAGAAACCCTTTTGAAAACCTTTATGGAAGTTGGCTTCTTGAATGAAATGATATTCAAGAATGGATATAATACCTTTATGAAAATGAAATCCGCAAATTTTTTTGAATAAAAAAGTCCCAAGCATCCCTCCTTTTCCTCCTTTACCTTTAACCATAAATGGAGTCTTGAGAGAGTTTCCCTTTAGAGATTGAGTTTGAAATTTAGAAGTGAGGGTCTTTTCTAGGTCTAGGGTGTAAAAATAATTTAATAATACCTAAAAACATTAAAAATGTCCTCCTAGGGTCTTAATAGACTTGGGGTAAATTTACAAACACCCCAAGCCAAGGCAGCCACTTAATAGACTTTTGAGCCCTCACAGACAAGACCTTCACCAATGGACCGTCTGTGCATCAACCGACCGTTTGTAGGGTCTCGCGGGTGGATGTTTACCGTGCCTTCTCTAGTGTCTGATTACTTGATGTTATGAGCGTATCTAACATCAATTCTTATTTTTCAAAAAATTAACACAAGGAGGAACACTGGTTGGGGAAGAGGAGAAGCAACTACTAAGGAAAACAAAGTTCCACCCAAGGCTCAAGCTCCAAGAGTTGCCATGCCAGTTAACCCATTTGGGTTGAATAATTCGGAGGTGCAGACCTTTTTCGCACAGATGGCTCAAGCCATCACTGTGCAGGACCAGTCTATGATGGCTTAGGACAATAGATAGGAGGTTCAGCGGGAGAACACACCAGCCAACAACATGGCGTATAGGTTGTGGGATTTTACGAGGATGAATCCTCCAATCTTTACATGATCTAAGACTGTAGAGGATCATTAGGAGTTGGTGGAGGAGGTGCAGAAGATTCTGATGGCTATGGGGGCCATATAGACTAAGAAAGCTGAGTTGGCCTTGTACTAGCTGCAGGATATTGCACAGACCAGGTGCAAGATGTGGCATGATAGCATGGCATTGGGCGGAGGTCTGAATAATTGGGAGTTGTTTAAGACAACCTTTCTTGAGTGTTTCTTTCAAGGGATATGAAAGAGGCTATGTTGGAGGAGTTTATCAACCTTAACCAGGGCCCGATTACTGTTAGGGAGTATTCTCTGAAAATCATAAAATTGTCAAGGTATGCCACTTCCCTTGTGTCGAACATATGGGACGAGATGAGCAGGTTCCTTTTAGGAATATCAGAGGACATGGAGAAGGAGTGTCGGTCTAAGATGCCCCATGACAACATGAATTTGTCCAGGTTGATGGTGCATGTGCAGTAGGTTGAGGACATCAGGAAGAAAAGGAGCGTATGTGAGTTCATTAGGCCTAAACCTTCTTACCAGGTAGATCGTAGAAGTTGTGGTGGTAGGATAACTTTCAAAGTTTGTGATCAGCCAAGATTTAAGAATAGGAATCAATGTTCAGGGAACTCTAACTATCACAGGAGTGAAGCACCTAGAGGAGGCAAACCCGAGCTCTAGAAGGGCAATGAGGTTATGTGCAGCGTCTAAGAAAGGAATGTTGCAAGTGTGGCCTTATTCACAGTGGAGAGTCATGACTAGTCACAAATGCCTTCTGTGGCTTTGGGAAGAGAGTAAAAATTGTAAGGGAATGTGTACAATATAGGGGTCAGGCTTGAGATAATGTTTATCCTAGGCCTAATCCCCAGAATGCTATTGCAGCCGAGCCTCCTAAGAGGAACAAATTCTACACCTTCAAGGGTAGGGAGGAGCAGGAGAAGTCTGCTGATGTGGTCACAAGTATGATTCAAGTCTACTCAACCTATGTTTATGCTTTACTTGATCCCGGGTCTATGCTTTCCTTTTTGACTCCCTTTTTTGCTCCTACTTTTGAAACACTACCTAAGGTTTTGCATGATCCTATAGTGGTTAGTACTCCCTTAAAAGAAAATGTTAGAGTTAATAAGGTTCATAAAGATTGCCCAGTAGTAGTATGTGGTAAGACTATGTTTATAGACCTTGTTAAGTTACTCATGAATGACTTCGATATTATACTTGGTATGAACTGGCTCCATAAATGTTATGCCATCATGAATTGTCGTAATAGGGTGTTGAGATTTTGTTTCCCTGATGAAGTAGAGATGGTCCGGGAGGGGTACGATTCAAGTCGTTCAAGTCCCTTAATTTCAAAACCTAAAAGCTAATAAAATGATATCCAAGGGATTGTTATGCCATCTTTTGAGTGTCAATGATCTAGATCATGATATTCCTTCCATAGACTTTGTGCCTTTAGTGAGTGAGTTCCATGATGTTTTCCCTGATGATTTTCTAAGAGTCCCTTCCCCTAGAGAGATTGAATTTTGAATCAACCTAGATCCCGATACAAACCGATGTCAGTTCCCCCTTTAAGAATGGCTCGAGCATAACTCAAAGAGTTGAAATGGCAGTTAAAATATCTCAATTATAAGGGTTTCATCATGCAAAGAATATCCCCTTGGGGTGCTCTGGTGCTGTTTGTGAAAATTAAAGATCGAACCCTTCGGATATGTATCGCTTATCGGTTGCTCAACAAAGTAACTATAAAGAACACGTATCCACTTCCCAGAATAGATGACTTATTTTATTAGCCTCAAGGGTCTAATTTCCTCTCGAAGATTGATCTTCGTTCAGGGTATCATCTGCTTAGGGTTAGAATTGAACAAATCCCAAAGATAGCTTTTCGTACCCATTATGGTCATTATGAGTTCCTGTTCATGCTCACTAATGCACCAACTGCATTGATGGACCTCATGAATCGAGACTTCCGTGAATACATTGATTCTTTTGTAATAGTATTCATTGATGACATCCTCATCTACTCTAAGACAAAGGAAGAGAATGAACAACATTTGAGACTTTTCTTGCAGTTACTTAGACAACATCATGTGTATGCCAAGTTCAACAAGTGTGAATTCTTGCTTAGATCAGTGACCTTCCTTGGTCATGTTGTTTCTGATCAGGGTGTGAAGGTGGAACACAAGAAAACTGAGGCCGTTAAGAACTGGCCAAAACCCCATACTTCCAGCATTATTCGTAGCTTTCTGGGATTGTCTAGTTACAACTGCAGGTTCATAGAGGTTTTTCTTCCATTGCTCACCCACTGACATCTTTGACTAAGAATAAAGCGAAGTTCGAACGGGAGAAGACTTGTGACAACAGTTTCTATGAGCTCAAGGACAAACTCACTTCAGCCTTAGTGCTTTCTTTGCCTAAATGTGGTGAGGGTCACACTATTTACTGTTACACATCTAGGGTTGTTTTGGGTTGTTTTCTTATATAGAGTTGTAAGGTGATAGCTTATGCATCAAGACTAGTCAAGGTTCATGAGAAAAATTATCATTCTCATGACCTAGATTTCGTAGGTGAGGTGTTTGCATTGAAGCAGTGGAGGCATTACTTGAACGGGGTGCATATGGAACTGTTAACAAACAACAAGAGTGTCTACTACGTGTTCATGCAGAGGGAGTTGAATCTACGTCATTGGAGATTGTTGGAGAAGTTGAAGGAACTTGACATGAGTGTCCACTACCATCTAGGGAAGGCAAATTATTTAGCTGATGCTTTGAGCAGGTTTAGCATGCGTAGTACAACCTACGTTGATGATAAGAAGAAGGAGTTAATGAAGGATGTACATAGACTGTCTAGACTTGGTGTGCGGTTGATTGACTATAATAGTGGGGGTGTTTCCTTTCATCCTAGTTTTGAATCATCCTTGGTAGTTGAAGTTAAGAGCATCTTGATCCTGTGTTGATGGAGTTGAAGGACTGAGTGCTGATATACCTGAATGACTCCTTTTATTTGGGAGGAGACAAAATACTTAGGTACAAGGATAGGTTCTGTGTACAAGACGTTGTTGATTGGCCCATAGTTCAAGGTATTCGATATATCCAGGTTCCACCATGATGTATCATGAGCTGAAGTAGATCTATTGGATGGATGGCATAAAGAAGGACATTGATGAATATGTGGCAAGGTGTCCTAATTATCAAAAAGGTTAATGCGGAGAACCATTAACCTAGTGGTATCACTCAGATTATTGAGGTTCCAATTTTGAAGTGGGATGCCATCAATATGGACTTCGTGGATGGTTTTTCGAGGACTAGGAGACAGCATGACTCCTTATGGGTTATTCTGAATAGGAATGTGAGGTGGCATGGGATTCCTTTGTCTATAATTTCGTATAGGAGAGCTCCATTCACTTTTCATTTCTGGAGATCCTTATAGAAGAGCTTAGGCAATCAATTAAAGCTCACTACTACGTTCCATTCTGAGACAAATGGGTAGGCAGAGCGCATAATTCATACATTGGAAGACATGTTGAGTGCGTGTGTAACTGACTTCAAGGGTATTTGGGACGACCACCTGTCATTGATATAGTTCTCGTATAATAACAACTATCACCCCAACATTGGGATTGCATCGTTTGAGGCATTGTATGGTAGGTGGTGTAGGTCTCTAAATTGTTTGTCCGAGGATGGAGAGTCATCCATTTTGGGTCCAGTGATAATTCATGAGGCCTTAGAGAATGTAAGGGTGATTAGGTACAGGTTGGATACTACTTATAGTCGGGAGAAATCTTATGCAGATAACAGGAAGCGGACATTATAGTTTTTTATTGGTGACCAGGTCTAATTGAAGATATTACCCATGATGGGGGTGAAGATGTTTGGCAGGAAGGGGAAGTCGAGTTTGAGGTACGTTGGGCCATACGAGTTTTTATAGTATATGGGTGAGGTTTCCTATGAGTTGGCGTTGCGGAGCTAGCTTCAGGTCATCGAGTATTTCATGTCTCTATGTTAAAGAAGTGCCTTGGTGATTCAGCACCGATTCTGCCTGGTTAAGATTTGGGGGTTGATGAAGATTTTTCTTATGAGGAGGTTCCTCTTTAGAGTTTAGATTGGAAAGTGAAGCGGTTTAGAAAAAAGTAGGTTGCCATAGAGAAGGTATATTGGAGAAACCATCTTGTTAAGGGTGTTACGTGGGAGGCCGAGGCTGATATAAGATCTCGCTATCCTCATCTTTTCAGCTCTTGTGGTCGACTTCCTACTCTTAAGTCAAAGTTTCCTTATCTCCTTTATTTTTTGTTGCTATTGATTGACTCTGTATAGTACATATGCTATGATATGACAACATTGTGCTTGATAATTAGAAGTTTCATTCGTGGACAAATGTTCCTATGGGGGGATAATGTAACAACCCGAAAATGACTATGCAAAGTAATGCCAAAACATACCTAGAACGCCTAGATTTAATCGGGCTCATACGGATTCATGCGGGTACAACCAGACCTCAGAACCTATGGTACATCCAATCCAACCATCTTGATGAGTTATCTCATCTAGGCAAGGTTGGGTCCAGCCATGTAGGGCACTCGAATATTAAGATTCACCCGGATGAGTCTTAACCGAACTTCAAAGGGGTAATCTTAGGATTGGAGGGTCTAGGGTTAAAAATTGTATTTTTCCAGGCTAAGGGTAGTATGGTAATTACAATATGTATTTAATTAATTAATTAATTATTATAATTAGGGGACGGTTTGGGTCGGGTCGACCCGTATTGACCCTGTTCGCGAGTTAGGCTTCACTCGGGTTCAATCCTTGGTTGAAGCAATATTAAGTTGATTTATTGGTATTTAATTATCAGATTTAAGTAAGGGCATGTTAGTCATTTCACATAAGCCTTAAAAAATCATATTTTCAATTTAAATATCAAAGATTCCTAGTTTTACTAAGTCTTTACCTAATGCTCCTAAACCTAAACTTACTCTCACATCTCTCCACTCTAATTCTCACGTGTATCCACTCTCATTCTCACGCTTAATCATTAGTAAAAGAACAAAATAAAAATTTCATCAATCTTTAAGAACTTGTCCGCAAAAACTAAAAATAATAAAAAAAATAAACTTAAAACGAAAAGCAAAAAAATTTTTGTCAACGGGTTGCTTGTGAGGTTTAGGTGGTGAAGCATTGTTTTCGTGGGAGTTGGCAGCGCATTGAATCAGGTTTGGAACGGTGTGGAACGACAAAAAAGTTATTGGTTTCTTCCACTTGGTCCCTTTCACAAGATACCCCTAGGATTCAATCGTATTCTAATCCGAAAGCATGGAATGTTTCCCCTTTGTTTGTACCTGTCACTAGCTTCTATCGATTGTTGTAGGTTGGGTATGCTTGCTGCTATAATTTTCGGATGTAACGTGTTTTCATGATGATTATGCTCATGTATGTATGCTTGGATTCATGTGATTGTTAAGTATGTCTTTTCCGAAACTATGTAAAAATTGCATGTTAAATCCTTGAGTTTTTGTATGCAATTATTTGTAGAAATAATGATGTTCATGGGAGGTGTGATGTTGATGAATTGAGTTAAATCTCTTGGCCAAATATAACCGAGAAAAAGCATATTATAATGTACGAAATATAAAGCGTATTTCCTAAGAATCTAACTTATAAATGTTAAGAAAAGGTGGAGTGAAAATGTGACTAAATTTGGTGTCGGCATAGGCAGAATTGAGGATTTGGGTTTCAAAATTTTTTTAAAATGTGCGAGTTCATCAGAGATTGAACCATAGACCTCAATATATATAAGCTGCTGAAAATTCAATAATAAAAATGAGGTAAGGCTCAAGTGAACAAATGAAATAGGGAAAAATAAATAAAATGAGTTGTGTGGGGATCGAACTCACAACCTCTCGGATAGTTTAGGAATTTAGGAGAATAATTAAAGAAAAGTAAAAATGAGGTTGGTGGGGATCAATCCCACACCCAATCGTCCTCAAACGAAAAAAGATGTAAAGAATATAAAGAAAAAAAGAAGTGTATGCGTTGGGGCTCGACCTCGGGTCCCCAAGCCAATATTTTAAATGAAAAACAAATATAAGACTAAGTTTTGCTCAAGGGATTTAAAATTGGGTTCTCTTGCTCAGTCTCATATTGATACATAATTCTTAAGTGAATAAATATTCAATGAATGCCACATATAGGAATCGAACTCGATATCTTGGCATACTTACATGATGCAGAAGTCTTGTATCACATAATCATGGGTAAGCATAAGTCACTTTGAAAAATATAAACAAAGCCTCATGGCTTGTACATAAAGTTTCATAAGTCCAGCATACGTTTTAAAATAACTGAACCTAAGATATATGTGATGAAATGATGTGACCTTAGGAGGGTAAAGTAACAGTGTCAAATACACTAAAAGGCCAAGTGCAATTAACATATGACGAAATGAACATTAACCTAATCGGGTGAGATATTTTGAAGAAATAACATGCTAAAGTTAATGAATATGGTGACAACATGATAAGAATCTAATATGAAATATGACATCAATTTCAAATGAGCCTATAAATGTTATCGAAAACCGACTCACCCCTGAATGTGCAAAACTAATAAAGAGACCAGTCTCTAGGAGACACTCTAATTAATGTATAGAGATTAATGCATACTTAATACTAATAATGAGATGAAAAATCATGAAATGAGATATTATGCCCTCATGCTAGAAGCAAGCTTCTATGATGTGTGAGATAAATGAAATAGAACTTTACACAGAGCACTGATAGGCTTGATATGTCTCGGGATATCTTCTTTCGGGAAGGCAGAGGTTTGTGTAAATCTCATAAAATGAGATTTTCAATTTAGGTGGGTATGGATCTCTTTATATCTCGTAGTGTTTGAATAAATGATGCCAACATATGGTTCTAGCAGGGTTCATTTTGCTATATACGCTAGTTTGTTTTTGTTTCACATTGGTCAGTAATTACACCTCTTTTAGGTGTGGGATAGACACTAAATTTCATGAATCACACATGATATATGTCGGTTAAAGTTAAAGTTCCCAAAGAAATAATGAGGCCTGCCTTATGTAATGCACACAATGAAATCTATGATACTAAAGGTGTTTGTATAGGATAATAAAGAGGTGAACAAGACTCAAGTAATGACACTAGGTCATTCTTGGTCATTGCACAATGAACCAATTGAGAGTCCTAATCAACAACCTGGGTATATAAATGGTTGAAAATGAAGTACGTATGAATGAATGAAACAAAGTTTGTGTTTGCTAATGAAGGCTCCCTAGTCGAGGTCCCATATGTGGAGCCCTCATTTGGGAAGTCCTAATTTTATGTCCGTGATTCCAAGGTCTCACGGCATATGAATGAAAGATATTTTATATATGTATCTGCAAAATTAAATGTGTTGTGTGTTGTGTACAATATGAAAAGAATGATGATGCATGGAACTCTCATAGCATGACTTTCCGAATCTGATTTTGCAAGTCCAACTTACTGGCTTTCAATAACTCATACCGTTAGGAGATAGCTCTTCTTAATTATGCATGTCCTTGGTGTGTACTAGAATAAACACATACTTAGTAAAAGTGTGTACTAATCACATACAATCCTTTACATTTAGGTGTAGATGCACGTGGAAGCTCGAGCTTACGAGACTACATTTAAGCTATTTAGACATGCAGTATTCATCCGGACATTGTAGGCCCTCATGATTTCAAGGATACTAAAATCTTATATTCTATCTTAGAGGTAGGCATGAGCTAGTGGAGGATGTTCCACTAGCTTTTCATTCTTACTTATTTCCAGACGTCGTATTGGTGCCATTTTGGAAACTTATGTTAATGTAGTTATGAACTATTTCCTTCATTTGATTTTGTTATTATTATATGGTGGTTTTGAATTGATGTGATATAATGCAAATCTATGTATACTTCAAAGCAAACAAAAGTTTAAAATTTTCCGCTAAAATTAACCTATGCGATGTAATGATAACATGTGTAGGCTTGTCTGTGATCTCCGAGAGGTAAACAATGCCGATTTCGGGTAGTATCTATACCCCTATCGTGACATACACACTTACAAAACACCAAACACATGAAAATGAGATCCTCCTACCAAAGGTGATTCTAAGGTTCACTTGAGTGAGTTTATAAACAATCGCCCATACAATCCCTTCATACACACTTATTTGATCCTTTAGATTACCTAGGATAAGATCATTCTCACCTTATACAATAATATGACATTCTCCTTCCAAAGGTTATTAAAAGACTTACTTGAGTAAAATAAGAAGAGAATGTCCATACGTCACCTCTTCAAGATTACCTAAATAATCCTTATGACTACCTAGGTTTGGATCATTTCTACTTATTCAACCAACTTTTCTAACTAGAGTCATTCTTAAGACTTATCTAGGTAAGATATGAAGTGACCTTTCCTATTCCCCGTTACACCATAATTAGACAACCCTTAACTACTCGAGATAAGTACTTATTCATTCAACATTCTTCCCAAATTAAGCCATTACATTCATTAACTCATTTAAGCGGCATTCATCACATATAAGTACATTCAAGTACTATTCTTGGATAAGAATAAGGGACTCACTTGCTTACATCTTCAAAGCATATCGTGCAATGTCTAGATACCGTCTCATACCACCACCTAAACTTCATAGAACTTCTCAAATCCTAGATGTATCCCATATGATGAGAATAGGCTTAACCTACATACACCATACTATCTAGGCATGGAATCCGAAGTCATGAACCTACTCCGATAGAGGGTGTTCTACTTTGGCAATGGTAATACTTGGACACATCCCATGTAGACACATGGTAAAGGAATATAAAAGGTTTCTATGTACTCGAGCCTTATGCTTAACCAGAGCTACTCCCTTTACCATACTTACTAGGTGCTATCCTTTTTTATAATAGTAATTAAATAAAAGAGTACATGAAGATGTTCCATATCTAGTTCATTATCTAATCATATTCACCTTAAAAGTGGTCCCATGTTATTGCCTTGCAATGGTCAATATGATAGTTGAAGGATTATCCTATAGATGATTTCATGTCGTTCCATCCAATCAATCCCTAAGTCAACAATTCACACAAAAAGGATATCAGTATGGATTTCGACTTCAAAGGTATCATAGCCTTAAAACTACGTTGAATGATCCACATAAAACGCCCTATTAGAATCATTCAAGGTCACATGGATTTCATTCATAATAAGAAGCTCTAAAATTCTAAGTCAAGAAGTCACCTTCTCAATATACATATATCAAGTAAGGGACACAAGTCTACCAAGACAAGACACAACATACATCACATATAACATATCATTCTAGAAGCACATAGGCATAACAAACATCATCATTTGGTCACCCTATAACCTACTATAACATTATCTATACAACCATCATAATATTTACATAGCCAATTGGGAAGAATCATTCATGAACTATAAGACTACACTAATAAATACATAGTCATAGTCTAAAATGATCACCTAAAACATGATTATTAGAACACATACTTTCACTTTATCACAAGTAGATAGATATGATCATACTTCATATAATCAACTATACATATCATAATAATATGCCAACAAATTTGCTGACATGGCCATGATCATTATAATACATAAAAAAAATTTCATTCGTAATTGAAACAATAAAAATAATTTCGATGAAATATTTCTACATACAAACGAAAAATGAGAAAATAAGTGAAAAATATACTTATTTTCCATGAAAACATTCCTTCATACAAACACACCCTTAAACTCTTTTGGTTTTCTATTATATTTTATGATGTCTGTTAAGAGGCTTGTGTAGGGCCTCTCAAGATCTTATATTCCATATCTACGGTGTATTTGGGGTCTTGATATTATATTTAATTTAAATAGTATGAATATTTGCAAATGGTTTTTAAAATAGAGGTTTTTGAATCTTGTAAAAGTTAATAACATAGATCAGATTCAATATTAATAAGATATATTAGTTTTCTACACATTCTTATTTTACTTTAGTATGCTTTAATAATATTGATATTAACTTATGACATTAACAACGCTAGTAGCATATATCAATCCTAGTGATAAGTTCAACCACATGATAACAATATATGAATTAATTTGGCATGATAAAATCATATTAAGGAATAATTTTTCTCAAAAGACAAGTAGGCTTGACATATATAAAGTAGTTAAATATTAGTTCCCTCCCCCAAAGAGAATCCCCAAATTATCTTAATAAATATAACGGAAAATAAAGCTTACAAATTCAATTAAAATTCAGATAATACGAAAAGAGATAATGAAATACAAGACTAAATATGGCTAGGATCAATCTGATAACCCCTCCCATGGCGGATTTTCCATGTCTTGAAGCCATGTACAATATCCTGTTAAATAAAAGGAAATTGTGTGTCACGACCAAGGATCACCCCCAAGTCTCCACACCGCGTACTCTACTTTATAACCCCTTAACATTCATTCATCCCATTCTCATAATATAGTACGGAAATTTAGAAGCGTTCTAAGTAAAATATAGGGCTGAAGAGCCAACGCTTTTCAAAAGAAGTATTTATAAGCAAGTAGGAATCTAGTCTCACATAAGCCAATATAGACTCAAACATTAATAATATCATGTTTGTGACATGGCCATTACATTGAAATGAAAATTTTGTCTAATAGAAAGTATTTATTGAAAAGAAACTAGAATAAACATCCATGTCCTCGAACATATGTGGACATACCCAATCTTGAGTAAATTGTACTTCCCAAGCTTCAAATCTAGGAATCCTCACTTGCCACCGCCGACACTCTCAAACATAGTAAAATATATGGAATTAATACATTTAAACACTAAGTGTGGTGAACATGAAAGAAAACCATTCAAAAAGGGACATTTACCTAGAGATATACTTTCTATACTATTTTGAATAAACCTTCATAATACAAGTATAAAAGACATCATACAATTCAAACATAAATATACAAGCTAATACTCTCATAATTCACAAAACATGACCATTTTCATCGAGTAAACTATTTTACAATTAAGACCTTCTATCCAAGGTTATCCTAAAACAAACTTAAGTAAGACATGAAGAGGCATGCCATACAACCTCTTCAATACACACCTAACTGTTCCTTAATATTACGAAAGATAAGGATATTTCCTTTCCAACACAATCAAAAAGTCAACAATCATTACTAATCATCTTAATGTCATACATTTGAGGGACTTCACACAATGGTCTTGGAAGACCTAGGGAACCCACTCTAGTAACTTAAACCCTACTCGTGCCATATGTAAATAGCATCGCATTTTATTGCCTACACGTTGTAGAATCTCTCCAATAACTAAAGTATACATCGCACATTATGAGAACAGGAAGTAAACGATATACACCCCACTACCTCGCTATGGAATTCAGTGTCATAAAACCCCACACTATTGAAGGTGTTCTAATTGCCAATGTTAAAACTAAGGACACATCGCATGTAGGAACATGATTTAGGGGATATAAAGGGATTCTTTGTACTCTACTCTCATTCTCAAGTACAGATACTACTACAAGCATATCTACTCGGTGCCTTGCCTTATTTCTTATAGATTCAGTTAATTCATATAAGTGTATCCAAGAAAGTACCATCACTATGACCTACAAACTCATAATACCATACCAAGGATAGCTCGTTCGAATTTTGTAGAGATGGTTTTATGTCATTCCATCAAACCTACCTCTAAGTGCATCATTCCACTAAAGAGAAAGGCACCATTAAAGTCTACCACTTGAATGTTTTATTATTAACCTTTTTTTCTTATTCAAACTTCCACATTAGTATTTCGTTGAAGGGTACCTACTTTAGGTCTACCGACCTTTGACTTTCATTCATTCATTCATTTGATATATTTCAAGTACCAAGTAAGGACAACAAAGTCTACCAACACCAGCTACAACGTGATTCTATAAAGACCTATTAATCCTTTATCATCATATATAAACATTTAGAGAAGAAATACTTTCAATTTTATCATTATAGTACCCATACATTCACATATACCATATCTATCAGGACCCGGATTCTTGACACCGAATCGCAACCAGCGTCATCGCCTCTTAAAAGTCGCAGACAGCCCTCATCTTGCATTCATCACATTGATATGGTTAATTTTATCGGAAAATTTAAAACTTTTAAACATATGAAGTATACATAGACTTTATATAGTTATTTCTTGAATTCATCATACTCTAAGATCAACATAAATGTAACAACCTACTATCATAAGAATCAATCCGAAACAGTATAATAAGAATATATCATAACTACATTAGCCAAACACGACCTTATTACAAAAGCTTCAAAATGAAAGTACGAAATAAACTCTAGGGACAACATTCACTACATTTGTCTAAAACTAAGGCTATACAAAAATTGTAGCATACTCGAAATCAAGAGGACCTACTAAATTGTCTTGAGAAACAGTGACGTCAAAACCGTTGCAAGAGTCGTTAATTTGTCCCTTAAACTGCATCAATAAAATAGTAAATAGTAGTGTTTATTACAACACTTGTACTACTTATGGGTTTATGCACACATACACATAAGGATATGCATGATCAAACAAAGATGTTCCTAAACAATATGTTATTTCTGGAAAGCCTAGTGACTAGACTTTCCAAAATCGTTTGTTGTGAATTATGGTATAAATATGATGTATGTGAATGCATTCAAAGCACAAAACTCATTTTCTATATGATTACAAGACATTAGAATCATCAAAATAATTTTTGAACAACTCACGGGAAGATTTAAAATTTTCGAACCTTTTAGGCCGATACCTCCTCTTTGTAAATTTATATTATTTTCAGTCTTTTTATTCTTCTTGACGTGTAGTTCAATAATTCTTTTGATCCTATGTTTTACTTACAAATGCAATGATTCATTCTAGTCCCATACCCACAATGAATTGATGTATGTACTCCAAGGACTTAGCACTGATTACCCTACCTTATAGTGAGTAATTCTTTACACTATATATTCATTGCCTTCATAATAATTTCCCTATTAATCATGCCATTGATTTCATTACTTTGTGTTTTTTATATTATACATTTCATATACACAAGACTTCGGAATCATAGCTATAACATTAATATATATCAAGCGAGATCCCAATGATATGCTCAAATTTACTTATCGAAAAGAAGAATAAGCGGTCGAATCAAGTATAGAACACAACTACGAGGTTGGAGTCGATCCCATGAGGAAAATGATTTAGACTTAACTTTAACCTATTATTACTTCTATTTAGTCAAATCCTTTCTATGAAACAAGTAAGAAAAAGGGGGTTTTTAAACAATAATTGTAATTATATATTTCTAAGTAAGTAAGTAACAGGTTCAAAGATTTGATTTTTATCAAGTAATGGTAGTAACTAGGGCTTATGTTTTCAAATAAGGTTCATAATGCGGTACTTCTAAATATAAAAAACCTTTCGTAGTGTCTTGCTGGCAAAGTGGTAAATTATGTATCCCTAACTATTTGGTCCGGCAACAAGGACATTTCACTCCGCAACTTGGTAAGTCTACGTGTGTATGCTTACTAAGCCTTACCTTTACTTCATATTAACTATCATAATCGAAGTTTGACTTAGTTTTTACTTTGCATCAACTGACACTAGCCTATTATACAGTGTATACTAAATCTATGTTTATAATTCTTTTCTTACTATCTACCTCCTTGGTCTGGCAAGTAGCAACAAGGAGAGTTCTAACACGTGCACTAGTCAAAATGACTTACAAATAAAAGAATTATCAATAAATGCAAGACACTATTCGAGAATTGTTATTTTACCTAGGTTTTACCTTGTTATTTACCCATGTTCTCCACAACCCTAGTTATGGAGTTTAGTTACCCATGTTATTAATCACATATTTCATACTAATTAGATAAGAATTTATGCACTTACTTTGAGATTGAATGAAAATCCAGAATATTACTTCAATTAATAAAAAACTACCAACAATCTATTCCGGAAAATAAAGTAATTTTTATAAAATCCCAAAATTCAATACTTAAAACAATAAAACTACAAAATATCCAAGAGTCTAACCCCAAATATAATTTTTTACAGGTATTTATTATAATGGAGTCCTAACAAAAGAGGTAGATCTATTTAGGGAAAATCTCCCCAAAAACGAGTCTCAGTCAATGACTGGAGTGACAGACCGTCGGGGCCCTCCGTCGTTCCATAATTAACTTCTTTTGGTGCTGCTTTTTTCAAAAAAAATCTCTTACCATTGACTGACGTGAATGATGATCCGTTGTGCCTAAAAGGGTCAGTAGATGTCTTCCGTCCTTTCATACCGATAATCTTTTGGAGATGGGTACACGACTACTTTCTATTAACATTGCCGAATGTACAGGACGGTCCGTCGTGGCTATGACAGTCCGTCGAGATCCTCTCTAGACCCACACTTAGTCAGAATTCCACAACTTCCTTTAGAAGCCTTTTTCATTTTATGATTGTGACAACCAACAGACCGTCGAGATCACGTCGAACAGTCGATGGCTCGATAGGTGGTCACTTCTACAATTTTCAGCACGAGTCTCCCACGTTCTCATTTGGACAGATTTCCGGCAAACAAAGACAAAACTACATAAAACTAAAAAAAAGGCCTTAGACATACACTAAACTTAAGGAAAACATATTCAAAGTACCATGAAACCACGGTACATCAACACCATCAACTTAAATTCATTGTTTTTCCTCAAGCGTCTCACTATGACAAACAACAAAATCTTTTTATAAAAGTATCCTTATTTTAGCTTTTTGAAATCATCTGCTATCAATCCCGATTACTTTCAAATTGATTTAATCAGGCTATTAAGATTGCACTTGATCATGTGGATCATACCATGACACAGACTCACCACACACCGACACCTATCTTTTTGATCTCTCACTAAGGTACCAATTCTCCGGTATTGCAACTAGTGCCCTCACTTCAAAACAACATCCTCATTTTTCACACAATTATTTTAGTTTGAGTATGAGGATTATTTTTCAACACTCACTCTGAGAAAACATCTCACCTCATTTATTCTTGTTTCCATAAAAATGCCCTTATTTTCACTGATTTACGTTTATCATAATGCACTCTTAGGATCACGATAGGACTTTCCTATATTTTAACTTAGGCTTAGGGTCAGGTAGGGTACATTTGGCTATGCTTTAGTGACTTTTTTACCTCCTTGACATAACGGCTAAGAGTCCTACTATTTTATCATTTTATTCCACCCTTTTTCTCTATTGTCTTTAACCTTTCTATTCTCTCCTCTTTTTCCTTTTGTATAAGTAAATCTTTTCTTTTATTGTATTTTTAAAATAAATTTCAAATTCTTTTTCACTTAAGTTTCAACTTTTCTTGATTCACTTTTATTTTGTTCTTTCTCTCTATTTGTTCTTTCACCACACATTTCGGAGTATTTATCATAATAGCCACCCTCAACTAATTGCTTTGCCATGAGTCAAGGTACACAATACCAAAAGTTGGGTCAGGGCCACGACAAGGTTGTTTTCTACATTAGCCACCCTCAACTTATGCTTTTGGCATAAGCTGAGGTGCACATGTCCAAGGAGGGACCAGGGCCAACACATTGTTCACAGAAAAGATCATGTGGGGTGAAAAAGAAAGGTTTATTTTAAGCTCAAATCAGTTGGATAAAGAAGGGATTAATTGCATTTGGTTTGTAGTTATTTAGGCTAAATATTCCCTATATTGAACAAGGGTCTATGATCCATTCCTAATTGTCTATTGCGACATACTTTTTGCAGGTTTAACCAGGCAAGTTCAAGCTCAGTACAAATAGTGGACTATTACAAATTTCCTCACACTCACTTGACATCTCATTACTCTACCAGACTATCAGAAACCTAGTTCGAGTCTTCAATTTAAGGTCATGCAATGGTGTATTTGTATGTAATGCTTAGAGCAACACATTTATCAGTTACTTGGCCTAGTCATGCAACATTTTATTTAAATCATGAAATCATTTTGTTTAGCCATAATGCTTCAGATTCCATTTCTATATTGTGTACAAAATATACAAACATAACGGTTCAACAATAAAAATCACTAGTCTGTTTGTGAAATTGAATATAGGCAAGAAAACCCAAAGAGAGGATCGTGAGTTGGGCTACCCTGACATATCCCTAGCACTCACTTTCAATTTACCCCACCCCCAAAAAATAAACATGCAATTGACCCAATGCCTAAAAGTATATAAAATAAGGTGGTAGGTGAAGCACCGACGATAAACAAGATGGACGGTGCGGTTGATCAGAACCCGCTCCCTTTATAGTCCGGACACCCTCAGTAGAGTCCTCAACAACAACAGCACCACCAGTAGTGCTCCTCTCATTCTCATTAACACTAGAGCTAGAAGCTCCAGCAGCCAACTCTATAGCCCTTAACTAGTTGGTCTCCACATCAATAAGCAAGGCTCTCCTCGATGCTTCTAACTCATGGCACTCATTCTTCCTACCCCAACCTCATAGTTGTATGTTTTACCTCCTGTCACGCGGGTGACCTGGCTTTTATCCCCGGCAGAAGCGCAAAAATTTGATACACTTAGATTTACTTCTCGAAAAAGTATAAGTTGTCTTATAAATTAAAGAATCAAACTATGAGGTTGGGGTCGATCCCAAGAATAAAATAAATTAGACTTATATTTAACCGATTAATAATTCTATTTAATCAAGTCTTTTCAAAGAAACAAGTAACAAAAAAGGGGTTCTAAACAATAACTGTAACTACCCATTTCTAGGTAAATACGTAACAGGTTCAAAGATTTAATTTTTATCAAGTAATGAGAGTAACTAGGGTTTAAGTGTTCCCCACAGGTTCATAACAAGGCAATGATAGCTATAACAATCCTTTCCTTGTATCTTTTATACAAAGTGGTAAGTTATGTATTCCTAATTCCTTGGTCCAGCAACTAGGAAATCTTACTCCACACCTTGGTCCGGCTACGTGTGTTTGCTTTACTAAACCTTACCTTTATCTCATATTAATTTTCATAATCAATGTTTGTCTTAGTTGTTACTTCACACAAACAAACACTAACCTATTAGATAGTATATACTAAATCTACGTTGATAATTCTTTTCTTATTATCTACCTCCTTGGTCCGACAAGTACAAACAAGGCAATTTATAATGCATGCATTCATTAAAAATACTTCTATATAAAAGAATCATTAAAACATGCAAGACACTATTCGAAAATTGCTATTTTAGCTAGGTTTTACCTTGTTATTTACCCATGGTTCTCACAACCCTAGTTATGGAGTTTAGTTACCCATGTTAATAATCACACAATTCATATTAATTAGATAAGAATTTATTCACTTACATTGATGAGATTGAAGAAAATCAAGAAGATTACTTGAAATAATCAAAAACATGCAATAAACGATCTGGAAAATAAAGTAGTTTTTGCACAATCCAAAAATTTGAACACTTAGAACAATAAAACTAGAAAATAACCAAGTCTCTAACCCCAAAAATATGGTTTTTACAAGTATTTATAAAAATAGAGTCCTAAAAAAGAGGGAAATCTACTTAAGTAAAATATCCCCAAAAATGTGTTTGAGTCGACGACTAGAGCGACGTACGGTCTAAGTCAGGATGGACCATCGGGTCCTTCCTACGTTCCATACTTAATTTCTTTTTCTGCTGCTTTCATCACCAACTTTCATTTAACAACGACGTACATGGATGACTATCCGTTGTGTGTATGACGGTTCGTCTATGTCTTTTGTTCTTCCATACATAGAACCTTTTGGAGATGGGTACTAGGCTACTTTCTATTCGTATTGATAGATGTGCAGGATGGTCCGTCGTGGCTATGACGTTCTGCGGAGAGCATCCGTAGCCCCACACTTAGTCAGAATTTCCCAACTTCCTTTAGCAGCCTTTTTCCTCGAACATTGGTTGCCACCTACAAAAAGTCGAGGTCACAATGGACCGTCGATGGCTCCGTAGATCGTCACTTCTGCTTTTTTTTTTTTAAATATTCTCACACATTCTCCTTCAAGATAGATTTCCAATAAGCAAAGAGAGAACTACATTAAAACCAATACAAAAAGTACGTAGACAAATACTGAAGTTAGGGAAAAACATTGAAAGTACCGTGAAACAATGGTACATCACCCAACATATGGGACCTCAATCCAAGGGCCTTCTTTAGCAAACACAAAGACTTCTTCATTCGTTCATTCGTACTTCACATTATTCATTTAATTCATTCGTAGGATGATATAAACACTTGCTATACCTTGGATGAAGTTTAAGACACTCATCAGGATCATGAAAAGTAATGACGAAGAATGACTTAATGTCACTACTTGAATCTGATTTAACCTCCTCATTATCTTGCACAAACACCTTATGTGTCATTCATTTCAATATATTTCATACTTTGAGGAACTCTAACCTTAACCGACATAGATCACATGAGCATCATTAAATTCGATATCTTCCCCACATAGAGAAGAGGTGAAGTCTCTAGCTAAGGTGAAACCAAAATATGCTAGTGTATATAGGGAATTTGAACCTGCTAGAACCCTAGGTTGGCTGCATAGGTTCAAAGACTAACAGATATAAGGAGACCCATACCTGCCTAAATGGACAGTTCCTTTTATGAGATTTACATGAAACTCTGCCTTTCCAAAAGAAAGAATCGAGACTCATATCTTGCCTATCGGTACTCAGTATAAAGTTCCATTACATTCATAACACATTATACAAGATGGCTTCTAACATGAGGGCATCATTTCTCATTATATGATTTCTCATCTCATCATTAGTATTAAGTGTGAATTGTCCTTAACCTTACACATAGAGTATGATTGACACTTGTCTCTAGATATTCAAAACTATCTTAGGTGAGTACTTTTAGTGACATTTACATAGTCTTGGTTGAGACTTCTCTCACCATTAATCTTTTCCTCTTATCATGTTGTCACCCTTTTCATTAGCATCATAGATTAACATAATTACTCACCTCACTATGTGAATGTTCATTTCTTATTTATCTTTTAGTTTTTACTCAAGCATTTTGAGGACTTCTTCTAGATTTAGATTTACATACTCTATTATGGACTGGTCATCCTTACTTTAAATTGTTGAAATGTGAATTTTCCCAATATATCATCCTTTGGTATTAATGAAATAGGTCTCACATAGTCTAACACCTTTATACGTGAGTATTCTTCTAATATTGTAGCTTAGGTGTAAAAGAGCCTTGTTTCACATCCTTAAACACCTCATTCTTGTAACTTACTTACTTTAGACCCCTTTAATTATGTTATAACTCATATTAGTTACTTAATTTAGTCTAGTAGATTCTTTTCATCGTTTATGGATGATGAGCACTTCATTTAATGACTTTCATGAGTTCACATGTCATTCTGTTAGAGCATGTTCAGTGTTGTCGCAATGAGTTGCATGACCTTGATTATGGGTTCATTTAATATGTTTAGAATTGTTTATATTATCATTTGATACTCTAATTTCACAAGATTGACATATGATAAGTATATGCCTCAACCTTTGAATATTAAACTACATAACTTTTTTGGTTGGCATGTGCCAATTTTACGTATGTTCATATTTATATTTAATATGTATGAACCATTAGCCAATGTTTTAATTAATTAACATAATATTATAGCATTTACAAGCACCACTTTTAGACGATGTATCGTTATACAATTTTATTGGCATACAATTATTATTGTCATAAAAAATTAGGCATAGATTTCACAACTATATTTGTTGGCATAAGCCAATTTTCATGTTAAAAATGCTTATGTTTTATACATTATACATTAGCTAATCTTTTAATTATTTAACATAATATTATATCCAATTCCCTACAACTTGTTTGACAATGTATTGTTAACCAATTTATTGGCTTGAGATTAGTATTGTCATAAGCAATTGGCTATAGATTTCATAATTGTTTTGTTGGCATAAGCAAAAGTTTAATTCATGCATGCTCCATTTGGGATAAATTATTCATTTCCAATCTTTTACTTATTTAGAGGTAATATGATAGCCTATTCCCATTTAAATTTTCAACAATGTTTTGGTCAGCCATTTTATTGACATAAGCCAAACATTCACTCAAATTATGATTTCACGCAGATCTTTTTAGCTAACCTTATAACATAACGTTTTAGGCATAACGTTTTTTAAACTTCTTGTACAACATCATATTAGCATTTTGATGAATATATCATCTTTATAACGACATATTCACAGCAAGTATGCACAACAGACCATTACATCTTCATACATAACATTTTCGAACATATCTTTAATAAAGTATCATTCTTTTAATTAACATAATAACACTTAGAATCAAACAAGTCCAATTAATAGGTTCATTCAATCCTTATTTAGTAAAAAACTATACACATTTATATAAGCCTTCACCACATACCAACAATATGATTTCTATACTATTCAACACTGAAATCATAACAAGGATACTAGGGTAAGTAGTTTGACAAGAACGACGGGAAACAACCTTAGTTTTTAAGGTCTTTAAGAATCATTCAAAAAGAAAGATCTATTGGAAAAATAAGTACAGGATAGAAACAAATACCATAATTACAATTTAATTTATGATGACCACCTTGAATGAAACCTTGTAGAAACCTTGAAATCGCCCTAGAGAAATAGATAAATCTTCTGCCCTTTTCTATCGTTCGTGGCTTACTGTTTTTGCGTCGCCTTTACTATGAATTTGAACGTGATTTTAAGTATTATAAACTTATCTTGACTGATTCAAGTTATTTTTTAATACGTTAATTCAAAAATTAATTAAATAATTACTAAAAAGCCCTCCTAAGTTGACCAAACACTGGAAAATGTTGACTTGACCCAAAATCTGGAATTTTGGTGTTGACTATGGTTTTGGTAAACATTTTAAATTTATTTTGATTAATTAAATCCTTAATTTCATTAATTTATGGATCTAGGATAAGTACTAAAGTACCACTAAGTCATTGGAACCATAATCAACCCTTTAGGACCAACCTAGGTTAAGTACTAGGATGTTTCTTCATTGTAGTATGTTAGCAGGAGAATTTCGGTTTGAAAACTATAATTAAATTAATTAAATGTCTTATTTAGTTAATTAAGTGACCTAGGATAATTAATAATGTACCCTTGAGTCGTTATAACCATAAATAATCCTTTGGACCATCCTAGGTTAGGTAGTATGTTATCTTTTTCATGTCTTAACTGAAATCTGGAAATTGTTTTGTAATTTTATTTGTTGTACCATTTAAATTAATTATATAAGTTTCTCAATTAATTATTTAAGTATCCTAGGGTAATTAATAAAGTACCCTTATGTCGTAATGATCTTAACTAACTCTCTGGACCATCCTAGGTTAGTTACTAAGTTGTCTCTTTTTTTGTCATTACAAAAATATGAAAATTTCCTTTCTATTTTTCAGTTTTAGACCTTTTAAATAAATTATTAATTTGATAATTTATTAATTAGGTAAACTAGGGGAATTACTAAAGTAGCCCTAAGTTTTTTGGACCATAACTAACCTTTTGGACCATCCTAGGTTAAGTACTAGGTTGTCTTTAACAAGTACAAGGTTAGTGTCGACCCGGTTTTTGTCCTAGGTAGTCGGGTGCACTAATGGGTCCATTTAGGTTTGTACTAGGTTTTTTAGTTAGTTAGGACATAGTTTTTGTTATGAAGTTAGTCCCCACATGGATTGGTCCCTTGAGAATTTTTCCCCCTAACTACCCTAACCGAATTCGGTTAGGGTAGTCCCCTCCTTTCGCCGCGTCTTTACTTGTCTTGCACATGTACTAGCATATGTGTTGGTCGTACTTTCCTAACAAACTATTATTTATGGTTCATTTGGAAATGTTTAAATATTGTTCAAAGGACCCTCATTATGTCCTTGGGCACTGGTCCTTCTTAATGGTTATGTACTTAGGGTACTAGGCTTGGTACTTGGAAGCCTAGTAGATAATGTGTTTGCAACTGATGAATTTCTTAATTTTAGCTTAGGCTCTTCAATGCAGGTACATTTCCTAAACAATCTAATTAATACTTAGATATATGTCTAACACCCTTTAAGCCAATATTTTCTAATATACGCTACATTTTTCATATTGGGTATTATATAGAAATTTAATATTACCCCTTAGCGAATTTTCTATACTGTGTCCAATATTTCTCAATATTGGGCATTGGAATGTCTATGTATCTCCAATACGCACACTTAAAGACCTATTGGGATCTTCACTAGATATAAAATTTTGGAATGTTACAATATCATCCCTCACTTTGTACAGCCATATAAGTAATAACATGATAATACTGCATTTCACATAATAATGTTGACAAGGCCATGTCATTACATTAATATTAATTAAGCATCTCCATTATAAGTGTGTCATACTAATCAATAGAAATTTGACATCAATTCTACATTATATAAGGGAACTAGGTCAACTTACCCCCTCCAAATATCCACTATAACCACTCCTTAAAATCTCCAACAATTCCACGTATAAATAGAATTTACCTATTACAACTCATAAGGCTAAGACCACTAACTCAACCATATATATTATTCAAAAAATCCCAAGCAAGATATCAATAATATAATGAAAACTATTAAAATTTCTATTAATAGGCAATAACAATTCAATAGCCAATAACAATCTAAATGAATCTAATACAATTAGGTATAAATAATCATACACACTTTAGAGCCGAAATTACAAATCCATGTGTTCATGATGTTTTTGATCATATATCAATCAATTAACAATGAATACTTCATAACAATCAATTTAAACCTTTTAATGCAACAACCCATTCTTTCAATTGGAAATAGGGTTGTTAAGGTTTCTCAGATCTTTTGAAAGACCTTTGAAATTTGATGTTTGAATGAGAAAAGAATAAAGGATGAAACCCTCATACCTTAGTGAATACCTATCCACGAAATATAGGTTTAAAAATTTGAGAATTTATATTTTTTCTTGGAACATGAAGTTTTTTCAATGGAGAATTAGAGTAGAGAGAATTTAGAGAGAATGGAGACCTTTGATTTTTTTTATTTCTAACTGAATGTTGAAGTTTTGACAGGGGGAATGGGTGAATAATTACTATTAATCAATATATAATACACCACCAAAATACCCAACATACCCTACATTAGTTTGACATTTTTAAATAAGTCAAACTTGACTTTCATTTTCGAATTATCGTCCCGGAATAAGTCCGCGATGCGAAGATTTTCCCACATGTTTTTTTTTAAAAAAAAAATTGGAACAAAAGGTTCTGTGATGTCTCCGCGGCGGCGAAACACATTTTTCTCATGCTGGAGCAAGTCCGCAATGCGGACAGAGTCCCTAGATCTACTTCTCGTGCTTCCCATGGCAGCTTCTAGGCCAAGAGTTTGGGTCCTCCTAAACGACCCTTAGGGTGATCCTTGGGGAGTCATACTGAAACATTTTGACCCTAAACACTAGTATTAATATTCTAGGGTCACGTCCAGTAATTTTTTACTCCAAAAAACACATAAAAACATGAACAACATACTAGCGCATACAAACACATAAAATTCTAGTTTTTGAACGCCTTGGTCGTCCTTTGACGTTTGACATCAAAAATATTTACAACTTACTTCAAAAGCTTTTGTTCATTATTTTAAAAAGTTCATAACTCAAAAACCCATGTGAGGCTCTATTTCATCCTAATTCATTTGGTGGGTGTTTCAATACTGCCCCACTAGGAAAATATTCGTCCTCGAATGAGACGAAAACACATTAAACATATTAAAGGTTTGGAGACTCAAGACTAGCAACTCACAACAATTCCACACCAACTCCACAACCAAGAGACTAAAAACACAACAAGAAAAGATGAAGAACATCTGCAAATCTTCATGCAATAAGACTCCACATTTCTCTTCACACATTGAAGAAACACTTTTCTACACATATCATTATGCTTATAAAAACATTTCTAAGCACATAATGCAAATATCTCATAAAAGCACAATAATGCAACATTTTGAAAACTCACTTTTAAACATATTCATATGTTTTTCATGCAATATTTATGGAATTTACTAAAGATTCACATCAATATGAGAGACCAAATCATTAAACTCATATTACCAATATAAACATAAACTCACCAAAATATTCAAGGTCAGAAATTCCCAAAACATCCATCATGCTACTAAGAATTTGTAAATCTTAAGATTTAATATAATAGAATATAAGATAAAAGATCCGTCAACCCAACAATTCACCATACTCCAACACTTGGGAAAATCCATCATCTCTATTATGAAAAAAAATAAAATGTCATTACTAAGGTATGGAATTATAACTGTAATACCTTGAAAATACAAGGCATGTCGTAAAGCCTAAAACATGTTTCATTTAAGTGAATATAAGTCATTTAAGAATATTTAGAACCAAAAAGTCCAAGAACGTCCATAACACTAGGGATGTTTGTTCAGAGGTTTGTTAGCGTGCCTTAGCCTATTTAAGTAACTTTTAGGAGTCCTAAATGTACGAAAATTGTTGGAAGGGTATCTAATAGGTATTTAAATTGTTTGCAAGGTCGAAACTTTTGGTTACGACTCCGCAAGGACCCCGTAAGGACCCTTTCATGATAAGGCAACACTCCCTGAAGGAGTGTGCATCGACGAGGAAGTCAGCATCCAATGTGTGGACAAATGAGGCATCTATGCCATCATTTTTCCATACTTAGGATTTTTGTTGAAAGCCCTTCACCCGCACAACCTATGAACTTAGCAACTTAAGTAAAGGCTATGGTCCATGTGTGGATCGATAAGGTGTCGATGCCACCTTCATCGCACAATTAGACAATTGATGGAAGCCCCTCTCCTTCACAGCCAGTTAATTAATCTACGGAGTGCAGGACGAGATGTGGGTAGGTCCATAGATTCACATATGGCCCGTCGGCGGGGTTCCATCTATAAGGGGGGTGAGTTTACTGCACGTTTTTATATTAACTCATTTAACTAATAAGGTGGTTTAGGGGTTATTTAGGGATTAAGGGGAGACTAATGAACTAACTTAACACCCATATAAAATCCCAAACCCCAATTAAACTAATTTTAACTTGATTATAGTAGTTGTTGATGGTTTGGTCTAAATGGAAGAACATGATCCTCAATCTCTAACCCTAGGTTGTGATCTTGACCCATATTGTATTGTAATCATTCAATTGATTTTGTTACTCATTTGATTACTACCATGTGTTATTATTATGATTAAATTAATATTAATTATAGTCCTATAATGTTAGTTCTTGATATGTTTTTTAGGTTATGAAGTATATTGTGAATCTAGCCTGTGTCTTGTCTTTAGCTATGGTCTAGTGTTGAATTGTGTTATAGAGATGCAATTGGCCTTATTATCTTATTTGTTATCATTGTGTGATGAAGTTACTATCCTAATTGGGTTGAGTTATTGGTTGATGGTAAGACCTTGATGATGAACTATGAGGATGACATGATAAGTCTGTGCTATATGTACTTCCAATTGTGATTAAGTCATGATGTTAAATTTGAGTATGCATGATACTAGGATGACAGGGTGGCATGATGTTGAATTGAAATGATTTTACAATGTTGTGAGGGTGATTAAGGTGTATGTGATATAAGGATGGTGAAAACTATCAATGTGGCTTGATATGCCTATGAAATGCTAATGTGTTAACCTCACTTATATGAAATGTGATTAAAGGACTTATACTCATACAATTCTTATTTCAATATTGATGATAATGATTATACAAGGGGTAGATCCTATGATATAAACTAAGCTATGATTGATAATAAAGGCTTAATGACATTTAAAAAAGGGACTCTAGCTTAGCACCGAGTGAACTAGATTCAAGAATATCCCTTCCCTCCTGGGGAATATAGGATCACTACATTACTCTTGAGAAACGAGATAATAATGCATTGCTCGTAAAGAGGGTCCCAAAATTATCTCCTAGTTCTTGAACTATGTTTTCCCCATAGGAATACTAGCTAGTGGATCAATGTAGTTTCTATGATTCCTGTTTTGGTAATACCTTAGACAGTAGTCTGCCTTCTTTCAGTGTAGGGTTTTATTATACCGGATTCCGCATTAGATCTTGTGACCTATATCTCTTAGTTCAAGATTTTCCCAAAATGTAAAACGAATTAATTGACTTTAACTCTAATTTGGATAATGTAAGATCTCTAGCTTAGTCTAGGTAGGGGTATGGGACTCTACCTAAACATTGAACTAGTTAGACTTGATGGTAGTCTTAGGAGAAGATTCTCATATATGTTTATTTTATGATGCGATATATATATATATATATATATATATATATATATATATATATATGATGACCTTGACACATTGATTGTACTATATATTTATTAGTTCACTTATGAGTATGTGTTTGGTTGTAATGTTAATATAAGATGAAATGTAAATCTAAATGTTATGTTATGTGAAGTTTGATATTGGTTAGGGTTTGTTGTTTAGGGTACTTGATTGAGTGAGTCCATGGGGATTTGTTCAGTTATTGCACTTTTTTACTTGATAAGGATTCATGAGTATTTGTCTTGCCTATTATGATATGATTGACTCTTATTCATTCTTTTGATGTCATTTATTAATGATAGGATTGTAGTAAATTATGGTTTTATGTACGTTGAAATACATATTACTTGTTGAGTTAGTAAGCACGTTTGGTTGATTGATATCACTTGCTTGGCTTTGCATTAGGTTCCTAAAGGAGTAAAATGACATGTTTTGACTGAAAGTCCCTTTTTAGCATGTTTTGCTTGTATATGTCTATAAGGTTTCATAATTAGTACATGTGGAGTACTAACCCCATTTTCTTCACTTTTCTCAATTATTTTAGGCTCCGGTCATTGAAGAGTTTGGAAGGCGACATTGTTGAATGCTTGGATTCTTCATTTGATATACGTAGGGAAGTTCCTCAACTTCCGAGGGAAACACCACTATCTAGATTACGGGTTTTTTATCAGATCAAAGTCTCTTTCATTTCTTTCCTTTTTAAAAGAATACTATTCTTTTGTATTACCTATATGTTGTTTTGTTAAATTGATGTAAGGTCTACGCCCATAGTTTGATGGTATGAGATGCGACTATATTTGAGAGTATTTTTCTATCTTATATATGTGTATGTGCAATAAAAGTAGAAGTCTATGTAACCTACCTGTACGAAAGGTTTATGTATACTTGATACACTTATATATTATCTGTATGTAGATGTCTATGTAACCCTCCAAGTAATTGTAACGAAGCATTTAAATTTTTCGACATTTTCAACCTATAAATGTAATCAAATGAGACTAGGAGGATGGTCTTAGTCCTTAAAAAGGACGACTACGCCGATTACATCTAGGGGGGTAAATACGGATGTGACAATAACTTACCTGCACCTTCATTCGCAATTGCTTCCTTATTAGCTTGGAAAGCATTGAAGTGAGTCTTCAATTGTTTACTCACGTCCGGACCATTATAAGGAGCTTTCTAGACATCTCTTCCTCTAGTAGCCATAGTAGGAAAACCCCTCACCTTGTGATCATTCTTTCTAAAACCATAGCATCCACAATTACCAGCTACTTCCCAAAATGCTTCTTTCCACATGTAGATAAAGTAGTCTTTACTATTTTAGATCCACCATCTCCCCCATGGTTAACCTTAGGAGCATTAGAGACATATTGATTTGGTTCCTTATCTTAAACCTGGGTTGGTTTTGCTCATCGGATCTATCTTTCATAAAATTTTTCATCATACTCCTATGCTTTAATTCTTCAATGGATTGAACATACACCATGAATCTATAGAGGCTCATGTCATTATGAAACATTCTCTTACGACACTCTTCTTTCACAAGGTCAGCAACACAGGTCATAGACCTACCCCTCTCATCCCTAGAGTTAGACACTAAAGATTGAGCATACTTATACAATTGGGTAAATTTCTAGGATAAATCCTCTACACTCATATTACCTTTTCTAAGGTTTATAAACCCCTCAACGTTATATTCTATCTTTTCATGGGGAAAGTATTTTCCCATTCTATAGGACCTGATTCAACAACACTATTGGCTTTCCATTTTGTGTACCACAATTGAGAAACTTGTCTAAATTGGTATAAATCCAACTCTGCCTTCTCCTTAGAAGTCCCCCCATAGCACTAACACCTTATAAAAATAATCTAATAATTTTTCGGAATCCTCTCCCACCTTGGAAACAATAAAAATATAGAATGATTCATCCTCAAAAGTCCCTCACCCTAGAGGTCGTATCGCTCTCAATAGCATTAATCTTAGGCCCCATATCTCCATTTGCTTGAGCTTTCATGGCTCGGGCTAGGGAAATAAGATCTTTTCTAACCTAATCATCAGAAGAGGTTCTTTATTAAGATAATGAGGGAACCACTAAGACCTCATTATCTTTATTGATCAAAGGGACTTGTTCACCTTGAGTAAATTGTTCACCTTGCGGAGGGACTTCATCATTCACCAAACATCTTACATTCTCATTGTGGGCGTCCTTCTTATAATCATATCCAACAAATACAAGAGAAGAGATTAGGAAAATACACTTGTAATCTCAACTCTATCGCACTAGACAAGTTTAATAAAGAAAGTGAAACTTCTATCATCCAATAGACTCTCGCTATGATGTGTCGCGAGCCACACCGAGGAAAAACACTCTACTAAATGGGGCTTATGAGACTTTGAATCCTAAGGATCATTTCATAACATTATTCTCTATCTCATCATTCAGTATATGTACTCTCTTAGAAATTTCATCTAGTGACATTGATTTTTAGGCATAGATGAAGCTTATCTCACTTACACTAGGCTATACTCATGTAGTCACTCTTTATTTAAACATTAACTATTAATTCCTTCTTAACATTTACTTTTGGAGTATGCTTGAGATTTTATTTAACATCATTATACACCCCCTTAGGTGAATGTTCATTTCGTCATATGCCAATGCACATAGCCTTTTAGTATGTTTCACACTCTTACATAAGCCACCTAAGTTCACATCATTTCATTAAATCCATCTTAGGTTTTCTTACTTTTAAACGTGCGCTGGCCTTATGGATCGATAGATACAAGCCATGAGGATTCATTCATAATTCGTGTAACTAAATCATACTTACCGAAGATTATGCGGTACTAGACTTATGCATCTTCTTGGTATGACAAGATCTTGATTCGACACTTAGAGGCAGAATTCATTAAAAATTTGATCATGTACGATTTATGTGTTAATATATAATTGGACTAGGGAACCCGATTTCGAACCCTTTGAGAAACACTTAAAATTATATTAAACTTGGTACTTGCATATTTAAGATTTGGGGGACCCCAGGTCAATCCCCAACACCCCAATGATATTTTCTCTCCTTTCCGTCCTCTCTTTCTCATTTAAGGCAAAAAGGTTGTGGGATTAACCCCCCACAAGATTATTACTTTTCTCTTAATTTTTCTCTTAACTCTCACACCTATCCAAGAGGTTGTGGTTTCATTCCCCACTCACCTCATTTTATTTTTCTCCTAACTCTCTCATCTATTCAAGAGGTTTTGGGTTCAATCCCCACTCACCTCATTTTAGTATTCTCCTTTATTTTTCTCCTAACTCTTTCATGTTGTGGGTTCAATCCCCACTCACCTAATTTATTTTTTTCCCTTTATTTTATGCCTAACTCTCTCATCTATTCAAGAGGTTGTGCGTTCAATCCCCACTAACAACATTTAATATTCTTCTCATTTCTCTCATGAACTTTTTATGTATTTTGGATTTGGTGAGGTCTTGGTTTCAATTCCCAATGACCTCACAATTTTTTTTAAAAAAATTAAAACATAGCTCACTTTTCAAATTTTTGGCCGAGACCAACATTTCCAACAACCTTGAAATTTGTTCTCTTTCATTCTATCTTTCTATGATGTTATAATGTTGATTCATGGGGTAATTCGAGTGACATATATATAGTAACATTACCCTTAAATGAACATTACACTTTTTACATTTACATATACGAAAACACAACATTTATAACACTCAAATTTCAGGCAGCAACATAGTTAATTTACAGCACAACCATGCTCAAATAATCAATGTAAAAAACTTTTCCGTAATACATCTATTAGCACCGGAGTCTAGACCCCTGACGACACTAGTGTCGTTGACCTCACAGATGTCGCAGACAAGCCTACTTACGTCATCGTTACTTAATCTATGTAATTTTTGTGGAAAATTTGAACTTTTTGTTTACTTATTTCATATAAACATATTCTACATAACATCGTAGGCATTCACAATAAAGCCTCTATTATTAAGATCATCAAATGACTGAAATAGTTCAATACTGCATTAAAGGTAAACTTGCCAAAAATGGCACCAATACAATGTGTGAAATAATATGGGAATGAAACGCAAGTGGTACATACTCCACTAGCTAAAACCTCCATATAAGATATACTATAAGAGCAGACATCCTCGAAACCACGAGGTCCTACCATGTCCAGATTAATGCTTGACGTCTAGATAGCTGCAGCGTTGTATTGTAAGCTTTAGCATTCGCCAGTGCCTTCACCTAAAAGTGTAGATATGTATGGAATTAGTACACACTTGTACTAAGTGTGGGTATATGCAAGCGCACACCAAGGACATGCATGAGTACGAATAGCTCTCTCCTATCCATACGAATCATGGAAAGTCAAGTAAGTGGACTTTTCAAATCGGATTAGAAAAGTCATGTCTTGAGAGTAACATGTATTATCATACTTATCATTATCCAAACAGAACATAACATATTCAACATATCATATCATATAGTTCATATCTTATTTATTATGTCTTGAGAACTTGGTATCATGGACTTGACATTAGGACTTCCCAAAATGAGGGCTCAACACATGGGACCTCGACTAGGGAGCCTTCTTTAGAAAACACAGAGTCTGCTTAATTTATTGATACATCATTTTTCATTCTATCATATAGTAGTGCAACCACAACTCATACGTAAGATGTAGTTTAATACTTTAATCGGGTTCGTTATCGAATGACTAAAAATAACCTAGTGTCATTAGTTAAATCTACCTAACCTCTTGATTATCCTATCCTAACAACTTTGGTATCGTTCATTTCATTATGTGCATCCGTTCAGGCTGACCTCATTCTTTCTTTGGGACATTTTGTTGTCGTCAATCCAAAGGTATCTCTATTGCGGGGATGTCGGTGCCACCTAGACACCTCTCACTATTGATATTCACTATCGGTGGAAGTTTATTCAAGATGGTCGGTTCCAGCGTGAGATAGAGATGAGAGAGACCACCGTGCGGTGGATTGCACAGTACCTTACCGTCGATGGTAAATGTTCCGATTGGGTGTTAAAGCCCAATGGAAGAATCAAGAAGGATAACCTCACCTTCAAAGCCAAGATTGTATGGATACTGGTCCGACACTATCTTTCCCCCAATACTGATAATATTGTCACCTGGCATCGTGCAGTGCTGATTGCGGAAATAATAGTGGTGTTCGAGGTGGACTTTACATGGATACTACATGCGGTGATGCACAAGAAGGCCTTCAAGGTCACTACTACTTACCCTTTCCCATGCCTGGCTTTTGCTATATGCAGGTTAGCAAGAGTGCCCGTGTAAAACATTGATGTGCTCAAGAAAATTTTCGAAACAGTAGATATTTACCTCATTTTGGATTAGGCCAATGAGTTGGCTGCCAACAGGGGGACGCGTATATAGGTGCAACCGCTAGGTGAGAACCTGGCAGCCACGGTAGAGCAGGCCCAAGCGGCTAATGCGGCTATATTTTAGCCTACCCACACCACTCCGGTCAACTCTATCCCGGGTTGTAGTACTTCCCCGAGCTCCACGTGCTCTATCCCATCTGCTACACTTCTCCCTCTAGCTAGGGCCCAGAAACTTAAGGACCAAATGGCCACACTATTACACCACATCAAGACTTGGATGCAGAGGTCTATTTCGAGGCAGAGGAGCGCTTAAAGGGGAAAATGGCCCAGCACACTAAGTAGAAGGTCATGGAGGTCCACCCACGCTTGGACCATTTTAAGCTGCGAGTTCTTGCCCGACCATCCCCTACAGTGGACGTGACAGATCTTCAGGTTTCTGTGGAAAGTCTTAGAAAAGGTTTAGAAACTATACTAGTGGCTCGGGTTCCGGATTATGAGGCTTCTTCTGAAGAGCTCGTTGAGGACATAGTGTTGGCTGCCTTGTTATCCATGGTTGAAGTGCCACTACATCCTCCACGATAGTGTGCCAACAGGCACCAGAATAGAGATAAGGAGGAGTCTCGGGCTCGAAATAAGGGGCTCCAAGAGTTGGAAGCTGCGAGGAGAGCCTCGCTTATTCATTAGTATGTCCGCTAGTTGAGGTCTATAGATTTGTTTTTGCGGCATCTAGATCCAGAGTTTATGAGCCTAAAAGGAGTGCTACTGATGGTGTGGTTTTATCTGAGGACTCTACTTAAGGTGTCCCGACAACAGAGGAACGGGATCCGGGTAACTAGACCCGCCAATTTGTTTATCGCCGGCACTTTGCGCCTCAAGTTTGATTCATCTACCACCTTATTTTATATACTTTTATGTATTGGAGACAATTGCATGTATTTTTGTTGGTGGTGTGAAAACTTGAAAGGGAGTACTAGGGTGAAGTTTATGTAGACCAACTCACGTTCCTCTGATAAGGTTTTCTTGCTTGTGTTCTCTTTCCCCAAGAGACTAGTTATTTTTATTGTTGAACCGGCGTGTTGGAATCTTTTGTACATAGTATAGAAATTGACTCTGGAGTATGATGGCTAAAAAAATGATATCCTTAATTAGAGAAAATGTTGCATAACTAGGCGGAATAACTGATAAATTTGTGGCTCTAAGCATGACATAGAGATACACCTCTGCATGACCCTAAATCTAAGACTCGAACTAGGTGGCTGATAATGTTGTACAGTAATGAGATGTTAAATGATTGTGAGGAAGCTAACCTTGTTAGTGCTTCTAAAAGTAAGCCGTAATAGACAATTACGAAAGATCATAGGGCGTTTTTCAATATATCCAATCTTTATCCTAAATAAATAAAAAAAAGAATGAAATTAATCCCTTCTTTTTCCAAATGATTTGATATTAAAATAAACCTTTATTTTAAACCCCAACTAATCTTTTCTTGGAATTGTGCACCCAAACTTATTTCAAAGCCATATATGAGGTTCGCGTGGCCTTGACCGAACTTTGGGTATTGTGTACCTTGAATCATGGCAAAGCCATGAGTTTAAGGTAGCTATTATGAGGAATACTCCGGAAAATGGTGTTGAAAGAATGAAAAGAGAAAAAGAACAAAAGAAAATTGGCTCAAGAAAAGTGGAAAGTGAAGTGAAAAAAAAAACATAAGAAAGAAAAGCGTCACTTGTACAAAAGGAAAAAAAAGAGAGAATAGCAAGGTTAAAGAAGATTGAGAAAAAGGGTGAAATAACATTATAAAAAGATAGGACGCTTTTATGTCATGGAGGGAAACAAGTCACTAAAACATATGTAATTGTACCCTCCCTTACCCTGTGACTAAGTTAGAAGCTAAGAAAGTCCTATCGTGAGCCTAAGAGTGCATTATGGTAAACTTATAGCAATGAAAATAAGGGAAAGCCTATGGCAACAAGTATAAATGTGGTGAGAAGTTTTTATGAGAGAGAGTAATGAAAAATAATCCTTATAATCAAGATAAAATAATTTTGTGAAAAGTGAGGATGTTGTTTATAAGTGAGGACACTAGTTCTAATACTGGATAATTGGTACCTTACTAAGATATCAAAGAGGATAGGTGTTAGTGTGTGGTGATTCTATGTCATGGTCTGATCCACATGATCTATCCTAATAGTGATAGCATGCATAAATAAATTTTTGAAATAATCGAGATCGACAAATAGGTGATTGCAAAAATCTAAAATAAGGATAATTTTGTACAAAGATTATATGGTGAGTCATAGTGTGTCGCTTGAGGAAAAACAACGAATTTAAGTTGAGGGTATTAATGTACCGTGTTTTAACGGTACTTTGAATGCTTTTTCCTTATGTTTAGTGTGTGTTAATGTCTTTTTTGTATTTGTTTTAATGTAGTTTTCTCTTTGTTTGCAAGAAATCCATCATGAAGGAGAACGTGGGAGAATTATGCAGAAAATTGAAGAAGTGATGACCTATGGATCCATCGACGGTCCGTACGTGTCCACCGTCATACGAAGAAAAAGGCTGCTAAAAGAAGCTGGAGAATTCTAAATAAGTGAGGGGCTACAGAGGCTCTGCAGGGACCTTTCATAGCCATGGCAGACCGTTCGGCACATCCGTCAATGTTAAAAGAATGTAGCCCCAGTTACCATGTTCAAAAGATTCTAAGTATGGAAGAACAGAAGCCATCGACAGATGGTCGTTCACGCAATGGACCGTCATCCATTTCCATCGATGGTAACAGAAAGTTGGTGAAGAAATCAGCAGAAAAAGAATTTAAGTATGGAACGACGGAGGGCCTCGACGGTCCGTCGCTCTAATCGTCGACTTCGATGCATTTTTTGCAAGATTTTCCATAAATATATATTTCTCTCTTTTGTTAAGACTCTATTATTATAAATACTTGTAAAAAGATCATTATTGGGGTTAGACTCTTTGATATTTTATAGTTCTATTGTTCTAAATATTGAATTTAGGGATTTTGTGAAAATTACTTTATTTTCCGAAATTGTTTGGTGCAGGTTTTTGATTAATTGAAGTAATATTCTTCATTTTCTTGAATCTCATCAAAGTAAGTGCATGAATTCTTATCTAATTAATATGAATTTTGTTTTATTAACATGGGTAACTAAACTCCATAACTAGGATTTTTGAAACCATGGGTAAATAACAAGGTAAAACCTAGCTAAAATAACAATTCTCAAATAGTGTCTTGCATGTATTGATTAATATTTCATTTAGAAGTCTTTTTAATGAGTGCACGCATTAGAACTCGCCTTGTTGCTACTTGCTAGACAAAGGAGGTAGACAATAAGAAAAGAATTATCAACGTTGATTTAGTATATACTATCTAATAAGCAAGTGTCGATAGGTGTGAAGTAACAACTAAGACTAACATCGATTATGATGCTTAATCTGAGGTAATGGTAAGATTTAGTAAAACATACACACGTATCTTGACCATGGTGCGGAGTAAAATTTTCTAGTTGCCGGACTAAGAAATTAAGGATGCATAACTTACCACATTGCATGCAAGATACTAGGAAAGGAATTTATAGCTAGAATTATCGCGTTATGAACCTGTGCTGAATACTTAAGCCATAGTTACTCGCATTACTTGATAAAAATCAAATGTTTTAACCTATTACTTATCTACATAGAAGTATCTAATTATAGTAATTGGTTTAAACACCACTTTTTCTTACTTAATTCTTGGAAAGAATATGACTAAATAGAAGTAATAATAGGTAACAATTAAGACTAAATCATTTTCTTCGTGGAATCGATCCCAACCTCATAGTTTGGTCCTTTACTTTATACGACTTCTTATACTTCTTTTCGAGAAGTAAACATGAGCATATCAATTACATGCCATTTTACTCAATATTCATTCATCCCCAATTAAGGTAAAGTCATCTTCAAGGTCTCATATTTTAAAGCACCTTTATACCTCTCAAAAGGTAGGAACTCACACTACCCTCCAGTAATGCACATCAACATTAAACATCAATCTTACAAGTTAAGCGTAACACTTCCCTTTTAGGGATTCAAGCCTAATAAAACTCTCATAAACATCACTTCATTCATCTCTTACGCATCACTACACACAATCTCATGGAACAAAACTACCTCCTACATATTCATACCACATTTCCATCTTAGTGTAAGCTTAAACAACAACATCCACCAATCACAAGAAAGTATGAAACATTAGTCTCACAAAGGAAATGCCTTCAAATTCAATAAAATCTCTACATTCTCTCAATATATCCCAAATTTACATCATCAGTGATCATAATCACAAGATAACTCATTTTCTCTCAAAGGCACTCTATTCAATCATTATCATTTGTAACATTCTTAGAAGTACCTCACAACAAAGTTTCTCATCATAACACTTCCAATCTGAAAAATCACAACTAGTAATAAATGATATCACGTCACAATTTTCAAATCTTACCTTCATATCTACTCCTCTAGCCATAAAACCATTATAACGTTAAAACTCACCTTTTCTCTCACTCAAACTTAGAAATATCTACCCTTCCACGCAACCACACCTAAAAGACCACCAGACACGTGAACAAAAGAGAGAGAGACATTATGGAGTTATGTTCTATGGCACGATTGAAGAGTACTAAAGAAAGTTAAACTACAATGTCCAATAGCCTCTTGTCCATTGTTGTGAGTCAACTCACATGATTGACCAAGATACTACTAGGCATTTCATGTGATACTTTTAGACCTTAAACTATTTCAAAAAACATTATGATCAGATACAAAGTATGTCATGCCCCGAAAGTATCTCCTAGATGTTAGGATGAACCCTTGTTTCATGACCGGGCATACATGACCATTTGGGGTATTTTACAATCCCTTTAACTAGCATTCATTACATAAGGCATAAAAAGTAGTTTGGAATTAAACTTTTCAAAAATAAAATAATAAAAAGGAAATCTTTCATATATACTTTAGAAATCTCATTGTCACAAGCCAAACTTAAGACATGACATATATTATTTAAGGACATGACCCTTTACATTGAAATAGAATACATATAAATTCTTTATAATAAAAATAGGAAACAATAGACTATGTTCTCAAATATATGAGGACATACCAATTCTTGAGAGAGTGAATTTCCCAAGCTTCGCCTTCGAATGTTCAAAAAAGTCATCAACCTATAATTATAGAGTATAAAACAGTATGGGGTTAGTACAAATAATGTACTAAGTATGGAATACGCAAAAAACATGTGTAATGTTATTATACTAAAATGTCGCTTTTCGCATGTTTTTGCATATTCCATCATTAGTACATTATTTGTACTAACCCCATAATTTTCTACTATAAGCATAGCTTTGAAGAATTTTGAAGGCTTAAGTCGATAAGGTGAAGCTTGGGAAAATTCCTCATAAGATAAAGTGTTTTATCATTTATTTGAGGGAATACTTTCTATCTTCTTAGTTTTCTTATGTTAAGAGATTATGCATTTGATTTTGATGTAAAGGGTCGTGTCCCTATGATTTTACATGTCGTGTCTAAATTTCGACTTGTGACAATAAGATTTTTCAAGTATTTAAGAAAGATTCTTTTTATATTAAATGTTCTTGAAAAGTTTTATTTTCCGCACTACTTTTCATGTATTAGGTAATGAATGCTTTTTGAAGGGATTGTACAAAACACCAAAGGGTCAAATACGTCCGGTCACGATATGAGGGTTATCTCTTACTTCTTGGGGGTGATTTCGGGTCGTTATTGACTTAGTATCATAACATAAGGTTTTGTGAAATAGTTCATGGTCTAATACTCTCACAAGCCACGTCCAGTAGTATCTTTGTTATTTGTGTGAGTTGCGACACATCTATTGGCAAGAGGCTATAGGACGATAGAGTTGTACTTTTTCATTACTCTTGAATTTTGTCATGGAACCTTCCTCCGTAAGTCCTATCTCTCTTTTGTTTCGTTGTACGGTGGTCTTCTACGTGTAATTTCTTGGAAGGGGAGATGTTTCTATTTTTGAGGGATAGAAAAGGTGATTTTTGATGTTCTAATATGTTATTGGCTAAAAGAGTAGATATGAAGGTAGGTTTTCAAAATTCGGATCTTATACCATTGATGGATAGATGTGAATTATGATATTGGGAGTATTTTGATGAGATACTTTATGGTGATATAGTTCTAAGCATGGTAAGAGTTATAACGATGAAAAAAGTGCTTCTGAGAATAAATTAGTTATCTTGTAATTATGCTAAATGATGGTAGATTTTCTTGAAGGTGTAAATATGAGTAAATGTTGATGTAATGTGGAGATTTATTAAAAGTCGAAGACAACCCTCATGTGTGACTAATCTTTCATAGTTGTTCTTATGATTGGTGGATGTTGTGGTGTAGGCTTACACTAAGATGGAAATGTGGTATGAATATCTAGTGAGGAAGTTTTGTTCCATGAAATTGAGTTAAATGATGCCTAAGAGTTGAATGAAGTGATGTTTAAGAGAGTTTAACTAGACTTGAATCCAAAAAGGAATGTTTTTTTGCTTAACTTGTAAGGTTGATGTTTAATCTTGATGTGCATGAGTTGAGGGTAGTATGAGTTCCTAACTCGTGAGAGGCATAATGGTGCTTTGGAGTATGATACCTTGAAAATGTATTTACCCTATGTGGGGGAGATTTAGTTGAGTAGAATGGCATGTAATGTACTTAGTCCAAGGGAATACTCAAGGGTAACTAAGTGGGAGTGGTAGTATGGGATGCTTCTCTCATATTGCACTAAGTGAAACTTACCAACTCTCTTTGGAGTAAGTTAGTGTGGTCTTGTCCCTCATAGTATGATGTAATTTTGATAATGTTGCTTGGAAGGTGCATTATGAAATTTTTAAGCATATAACATAGTGATGTTTTGAATTATATTTAATGAAGTCAAACTTTTTGAGAAAATTGCATTTTTCATTAATTATGGTTTAAATATATTAGAAGAGGATTTTATATGGTATTATACTTCATGTGATCTTGCCCTATTGAGGAATTTCTCAAAAATTAAAGTTTGAAATTTTTAAGCATGTTGGCAGTGAATACAATGAATTCTCACTGTAAATTTCTTATTTTTGAAGAAAATTGTTTTGTCATTTATTGAAGTTTCTATGTTTGCAAAAGTGTTGTGTAAGAGCATTTTTAATGTTGGATAAGCTAGTTCCTCCATTAAAGAAGGTTAAGGGTGAGTTTTTAAATTTTTTAAGTTACAGGACTTGCTTAAGTTGCTAAGTGTTTGAAAGTGTGAAATGATGCTTCTTGATTGTTGATGTTTTGATCTTGAGATTTTTATATACTTGGTTTTAATGTGTTATATGATGCTACGTGACTCCTTGTTTTTCCAAAAGTTTTAGTGTCATTTGAGTACGAAGGTTATTCTAAGTGGGGGAGAATGTAACTCCCCAAAATGAATGAAGGTCAACTACAGCCTCTTGAGTGTTTCTTGAATTATTCTGTAGTTATAATGAGTTACTTTAGTGTTTTTAGGCAGTGTTTGAAGTTTATTTATGTTTGGAGGTTGAACGTCCATGACGTTAGGATTTTGTGCCTTAGATAGCGCTTATGTGTCTTGAGGTATTTGAGTGAGTTTTACTTTTTCGTTTTCCTTGAAACTGAGGTGGGATGTTCCTAATACCTATAAGACTTAGTTTACTGGTTTAACATCCGGTAATGACCCCACGTAGGACCCACAAGGGGCCCTAGTTTAAGGTCCCAAGATTTGGACAAAGCTTCCATGGACACTTCCCAATTGACGGAGCAGTCTACTGGGCGTAAGTCCATCGACGCCCCGTCGACTGAGTGGATGTTATTCCATTCTTAGTGGGAGTCTTATAACTTCCCTTTGAGTCTTAGAACTTCCCTTGAGAAGACTGTGATGCCCTTGACGTCCAGCAGCACGGGCCGTCAAATCATAAATGCCTAGTAGCTTGGGTTGTCGACTGGTCACCATCCATAAGCTGTAACTTTGCTGCCTTTGCTTGGGGTATTTGGTAAATTCCCCACAAGTTATTATGACCCTAGTATGTTAGTTTTAGTGTTTATAAGGTATATTAAAGTGTTCTAAACCCTAAGACCTCATTTTAGACCCCTCTTCCTCAAACCTAAAACCCCCCTCTCTTAGTATTCGCAATCAAAGTCTCCGTGGAAGCTATAACTCAAGAAGTTCTAGGAGGGATATTGGTGGTAATTTATCCATCAAACATCTTAGGTATTTATTCAATGTGAGGTATGGAATACATCCTTGAACTCTCTTTCATTCAAGGAACCCCTTCAAACTAATATTCAAAATGGATTTTGAAAATGTTTCTACTGAATTAATAATGGTATTTATAATTTTAGTTGATGATTCAAATGTTGAAACTTAAATGAAATAATGTTAAAGATTTTCATTTAATGTTTGCTTAAGAAATGGGTTTTGTGAGCATGAATTGATAGTCTTTGAGCTTTGATTTCTTATGGTCGTTATCGTTATTTAGTTACTACCCAAAGGTCAAAATTATGATGAATAATCGCATAAAATTTTATAGGTGATGAAATCATGGATTTAAGGGTAAGTTGGTTATGTTTTTTAGATTTATTTTCTAAATGCTCTTGAGTGGTATGGTCCACCTTCTTGGTGGTCGTTTTTATTTGAATTGTATGAATGTAAAGTTACTAGTTTATTTTGAATGAGGCTATTAAGGCTTTTTATATGAAGTAAGATGATAAATATTGCTATTATTGTTAAATGTGTCTTATGAATTGACTAAGTGAAGTAGAGTAGATTGTATCCTTAAATGAAGTTATTCTTGTTCATTGCTTTATGAAACATGTTAAGAGAAGTATGTTTAAGATTATATCTAAAGGACTAATATAATTATATGAAGTATGTAAAGTGTATGATGTGATGATGTAAGGTCTAAGCATGCATAAAATGGAATGTAAATGAAATGAAACTTATGTGCAAGTTGCGCTCACATGTGCACACACACTTACTCTTGAATTAATGAATATAGCTAAGTTAAGTCCTAAAGGGGAGTTTTGGGGTGAACACTCTTAGTGAGTTTAGATGAAGTGTTTAGTAGCAATATCACTACATCCCATCAGCTTTCTAAGATAGGTTTATGGATGAATGGCCTTTGTGAGTTGAGATGTTTTGTTCACTAGTTATCCTTAAACTATAGTCTATAATGTTTAGAATCAGTGGGAAGTTATGCCTACAACCGAGGGGATATAAAGGATATGTTGATTACACTTCGTTAGTTGAGATGTTGTATTCCAATGTACCTTTTGAGATCACTACTCCTCGTTAGTAGAGAATGAGTTACTTAGTAGCAATCTCCTTATCCCTTAACAATGTGTCCTTATAGGTGTAGATATTTGGAAAGCCATGTAAATGATAAGGGAATGACCTCATTGTAGGCAAGTGAGGATCCCTCATCCGATAGGGGTTAATATCGGGATTCCATGTTTAGCTCTCATTATCTATGTCGGTTAAGCTAACTCCCACAAAAGAAATGAGCATGCTAAGTCTTCAAAATAACCGTACTACTTAGGGTAGGTAGTGGAATGGGACGCTACTTATCCATTGCACTAGGTAGATAATCCGAAAGGGGAGTATTGGTGAGACTTATTTGAATTGAATGAACCAAGTCTTCTAAAATAATGTACTACTTAGGGTAGCTGTTTGTATGGGACGCTTTCTATCAATTGAACTAAGAAGGACCTTCAGAAGGGGGAAGACTTTGTGCCAAACCTTCTAAAAGAGTATGCTACTTAGGGTAGGCGGTTTACAAATTAAGTATTAATAAAAAAACTATAAAACAATAGACTATGTCCTCGATTATATGAGTACATACCAATTCTTGAGAGAGTTAATTTCCCAAGTTTCGCCTTCGAATCTTCCAAAAAGTCCTCAAACTATACTTTATAGAGTATAAAAAAGTATGGTGTTAGTATAAATAATGTACTAACTAAGACATATATACAAAAACATCCGAAAAGGGACATTTTAGTAAAATAACATTTCATGCAAATTTAAGTGAAACTTTCAAGGATTTAGAAGAAAAACATCATAAGGAACATCATGTAACACATATAGAAGAATTTCCATAATGGTACACAGAGGAGGAATTTCCATTATGTTACACAAAGGAGGAAATTTACAGCTTTCCAAAGCTTACAGTGAACTCAAATTTGACATTACAGTGAATTATTTGAACCATCACAATAAATAATTTAAAGATTAACAATGAATTATCCTATTCTAAATGAGTTAACTTCAAAGGTCAAGCGACGAGAGAGTGAACACATTTCCGTAAGAGTTTCCTTACCTCGGTATAGGAAAGGTTGGTAATTCATTTGGAAAGCTTGCTTCTACACGAAAATGAAGACCTTCAAAAACAAAAATTTGACCGGGAAGAAAAAAGGGAAATACTTAGGTCTAAGCTCATATATTATTCTAAGACTCACTAACGTAAGACATGAAGAAAGTATGAAAATGTCTTATTCAATACACACCAAAGCAATACTCAACACTAGCCCTTTCGTCTTACTCACCTCGGCAGAACAAGAAACCAAAGACTTTCCTTTCAGAATGCCTACATAGTGCAATGAGTAGGTAGTGTCCCATAAAACTATCTACCCCAAGTAGCACATTCTTTTAGAAGGTTTGGCTCCAAGTGTTCCCTTTCGTAAGGTCCTACCTAGTGCAATGAGTATATAGCGTCACATACCACAACCTACCCTAAGTAGCACATTATTTTACAAGAATTAGTTCAATAAATTATTTTGGTAAGGGTTATATAGACCGACATAGACCATGAGATCTTGACATTGAATCCAACAATAACAATTATAAGATGAGATAACCTCTCTTACCTAGAGTAAGGTCATTCTTTTTAGCTTTTAAATGGATTTCAAAATAGCTAGACCTATGCGGGCACAAGTTAAGGGATGAGAAGATTACCACTAAGTAACTCAGTCTCTACTCACGAGAAGTACTCATCTCAAGAGGTACATTAGGATATAACATATCAACTCATGAAGTCTAACCACCTCTTCTTCATATACGCTGGGTGCTAGACATAACCCCCACGGATTCTAAACAAATTAAACTATAGGTTAAGCACAGCTAGTGTCACGACCCAAAACGAGCCGCGAGTGGCACCTACACTTATCCTACTATGTGAGCGAACCAACCAATCTAAACCCCAACATATGGAACAAAATACAATGCGGAAGACCTAAAACTCATTAACGAAATCAATTAAATAACATCTAAAATTTATAACTCATTATCCCCAAAATCTGGAAGTCATCACCACAAGAACATCTATGATCAAATTACTAAACTAAGCGTATTCTAAGAAGCTAAAATAAATAAAAAGCTAGTCCATGCCGGAACTTCAAGGCATCAAGACATGAGGAATAAGATCCAGTCCAAGCTAGAAGCATTAGCTCACCCTGAAATCTGGTGTAATGAAGACTGGCTAGAGTTGCGGTGGAGTTGAAGACGACGGTACGTTTGCTGCACTCCACAAATAACAAAGAAAAAAACATACAAGTAGGAGTCAGTACAAAACACAAGTACTGAGTAGGTATCATCGACAACCTCAAAATAGAAAACTGTATATATCATATAGTATCATAAAAAAAACCAACTACAATACTCAACTTGTAGCAACAACAAGTACTATAATCATTAATAAGTACCGCCAAGTTCACCCATAAGGACTCAAGCCTCAATACCATACTCATTTGGGAATTAGGTTCATTAGATTGAGTATATTAACATATTTCAGGATTCATTATCTTTATTCCTCTCGTGTCGGTACATGACACTCCGCTCCATATACTATCCTGGTGTCGGAACGTGACACTCCGATCCTCATATACTATCCTGGTGTCGGAACGTGACACCCGATCCATATACTATCCTGGTGTCGGAACGTGACACTCCGATCCTCATATACTATCCTGGTGTCGGAACGTGACACTCAAATCCTCATATACTATCTTGGTGTCGGAACGTGACACCCGATCCATATACTATCCTGGTGTCGGAACGTGACACTCCGATCCTCATATACTATCCTGGTGCCGGAACGTGACACTCCGATCCTCATATACTATCCTGGTGCCGGAACGTGACACCCGATCCATATACTATCCTGGCGTCGGAACGTGACACTCCGATCCTCATATACAATCCTGGTGCCGAAACGTGACACCCGATCCTCTATTACTATCCTGGTGTCGGAACGTGACACCCGATCCCTTAATCTCACTACTTTTGTTCATCAAGCCTTTTTTTATACCAAGGCATCATCATTAACAAAGTAGATTAGAGTTTTTCAAGATTTAGGATTCAATAGCTTCATCATGCTTAATTTTATCACAATTATATAATCACATTCATACAAGCATAAAATTAAGCATATAGAAGGGTTTACAATACTACCCAATACATATCATTCGCTATTAAGAGTTTACTATGAATAGTATAAAACCATAACCTACCTCCACCGAAGATTCGTGATCAAGCAAGCAAATTTTCCAAAGCTTTGATATCCTCTTAGTTCCTCTCTCTCGATCGATTCTCCCTCTCTTTGTTCTTTCTATTTTTTTCTTATTCAAACCCTCTTTCTTTTACCCTAATTAGCATATAATTAAGTATAAAAGATGATAAAATAACCCACTAATTAATTCAAGGGTATCTCCTTTAACCCCCAAGTAATTGAATTATTAATATTAATCCACTAACTTTATAATTATAAGCATGAATAGTCCAAAATGCCCCTTTAAAAACTTTAACAGAAATCCGACCCAATCTGGGTTACGCAACCTACGACGGTCCGTCATGGCTGTGACGGTCCGTCCTGGAGGTCCGTCACAAGGTTCACAGACATAATTTCTGTGGAGGCTGTGTGACGGTCCGTCGTGCTCACGACGGTCCGTCCTTCCATTCCGTCACGAAGTTCAGAGAGTTGATTTCAGTACCCAAATTTTAGAATTCTAAGTGTTTTGGAACGAGACACCCTCGACGGTCCGTCGTGCCCAAGACGGTTCATCGTGGGATCCGTCGACTCAGCCAGTGTTTCTAGAAATAAAATCTGCTGCTCAAAACGACTAAACAGGTCGTTACAATAGATACCAATTTACCCATCGTTCGTCTTCGAACGATCACAAGAAAAAGAAACAAGGGCAAAAAGGAGTACCTAAATCTGTAAACAGATGTGGGTATCTTTCTTGCATATCAGCCTCCTTCTCCCAAGTGGACTCTTCAACCGGCCAATTCTTCCATTGAACCTTGATGGATGCAATCTCCCTCGACCTCAACTTGCGGACTTCTCTATCTAGAATAGCAACAGGCTCCTCCTCATAAGTCAAATTCTCATCAAGCAGCACTGAATCCCAATGAATGATGTAGTTTCCATCCCCATGGTATCTTTTCAACATAGACACATGAAATATCGGATGCACTCCTGACAGCCCTGGAGGCAAGGCTAATTCATAAGCCACCTCCCCTACTCGCTTAAGTACTTCAAATGGTCCAATATACCTTGGGCTTAACTTACCTCTTTTAAGAAACCGCATCACCCCTTTCATGGGTGAAACCTTCAGCAGGACTTGTTCACCCTCCATGAACTCCAAGTCTCTAACCTTTCGATTTTCATATTCCTTTTGCCTACTTTGAGCCGCTAAAAGCTTTTCTTGAATAGATTTCACTTTCTCCAATGAATCCCTCAAAAGGTCAGTACCCCAAGGTCTAACCTCAAATGCATCAAACCAACCAATCGGAGACCAACATCTCCTCCCATACAATGCTTCGAATGGAGCCATATCAATACTTGAGTGATAGCTATTATTGTATAAAAACTCCGCTAAGGGTAAGAAGTTATCCCAATGACCACCAAATTCTATCACGCATGCACGAAACATATCTTCCAATACCTGAATCGTTTGCTCAGACTGACCATCAGTCTAAGGGTGAAATGCAGTACTAAGGTCCAACCTAGTACCTAATTCCGCATGCAATGTTCTCCAAAACATAGAAGTAAACTGCGTACCTCTATCTGATATGATGCAAAGTGGAACTCCATGTAATCGGACAATTTCTGAGATGTAGAGTTTGGCTAACTTCTCTGCATTGTAGGTCACCTTGACCGGAATGAAGTGAGCAGACTTAGTTAATCTTTCCACAATTACCCAAATAGAATCAAACTTTCCCAATATCTTTGGAAGACCAACCACGAAGTCCATTGCAATTCTCTCCCACTTCCATTCAGGAATGGGCATTCTCTGAAGTGTTCCTCCAGGCCTCTGGTGTTCATACTTTACTTGCTGACAATTTGGACATTTGGCAACAAAATCAACAATGTCGCGCTTCATTCTACTCCACCAAAAGTGTTGCTTTAGGTCACGGTACATCTTGGTTGCACCAGGATGTATAGAATATCCAGAACTATGGGCCTCTGTGAGGATGGTGTGGATCAAATCATTAACACGGGGCCCACATACCCTTCCCTTAATCCTCAAAACACCTTCCCCATCAATTATTGCCTCTTTACCCTCTCCTCGCAACACCATATCCCGAATTCGGCTTAGTTTTTTTCATCATCAAACTTTTTTCCCTTGATCTTGTCAAGAAAAGAAGATCTTGCCTCCACACAGGCCAAAAATCCTCCCTTCTCATTTAATTCTAGCCTCATAAAGTCATTAGCCAAGTTTTCGATTTCTCTAGCCAATGGGCGTCTAGAAACTTGTAAGTGGGCTAAACTACCCATGCTCCCTGCTTTTCTACTTAAGGCGTCTGCCACAACATTAGTCTTTCCTGGGTTATACAAGATGGTAACATCATAGTCCTTCAGTAGTTACATCCACCTCCTCTGTCTCAAATTCAAATCCCTCTGAGTAAAGACATATAGACTTCACACTTAACCCCATATAGATTGTGTCTCCATTGTTTTAATGCAAACACTACCACAGCCAACTCCAAATCATGGGTCGGATAGTTACGTTCATGCACCTTTAATTTCCTCTAAGCATAAGCAATTACATTCTTCTCTTGCATTAGCACTGCACCCAACCCAGAATAGGATGCATCACAATAAACGATGAAGTTCTTACCCTCTACTTGCAAGGTAAGAATTGGTGCAGTAATCAACAAGGTCTTGAGTTTCTGAAAGCTTTCCTCACATTCATCCGACCATACAAATGGAACATTCTGCTTAGTCAAGTTCGTCAAATGGGAAGCAATGGAAGAGAATCCCTTGACAAATCGACGGTAATAGCTACCTAAACCGACAAAGTTCCTTATTTCTGACACATTAGTATGTCTTACCCAATTCTTCACTGTCTTAATCTTAGAAGGATCCACCATCACTCCATCCTTAGAAACCACGTGCCCCAAGAAGGACACTGAATCTAGCCAAAACTCACACTTGGAGAATTTGGCATAAAGCCTTTTCTCCCTTAATACTTCCAACACAATTCTCAAATGCTCCTCATGTTCCTTCTTACTCTTTTAGTATACCAATATATCATCGATGAATACAATGACAAAGAGATCCAGATATGGCTTAAAAATCTCATTCATCAAGCTCATGAAAGCAGCAGGGGCATTCATAAGCCCAAAAGACATTACTAAGAACTCGTAATGCCCATACCTGGTCCGAAAAGCAGTCTTGGGCACATCCGTTGCCCGTATTTTCAATTGATGATAACCAGATCTCAAATATATTTTTGAGAAGGTACAAGCACCTTGTAAGTGGTCGAACAAATAATCAATGCGGGGAAGAGGATACTTGTTCTTAACAGTTACCTTATTCAGTTGTCTGTAGTCTATGCACATCCGAAAACTCCCATCCTTCTTCTTCACAAACAAAACAGGAGCACCCCAAGGAGATGCACTTGGTCTAATAAAGCCTTTGCTTAACAACTCTTTAAGTTGGGCCTTTAACTCTCTTAACTGCGCGGGAGCCATTCTATAAGGGGGTATAGAAATGAGGCGAGTACCCGGTTCAAGATCAATGCAAAAGTCAATATCCCTATCCGGTGGCATACCAGGAAGGTCTGCAGGGAAGACATCCAGAAACTCGCGGACTACCGAAACCGACTCAATTGAAGGTACTTGGGTAGTATCATCCCTGAGGTGTGCCAAGAACACTAAACACCCTTTACTAACCATTCTCTTAGCATAAAGAAAGGAGATGATACCAACCGGAGTAGAAGTGTAGTCACCCTCCCACACTAACGGATCTGTCCCAGGCTTGGCCAACGTTATAGTTTTAGCATTACAATCTAAGATTGCAAAATTTGGAGAAAGCCAAGTCATACCCATAATTACATCGAAATCAACCATTTCTAAAATAACCAAGTCTACATGGGTATTGCTCCCCACAAAAGTCACCAGACAAGACCTATATACCTTTTCAACTATCACAGACTCACCCACCGGAGTAGAAACACGAATAGGCATGTCAAGAAATTCACAACATAAATTAAGACCAGTAGCAAATGAGGAAGATACATATGAAAATGTGGAGCCAGGATCAAATAATACAGAAGCCATGCAATCACAAACCAAAAGATTACCTGTCATAACAGCATCAGATGTCTCCGCTTCAGACCGCCCGGGGAAAGCGTAACAATGGGCCCTATCACCTGTCTGCCCGTTGCCCCTACCATGTGTTGTTGTAGTAGCTCCAGTTTGCCCGTTACCCAGACTGTTTTGGTGACCACCATTACCTCGGCCACCACGTCCTCCAGAATGACGTCCTCTTCCATGACCACATCTACCTCTGACTATGGGAGGTCTGTAACTCTGTTTTGGACAATACCTCTTAATGTGTCCAGTCTCCCCACATCCATAACACTCTCTGGATTCAAGCATCGGTCTCTGTGAAAATGACGAAGTCTGGGAATAACCTCCAACCTTAGAGAAATGTTAACCGGACTGAGGTGGACCCCCAACTACAGTCTGTAGTGAAGACTTAATGGGTCGGGCTGGATAACCTCCTGAACCTTGCCCTCTGGAGTAAGAACCATTAAACTCACCTCCCTTACAAAACCTTTTTGATGTCGATGTCATGGTGAAGTCATCTGGCTTCACTCCCTCTACCTCTATCACGAAGTCGACCACTTCCTGAAAGGATTTCGCTGTAGCCGCTACTTGTAAGGCTGAAATCCGCAACTCTGACCTCAACCCCTTCACAAAACGGCGAATCCGTTCTTATGAAGTGAAACAAAGATGGGTGACATATCTGGATAGTGCACGAAACCTAGCCTCATAAGCAGTAACCGACATCCTGCCTTGCTCTAGGCTTAGAAATTCATCTCTCTTCCTATCCCTCAAAGTACGGGGTATATACTTCTCCATAAACAAGCTAGAGAATGATGCCCAAGTCATAGGTGGTGCCTGTGCGGGTTGAAACTCAACATTTGACCGCCACCACATTTTGGCATTTCCCTGAAATTGATAGGTTACAAACTCAACGCCAAACCGTTCCACTATGCCCATTTTATGTAGGAACTCATGGCAATCAACCAGAAAATCGTAGGCATCCTCAGATTCAGCACCCCTGAAGACTGGAGGTTTCAATTTCAAAAACTTACTGAAAAGTTCATGCTGATCACTTGTCATTATAGGCCCTGTAGTCAAACGAGGGAACGTGCCTATTTCCAATGAGGCATCCATGCGGGGAGCCACAGTAGCTGTATGTTGTACCTCCGGAACCTGAGGTGCTGGTGCTGAAAACACTGGAGGTGTCTGGCCTTGATCAGATAACCCGCTAAGATAAGCAAGAACCTGATTAATCATCTCTGGGGTAGGTTGGGGTGGTAATTCCTCATTCTGCACTTGTTCATTCTCTCCTTCCTCACCCTCTCCTACCACTTCCTCAGTCGGTGGAGGAGTCACCGCCCTAGTATTAGTTGGGCTAGGTGCTTGTCCTCTTCCTCTAGAGGACGTCCTCCCACGACCTCTTCCACGGCCTCTTGCCACTACTCCTCCTCGAGCTACAGCCCCAGTGGATGGCTCAGATGCAACTTGCCTTGTCGGTGTTGGTGTTGGCGCAGTCGTTTCTCTAGTTCTAACCATCTGCGAAATAGAGTGAAGATGGTCAGATACCAATTTGTATCACCTAGATACAAATTGGATCCAAGTAATAGCACGAAGGAAAGAAAGAAAGAATGGAATTTTCCTAAAGTCTTATAGCCTCTCAAACAAAAGTAAAGGCGTCCCCCTACTGTTCCTTAAGACTCTACTAGACTCGTTCTTGTGTGATGAGACCAACGAACCTAATGCTCTGATACTAAGTTTGTCACGACCCAAAACGAGCCGCGAGTGGCACCCACACTTATCCAACTATGTGAGCGAACCAACCAATTTAAACCCCAACATATTGAACAAAATACAACGCGGAAGACATAAAACTCATTAACGAAATCAATTAAATAACTTTTAAAATTTATACCTCATTATCCCCAAAATCTGGAAGTCATCACCTCAAGAACATCTATGATCAAATTACTAAACTAAGAGTATTCTAAGAAGCTAAAATAAATAAAAAGCTAGTCCATGCCGGAACTTCAAGCCATCAAGACATGAGAAATAAGATCCAGTCCAAGCTAGAAGCATTAGCTCACCCTAAAATCCGGTGTAATGAAGACTGGCTAGAGTTGCGGTGGAGTTGAAGACGACGGTACGTTTGCTGCACTCCACAAATTACAAAGAAAGAAACATACAAGTAGGGGTCAGTACAAAACACAAGTACTGAGTAGGTATCATCGGCCAACTCAAAATAGAAAACAGTATATATCGGATAATATCATAAAAAAAAACAACTAAAATACTCAACATGTAGAAACAACAAGTACAATAATCATTAATACGTACCGCCAAGTTCACCCATGAGGACTCAAGCCTCAATACCATACTCGTTTGGGAATTAGGTTCATTAGATTGAGTATATTAACTTAATTCAAGATTCATTATCTTTATTCCTCTCGTGTCGGTACGTGACACTCCGCTCCATACACTATCCTGGTGTCGGAACGTGACACTCCGATCCTCATATACTATCTTGGTGTCGGAACGTGACACCCGATCCATATACTATCCTTGTGTCGGAACGTGACACTCCGATCCTCATATACTATCCTGGTGTCGGAACGTGACACTCCGATCCTCATATACTATCCTAGTGTCAGAACATGAAACCCGATCCATATACTATCCTGGTGTCGGAACGTAACACTCCGATCCTCATATACTATCCTGTTGCCGGAACGTGACACTCCGATCCTCATATACTATCCTGGTGCCGGAACGTGACACCCGATCCATATACTATCCTTGTGTCGGAACGTGAAACTCCGATCCTCATATACTATCCTGGTGTCGGAACGTGACACCCGATTCTCTATTACTATCCTGGTGTCGGAACGTGACACCCGATCCCCTAATCTCACTACTTTTGTTCATCAAGCCTTCTTTTATACCAAGGCAACATCATTAACAAAGTAGATTAGGGTTTTTCAAGATTTAGGATTCAATAGCTTCATCATGCTTAATTTTATCACAATTATATAATCACATTCATACAAGCATACAATTAAGCATATAGAAGGGTTTACAATACTACCCAATACATATCATTCGCTATTAAGAGTTTACTATGAATAGTATAAACCATAACCTACCTCCACCGAAGATTAATGATCAAGCAAGCAAATTCTCCAAAGCTTTACTATCCTCTTCGTTCCTCTCTCTCAATCGATTCTCCCTCTCTTTATTCTTTCTATTTTTTTTGTTATTCAAACCCTCTTTCTTTTACCCTAATTAGCATATAATTAAGTATAAAAGATGATAAAATAACCCACTAATTAATTCAAGGTTATCTCCTTTAACCCCCAAGTAATTGAATTATTAATATTAATCCACTAACTTTATAATTATAAGCATGAATAGTACAAAATGCCCCTTTAAAAACTTTAACAGAAATCCGACCCAGTCTGGGTTACGCAACCTGTGATGGTCCGTCATGGATGTGACGGTCCGTCCTACAGGTCCGTCACAAAGTTCAGATACTTAATTTCTGTGGAAGATGTGTGACGGTCCGTCGTTCTCACAACGGTCCGTCCTGCCATTCCCTCACGAAGTTCAGAGAGTCGATTTCAGTACCCAAATTTCAGAATTCTAAGTGTTTTGGAATGAGACTCCCTCGACGGTCCGTCTTGCCCATGACGATCCATCGTGGGATCCGTTGACTCAGCCAATTTTTCCAGAAATTAAATCTGCTCCTCGAAACGACTAAACAGGTCGTTACAGCTAGTGAACACCACATGTAAACTCATGATTGGATTTTATCCTCCGAGTAATCTTAGAAAGCTCTTATGATGTACTGAGGTTGCTACTAAACAATTCATCTCTACTCACGAAGAGTGTGCAATTCAAAACTCATTTATTTATTCAATTTAACTTCATTCATTCATTCATTTGGGTGTGTGTGTGTGTATTAATGAGCACAACTTACAGATAAGAATCATTTCATTAACATTAGCTTCTACACATGCTTTAGACCTACTTTCATCAATTCACACACTTGACATTCTTCACAAAGTCATATACTTTACTAGGCATAATCTAAGCCAAACATGCCATTTAACTTCCCAAAGATACAAAAAAAGACTTATTTTCAAATTCACTTCATTTCTTATACTATGCCTTCAAAGAGACACACACAAAACATACTAAGTAATATCAAGTTCAAAAAATAAACACCATCACCAAGAAGGTGCCCATACCAGTCTCGAGTAATTTATGACAAAAATTATACAATATAGTCAACTCAACATTTAACCAATACATCATCCACTATAATCAATTTCACAATATCTTTATCATAATAAGGCCCATAGGGCAGTAGCTAAAGAAAAATAACAACATGAGAAAACCAATAATGATACCTTACCCAAATATGCTCATTTAACCCATTTCTTAAGCTAAAGTTTGAAATATGAATATACATGAGTTCATAAGTTTTTTCACATGAAAATCATAAATTCATAAAATCATAAACATAGTTAAATTACTAGAAAACTTTTACAAGAAAACACATGCTTTAAATCAAAAATAGAAGGAAATAGAGTTTGGAATCCCTTTTTGAAATCTTTTGGAAATGACTCTTTCAATTGAAGGGGGTTCAAGTATGTATATCATACCTCAAATGCAAGACGAACCACTGATTTTATTATGAAGAACACGTCCCAACGATCCCTCCACATTCTTCTTGACTTCTAGCTTCCATGGTGACTTGAGAGAGAATTCTAAGAGAGTGGGTTTTTGGGTTTTAGGAAGGGGAGGTTAAAATTTGGTCTTAGGGTTTATAACACATTAATATACCTAATAAACCCTAAAAATAACGTACTAGGGTCATAAAAGACTTGGGGTGAATTTACAAAACACCCCAAGACGTAACAGGCAACGTGCACTTTTTTTCACAACCACCATCGGACAAACCAATGGTGTGTTTGTTAGGGGAATGGCCATTGCTGAGGTCTCGTTAGTTGGGGCTGCAACTAATAAACATGCAGATTTTCATGTCCAACTAACGGACCAGGCCGATGGGCCATCTCCTTGTCAACTGGTCGTCGATTGGCTGGTCGACTGGTCACTTGTTTTGGATGTTTTGTCCAAGTCTTGGGCCATTCATCTAGGGCTCCTTCTGGGTCCTAGGAATGGTCGTGCCCCGTACGTTAAACCCCTAAACTAAGTCGTCTAGGTATAACGAACATCCCACATCAGTTTTGATTAGAACAAAGACATAAAACTCACTCAAACAGATAAAGACACACAACGCGCTATCTAAGGCACATCTTTCAAAAATCATGGACGTTCTGAGACATTTGACCTCAAAACTTAACAAAACATCACATCCGTCCTAAGAACACTAAAGTAACTCACTTTAAGTTCAAATTAACTTAAGAAAAACTCATGAGCCTTGATTTCACATTAGTTCATTTTGGGGTGTTATAATTCTACCTAAAAAATCATTTCTAATAATATAATGATCTCATAAGCTCATCACACACATAAGAACATAAAAACACAAAAGGCCTATTAGATGACTACAAGTCAAATGACTTGGTTTTCCTTTGAAGTTTGACTTCAAGATGACTTCAAATCATCCATGTATACTTTCAAACAATTTATTAACACTTTAACAAGCTTGTATGAACAATTGATGATCTAGACATCCTAACTATGTATCGAACCGAAAGAACCCCCTAGAAGAAGGGAGCACCCTTAAGTCGGAACAATTGCGTACTTTACCTTTTTGAGGTCTTGTACAAGCCTTTAGCTATCATTCACTACATAAGACTTGAAAAGTAGTGAAGAATTAAAACTTCTCATGAATAAATTAATAAAGAAACCATCTTTAATAAAAAGGAGTGATCTCGTTTTCCAAAGATAACTTAATTACTAGACATAAATATGTTAGGGACACAACCCTTTACATTAAATGAAAATTTATAATATTTCTTAACGATAGAAATTTAAAAACAGAACTAGGTTCTCGAATATAACAGAAAAGGGGATAGATTTCCAAGCTTTGTGTTCTCGTCTTCAAACACGTCCAACCTATACTTATAAAATATAGAAAAGAATGGGGTTAGTACAAAAAATTGTTCTAAGTATAACATATGCAAAAACATGCGAAAGGGACATTTTAGTAAAATTATCTTTCATGACAAAAAAGTAAAACCATCATGATTATAGAGTTATAATGGTTAAAGCATCGTAATTTAGCATATAGTAAAAGAGGTCCGTCATTTTAGCATTGGGATTCTCTTTGTAGTGAACTCCAAAAATCTTACAATGAAACCACACACTGAAGCAGTGACATGTAACTGTGAACAACTCATTCCAAGCAATGTAAAATCATTTGCCGAGAGGTTTCCCTAACAAAGTTATACTAAGACTCCCTAAGGTGAGACAAAAGGGAACACCCACACAACCCCTTCAAGACACCCCAAAGAAAATCCCTAAGACCACCAACAATAGGTCTACCTAGTACGGGAATCAAATCCACACTTTTGGCTAGACATCTGAAATACATTTATACATTAAGGATTTCATGTATGTACCCTTCTCCAATAGGACCTATAAGTTACAAAGTCCAATGTAAGAGTAGCATCCCATACTACAACTTCCACTTAGTCCTCCTTGAGGATTCTCCATGGTTAAGCACCCTACATTAGTCACTTCTAACTTCATCACATGGAACTTAGTTTTAACGTACTTCTTCAACATTAGGCCTTAAGTTATCTAAATTAATTTCAAACACAAGATAGAACACACCAAGACTCCCCTTTCAAAATGTCTAATTATTGCAATGGATAGATAGCGTCCCATACCACCACCTATCAAATGTAGTATGTTCTTTTAGGAGACTTTATTCATACTATTCATATAAAACACACCAAGAATCCCCTTTCGGAATATCTACGTACTACAATGTATAGATAGTGTCCCATACCACCACCTACACTAAGCAGTACGTTCTTTTTAGGAGACTTAGTTATTTTATTCTATTTTAGGAGAATAGCTTTAACCAACATAGACCATGAGAGCTAGACATGAAATCCCGATATTACCCTTATCGGATGAGGGCCCCAACTTACCTAGGGTGGGGTCTTTCTCTTAGATTTTAAATGGATTTTCCAATTGCTACACCTATGCTGGCGCATATTTAAGATATAAGGAGATTTTTACTAAGTAACTCATTCTATACTAAAAAGGACTACTCATTTAAAAAGGTATATTGGTTACATATCTACTCACAATGTGTACCCCCCACTTCTTCAAATACTCTCGGTGCTAAGCATTGCCCCCCCCACACAGTCTTTAACTTTCATTACTAAAGGACAAGGATATCTTTTGGACACTTCTTATCAACGCACAATGGGTATCCAACCTATATTAGAGATCTCTTGGGAGGTAGTGAGGTCGCTACTAAACATTTCATCACATCTCACAGTGAGTACTCACCACAAAACTCCCCCTTTCATTCACATAATTTAAAATCATCTGTTCATTCGGTCAAACTATTGGTGTGTGTGTACATGTGAGCAAATCTTTCACATATATCATTAGTTTAATAATATTGGCTTCTAAACATGCTTGCATCTTCATTGATCATATCTCACACTTCAATCATGCTTCACATAATCATGAAGTTACTTTACACATTATCTCTATCTTACTTCACATTAAAATCTTCACAAAATATATCAACAAGGATAACATCATTATAATCTCACTTCACATAAAAAGCATCATAAAGCACACCAACAAGAACAACATCATTTTCATCATACTTCACAGAATATTCCTTCCTAAAATACATCAACTAGGACCACATTATTTTCTTCAAACTTCTTATAATATGAATTCATGGACACATTCATAATAAACAAGTAGATTTATATTCATATAATTCAAGTACACACCGCCATCAAACGGTGACCATACCACTAAACAACATTTCATAATAAGAGTTGAGCAATATAACCAACTTACCATTAATCCAAGCTTTTACCAACAATAATATATTCCTCAATATTTCATCGTAATATGTCCCTTAGTGCAGTAGCTAAGACATAATAACAACTGAAGGAAACAAAAGTTCATAAGCTACACAAACATGTTCATGTTAACCTTTTATTAAAATAGAAGTTGGAAATATGCATAAGCATGAGTCCATTAGGGTTTTGACATTAAAATCATCAATTAATACTAAAAATAACTTATTTGAAATCATTAAATAACTTTTAAATGAAGGCCCATGCTTAGAATCAAAACCATAAGAAGATAAAGTTTGAAAATCCTTTTTGAAATCATTTAGAAATGACTCCTTGAATGAAACAGGGTTCAAGCATGACTATCACATCTTAAAGAGAAAGAAACCCGCTGATTTTGATGAAGAAAATAGACAACCAACAGCCCTCCTAGTTCCTTTTGACTTCTAGCTTCCATGGTGACTTGAGAGAGTCTTTTAAGAGAGAGGGGTTTTGATTTTTAGCAAAATGAAATCTAATGTTAGGTATTATTGTTTAAAACATATATCTAGAAGACCTTAAAAAACGTCCATGGATCATAAAATTCATGGGATGAATTTACAAAACACCCCAAGCCATAGCAGAAAATTACAGCTTTTGGCAACACAATCGACACCCCCTCCACAGACGTGCCGTTTGTCAATATACGCCATGTTGATGTGGGTCCGTCGATTAGCCACCATCATGTGCAGGCTTTGCTATCATTGCAGGACAGTGAACTTCCAAGGTATAGGGACCTCTTTTTTACCAACAGACTGTCCTTTGTGGCCGTCGTTTGGTCACTGCTTGGCAGCTTCCTTCCAAGATATGGGGTCGTCTTCTTGGGTCGCTCGTGGGTCCTAGGTAGGGTCATACCGGTAACTTAAACCCTTAAACCTAATTTTCTAGGTCTTAGTAACAAGCCACATAATATTCAATTAAAATGAACACGTAAAACTTACTAAAACACCTGAAGAAAAAACATCACTTTCTAAGGCACACCTGCCGAGTGTCATGGACGGTCTTAGACGTTTAACCTCCAAACGACACCAAACTTCATACACTACTTAAGGACATCATTGTAAATCATTTTATAACAAAAATAACTCATGAAACATCAATAATTTCTATTTCACCTTAGTTCGATTTAGGGTGTTACAAACTCATTTTAGGGGCCTACATTGCCCTAAATCTAATTATGTGTGCCAATAAATTTGCAAATGCCAGGTTGCGAATTATAAGAGGCTCACATGGGACCATCTTGAATGTTCACGTATTAGGACCATAAATTATTTTAACAACCCACTTGATGGGTGAATCGGTCCACAAATAACCCCATGTGTACGTTCTAAAAATTTAGAGGATTCAATGTTAACCTTCATTAGCGATGCCTAGTAATCAATTTGCCCTGACAACAAGCAGGTAATAAAAACTCATCACTCCTAAAAATCTTCAAATTATTTAATTTTCACAACCCAAAGTACACCCTAGAAGATAAGATATCCTTCAATTTTGAACATGGCGAATTTGACCTCTCGGAGGTCTTGTACAAGTGCTTTGATATCATTCATTACATACACATGAAAATTAAAAAAAAAAAAACTTTTTCATCAAAATAATAATATAGAATATTTTAATAAAACTTCTAACATATGTCTCAAAAACAATCAATGACTACACGAGTAAAATAGTCTTGGTCACAACCCATAAAAGTCTAAACGTAGAAAATAACATAAAAATACAACATAGTGGTGGTTTCCTCGGATGTTATGAGGATTCACAAATCTTCACTCCTTGAAAGCCTAGGAAACTCTACCCTTCAAAGAAACTCAATATCCTTAAGACCCTACTTTGTATTAGAATGTAGGTAAAATATGCATTAGTACGACATGTTCCAAGTATGGATACTATCATACCAACAATAAGATATCTCATAGGGTAGTCAATAATAGACATAATCATAACATATAAAGACATAAGCATAACATTAATAAAATAATTATATTGAAGCATCATATCGTATATAAGAGTTCATCCATAACACATTGTCTTTGTTACTCAAATGAACTACTTCACAAGCCACCTCATAGTAAATGTATTCAAAGCTAAGTTAGTATCCCATACTACTACCAATGTTAAGTACATATTTTTTGTCATTCTTTATCATATTCAACTTTCATAATCAAGACATAGGTTCATCATATTATATGATCACTATGCCCCTAGGACACCTCAAATTACAATTGTGCAATGCATGTAAAGAATCTCTTTCTACCTCACACACTAAGCATGTCTTAAAGTAACCCTAATTCCTTTCATTTTAGTTTAGGAGTCTGTAGTAGACGAAAAGGAACTATCATGTTATGTCAATCATGTCATGGAAGTAAATTGTAGCACTATCCAAGCTAAGTATATATCATATGGTTGTCATTTCATAGGTAGCTTCAAATCACACTTGTGCAATATATGGATAGGATCCAATACTACCATCCACACTAAGTACTACTCTTCACTATCCCATTCCAAGCTAAATTAATTTACACTCATGTTTATTAAACTCAACTTACTATCAAAATAGACCTACTAAAATTGAAGGCATCTCAACATACTAACAAAGATACTAAAGGAAGAATACAACCCTAAGCTATCATAAGAAATTAATCTCTATTACATGAAATACACCTTGCTTGAAAATCAAGGTAGCATGAAATTCACCTTGCATGCAAGTCATGCTAACATTAGGAGAGTATAAACCTTTCCCTAAAGCTACCATGAAATGGTTTTGGACTAACCAAATCAAGCTAACATGATTAAGTATCCTTAAAACACAAGGCAAATTTAATCATGGGAGATTTTGCTTACTCAATCCCAAGCTAACATAAGAACAAACGTTCCCAAGATACCGTGATCAAGCATCCTTGCAATACATGACCAAGCTAAACATGGAAGAGCTTACCTCCTCAATCCCAAGCTAGCATGAGACTCATCATCTCAAGCTACCATTATTATTTAAACTAAAGATTCCTTGAGATTTACTATCCCAAGCAATGCTTGAGACCTACCACCTCAATCTATCATGAGAATTCACATCTCAATCTATCATTACATTCACATCTCAAGCTATCATAACATACTCATATCAAAGCTATCATGAATTTGTCTCAAATCTCACCAAGTTTATCATACATGAAATGATCATACAATTCATCTTTAAGATAATCTAGTTCATCATGTCTTGATTCATTATAGGTTATTAGGTCAACCAAGAATTCATCTATGTGAGAGAACTTGCTTCCCTTAGCATCAATGGAATAATAGCTCATAATCGATTATTACGTTCAATTCATTATGATCTGTGTTCCATTTAATGCTTAGTTCATTAAATAGGATCATTAGAAGATAAGTCTAGGCATACATGATCACATAGGTTAAAATCAAACTTTACAGGTCAAGACCAATGATATAAATTTAGCCTAGTTTAATGTATATATATATATATATATATATATATATATATATATAGCTGATACAAAAATAGTATACAATACAATTGAATTAGGAATATCAACTTAGAACCTTCATCTTCTCTAAAATCACCATGATCACCCGCATCATCAATTATTACAATTCACCATGAAAACATAGTGTGAGGGAGGGTATGTGGCTTATCTTACACATTGCACATGTGGGATCCTAATGGATGGTTCTAGTAGTGTTCTATTATGATTATTATTATGACTATGATTATATTAATAATCTAATATTAGTATTGATGTATCAAGCATGTTATGTGAGAATATATTGTGTGTATATAGTGGGTTGCACAGGTGTTATCTGTGTTTTTTACTTAGATTTGATTGAAATTATTTTGAATTGACTTACTTTACATACATATCTATACATACATTACTAGATATATATATATATATATATATATATATATATATATATATATATATATATATATATATATATATATATATATATATACATATATATACATATATATGTTGTGTGTGTGTGTGTGTGTGCATGTTGAGTCTAATTGATAGAAAGCATGATTTTGATGAATATGTCCTTTTCGCATGCATTGATGATTTTTATGCATAAAAGTCAATACCTAGTACATGTGCTTTTTACTACCCCATATTTTCTCCCTTTTTCTGAAACATTTTAGGTTCGTTTCATTGAAGAGATTCGTGCCTATTGGAGAAGAAGACTCGGATCTTTTCTAAGTTAATTGGTGAGTCCTCGTGAGTTCCGATGATAGAGCCACTCATCAAGCCTTATTAGTTTTGTGTATGTTTTGATATAATTATTCCATTCTCATGTTGAGACTTCCTTGTAGTGAATAAGGGAATATTTTTTTAAATTAAGGGCTATGCCCAAACTATTATGATTAAATTTTTTGATGGTTAAATGTGACACGAACTATTAGACTATGTTGTTAAATGTTATGTGAGAAGCCTATGTGAGCTTAATAAGCGAGGGGTGTATTTAAACCCCGTATACAATATCCGAGAAGTCTAAATATACTTCATTATAAGATAAGTTTTAACTTTTCTGCATTTTCTTTACCTAGAACGTGCTATAAGGAATGCTAAGGGCTTTTGTAAGTCTTCTTCGAGGACAAACAGGCCGATTACACCTAGGGGGTACTTTGGGTCATAACACTATGCATGTTTCCACCCCAAATTTGTCCATCTACATGTTAGGAACCTAACCTCTCGATTTGAGCCCCAAACACTAATTAACAGCTCATGAAACATACTAAGTCACTCTAGCATGTCTTAAGGCTAACTTTTAAACTAATTGGACGTTCTTGGATGTTCCACCTACAAACACTTCCAAACTCTATATACTGACTCTTAACACTATATTTAATCTTTTTAGGACCTCATAAGCTCATGACATACATGTTAGGATCTATTTTGACCTATCGCATTTTCGATCTTACATTAATGGATGTCCATTTGAATTTTCAATGATTCATCTCATCATTATTGATGAAGCATCACTTATTCTGTCATTCCAAAGCATAATAGGTTTAAAGTCAATGAACTTCTAATTTACGATAGAATGTGATTCAGTTGTACTTATTATTTATATTATAACCCAGAGAATAAAGTTGATAATTTCTAGACTGAGACAATCTTGGTAATATAAAGGTATTCAACATTAATTTAATTTATTTTATCAACATGATAACCATTTTTGAAAATATCTTTAAAACTTAACATATTTTTTGGGAAATTAGAATAGAACAATGCATCTCCAATAAAAAAAATTTGTCTCCTTTGGCAGAAATATAGTAGCTCTTTCAGAGCCTTCTATTAAGTTAAAATTTGTAGATCCTCTAAAATGAATTAGGTGAAACTAGAGGCTAAAAGTTTAATTAAGTCCTGAAATGGGTTATAATGATGCAAGGAGGAAGTGTTTATAGTTTTGTGAAATTTAGAGGTCAAACTTCCAAGAACGTTCATGACATTCAAAAGGTTTGCCTAGAAACATCCTTGTGTACGTTAGTGTGATTTGTCGTGTTTTAAATGTTCATTTTTGATGAAATTTATGTAAGGGGTCCTTAACATTAGTAAGAATATACTTGGGTTGGGAACATCTGGACGAAATTCCCCATGGACCAACCAAGGGTCCTTAATGAGCACCATGTGTGAGCAAAAAGTTGTTAGACCAGCCTCACCTACGGATGGCAATCAACACCCCATAGGTTGGTGGAGTAGGTTTACACTTAGAATGGGCCGCATGTTATCCCATTTGGACGGAATGTAACCTACACCACATACCAGCAGGATAGTTCGTTGGTTAGGCTATGTGGCGTTAGTGATGGCCGTTGATTGGCACCTGCAATTTCCTACTAATGTCTCTGCCAGCCAAGTGCATTATAGCGTTTTCACTAGTGTTCATAAACTTATTTGTATGGTTTCTTAAGGTTATTTTAGGTATTATAAATAGTTTTATAAGTCTAGAACCCCTATTCAAGTAATTATTCAAATCTAAGCCCCAAGACCTCTAAAGAACCCTGTTAAACACCATCCGAGCTTTAAGGGAGATTGGAGCTTCGAGATTGGTTTATCCATCAATTATTCTCGATTTTCATGGTCTATCATAAAGTAAGGTATGATTTTAATCCTTTAATATCTTTTTTTCAAGGAGCCAATATCATTAAATTCTTTTCCAAAGCTTTCTCAAAAGATGAAATTCTAACTTGGGATATAATATGGGATCTTGCATAAAAGGTTTTGAATCATTGTATATTGATTGAATTGATGTAGTTTTATGATTATAACCTAAAAATCATATGAACCCATGAAAACCATGAATTCGATATTTTGACTTTATGATAGGTGAATTGGTCATGTCTCTATACTACTGAATTCTTGTGTAGTTTACACAGGGCTATTAAATTATGAAATAATTATGTTAGAATAATATTTAGTCTTTCCTAGATTGAATAATTTGTATTGTATTTCTTTGAATTCATTGTGTATTATGATTATTTGATTTTTTGTTCATCATATCTATGGGTAAGAGCCTTTCAGTATTGTGTTAAGTGATTTAGCTATAGATCAAAGTTGTGAGATTGGATTGGTGGTATGCTTCCCTAACTCTCTCTATATATTGTGTATTATAAGACTTAAATTAGGATGATAATTGGTATTGTCCTGTTACGGTGACAGTGCTTATGTCCTATACTTGTGAAACAATGTGGCCTCATCGGCGTTACTTTATGAACTGTGAAACAATGTTGCCTTATCGGTATTACTTTATGTATAATGTTATTATCATGTTATAACATAGATATGTGATAATTATGAAGGAGTATATGAGTTATGCTTATATATTAAGGGAAGAATGGATTCACTTAGTTGAATATAGGTCATCATAATAGGCTATAGGGATGTCATATGCGTGAAAGCTTGCTATTTAAGTGTGAACCTTATTAATTGGCTATATGAGTTTTCTGATAGATTATATTGATGTTCAATAGAGTTGTGTAAGGTGACTTATGAGTATGCCTTGTTTACCCTATATACTACCTGAATCATATTGTACATGTGTTAAGATGATAATGACGTGTGTATGGTTTGTGTATACTCTTGTCCCTTACTTGATACATAAAGAATGTGAATATAAAACCTGACTTAGTAGGCTAAAGAACCTTTTTAATAAATCAATATGAATGAATGAAATAAGATATTAAAGATATAAAAGTAGGTCATTATATTGAACCTTGTATAAAGGAAGGTTAAGATTTCCTTGAAGTTTAAAGCTGTAATGGCATCCTTCTTGTGTGAATGGTGAACTTAAGAGAAGTTGTCTGGTACAGCATAAAATCATCATTAGGAAAGTCATTGAGCAATCCTCTTCGCCATTGTAGGCACCCCTAGGGGACGCTCTTTTGTAGGGTCTGTTGTTGTTTGGTTATGAACAAGATATGGGACCTATCCTTACAATCCTTTTACAGAAATACTCGATGATAAAAAAGTATAGCACCGAGTGAGTATTCTTGGCTATGATCTCTGGCTAACAAGGTGGTTATAGTACAAAGAAACCCTTGATATTCTTTAACCATGTAGCTACATGAGATATGTCCTTGTTCTAACCTTTGAATGTAGAACAACCTCCATCGGAGTGTGTTCATAGCTCTGGATTACATGCCTATTAAGTATGGTCTATGTTGGTTATTGCATATACTCATCATATGGGACACCGACTAGTGTTAAAAAAGTTCTATGAAGTTTAGGTAGTGGTATGGGACGCTATCTATACATTGAAAAATTAGACTTTGAAGATGTTAGTGTGTAAGTACCATAGGTCTTTTCCATGAGCATTATATGAAGCCCCATAAATGCGCAAATGAACTGTAATTGACTTAATGGTTGTTATGACATTAGTTAATGAAAGTTTAATTAAAGAATACCTATTTAGGGAAAGTTTTAGGGGTGATTAGGTCGACTTGAACAAGGTGTATGGGTGGTCTCTTCATGTTCCACTCAATTGAATGTTAAGGTAACCATAGGTGGGGAGTTGAATTTTCAGAAGGTTATAATCAAGTCTTAGGTAGTCTTAAGGATCATTTAGGTGTGATTGAAGGGGGTGTGTGGGCAGTCTCTTCTTGTCCTTCTTAAGTGAGTCTTAGGTTAACCTTGGATGGGGGGCTTGTGTGTTACTTTGTTTACTGTAAAGTCAGTGTAAGTTTACTATACTTTGATATAAATTGGATACGACTTGGAATGTCTTCTAAATGTGATTTTAGATATTTAAATGTGATTCTTATACTTTTAATATTAAGTTTTAATCACAATGAACATGTTTCTCATAAATGTTCGTTTCTCATGATTTTATGCATTATGTCATACATAGAACATACATTGTACTAATTCTATTAATTTTGTCTATACCCAATGTTGTAGATGGAAGGTTAGAGGTATCTTGAAGCAATGCTTTGAAACTAGGACACTTTCAACCAAAGTAGGGGTATGTCCTCACATGATTCGAGGACATTATTATCTTCGAGGACATTATTATCTTTAGATTTCTTTCATTTAATGTATTGTAATAGACTTAGTATTTCTATATTTTGATTTTATGGGCCGTGTCTCAAGTATTATTGAGTCTAAGGTTGGCGTGTGTTGAGACTTAGTATTTTCGATGTTTTTTTATGACAGATGTTTTGAATCTTATTAATGTGAAAAGTTATAATTCCGCACTACTTTTCACACATGCATGCAATGAATGATGTTAAAGGGATATTATAAGACCTCTGAGAGGTCATGTACGCCATGTTTCAATTTGAGAACACCATATTTTCTAGGTTGTACTCTCGGGTATGAAAAAATTACTAGAAATTCTACTAACATCTGCTTTTCTTCTAAGAAAGTAAGAGAAATAGTTCACATTTTTTAATGTGGTTTGTGTTGTTCCTCTATTGATTACACAATTATCTTCATTGTCAATCATTGACCCTAACGAAGTTTGGGTATATCCATATTTGTTAAAAAAAGATATAAACAAAGTAAAAAATTACTATTAAACATGGATATTATACAAATATTATTTAATTCTGGATATTAGAAAAGTATAAATATACCAACTAATTCAAACTATCAGAAAAGGAAATGTGCAACCTTCGATTGAAGCTACTTCTGCGGATTGCGACAGCACCCGACCTTGGATCAAGGCTCTCACTCGCTCAAGACGTCGATGCGCCACCGGGATGATTGCTTCCATTACTGACCAGTATTTAGATTATCGAGGTACCGTCACTTCTAATTATTCCTCAAGGAAATACAAAAAAAATCAGCTACATCCACATGCATAGGATAAACATTATCTTCATATATGAAGTTTGCTTCTACATTATTATTTATCTTATGTATTGGGTCAACATTATCTTCAGTGATAGAGTAGACTTCAGGATTATTAACACACTTCTTTGAGGATGCCTCCTAGAGCTGAACTAGACGTGTGGATGATCCACAAGTATACGACCAGTACCCAATTCCTCCTCATCTATGACGTACACTTTCTGAATTTTTCTTTTTTATCACTTCTTGTCTTTCACCTTTCTTTTTATACAGCTTGTTATTTTTTGGTGCAAAACAACCATCATTATTATATTTTTTTTACAACTACGACCATTATAAGAACTATGACATTGATAGAATCCATGACGTTTTTCTCATTAGTGAGAGTTTCCTGATTCAATTCAGGGGATGGCATAAAACGAACGGGACAACATTCATAAATATTTTTCAATAGGTAGTTATGTCATTCAATAATAAAAAAATGTGAAAGTAATAGAGAATAATTTTTTAAATCCATTTCTCGATATTACCACTGCAGGAACATATTTAAGGCAGGAAATGTGGAGTATGTTTTGTAAATCTTATCATATTGAATGACATCTTCTCCACATAAATTTAATGGTGATATCACTACGCACATAGAAGAATTATATATTCACATCTACGCCCTAGAAGAAACCGGCATCGCTGTCCTCGGAGAGGACTAAGACTAGTCTCATAGCATTCATCATATCATTCATAGGTTAAAAAATTCAAAAAATTTAAAACTTTTCTTCTATATATATCATGAGATTTACATAGACTCTCTCATACACATAATATATTCATAACGTGTATACATAGACCCTTCTTATAAGAATATTACATAGTCTTCTACTTTTATGGCACATTCATATGTATAAGATACAATATAGTATTAAAAAAACGTCTCCTCTCACAAAATTATAAACATGAGTATAAAAATTGGGTATACCCCATATATAAATACAATAAAAGACACATATAGGCTATACAATCTTAGTACTCAAATTAAAGAGAATGAACATAGTGTCTTTAAGACTAACAACATCCAATGCTAGAAAGTGGCATTGTTCTCAAAGCAGTGAGTAACTTTAAAACTTGGAGAATGAGAATCCAAGTCTTCCTTCAAAAGTTGTCACAAACCCTTTAATATCCAGAACGTAAAATGCTAGGCAAAAAGGGAGAAATATGGTTAGCACATTACTTGTACTAATTAATGGACCATATGAACAGATAAAATCATGCTAAAAAGGGACATATCATTAAAGAAGTAAAATTTACTTTTAAAATCCTTATGCACGTCCAAGAACCAATAAAAGTCAATAGTACATACACATTAAGTCAAGACCATGTACATCAAAAGAATAACAATACTAAGCCTAGTCAAGTGAACATGCATATTAACATAATTGAGCACGTAATCAAGAAAAATCTACCATCAAGTTATAATATCAAAAAGCATATATAAGGGTTGATAACATCATAATCAAATCAAGAATATTACTAATGAACCTTAATTAAGTCTACTACTGCAATGAATAAGCAAAGCCCCATAATGTTGCTCAATCAATTAAACCTAACAAGAACCATAACCAATGTCCAACTTCACATACAATATCATTAAGAGAAAACATCATCATAATTTAGCAATTGAGACTAAACACATGTTCATAAGTGAAACAAACTTCACATAGTGTCATCCACATGTAAGACCATCATATACATAACATTTACATTTATAAGCATATACACACATAAGAACATCCTTCTAAAACATCCCTCAAGGCTATCTAGTGCAATGCATAGGTAAATTCTCATACCCCTACCTAGACTAAGCTAAACCCCTTAGGTCATCCTAGTTAGAGTTCACTTAATTACTTCACTTTACCTTTTTGGAACATCTTCCCTTAACAAACATAAACCACATGAGATAATGTGGAGTCCTGTGTCCATGGAAACTAACACCGAAAGAAGGCTTACTACTTGCCAAGGTAGTACCAAAACATGAACATAATATCTATGTGGAACCACTTGCTAGTATTCCTATGGGGGAAACATAGTTCACGAACTATGAGATGTAGTTGGAACCCTCTTTATGCTACATGCATTATAGTCTCCAATAAGATGAGTACATTAGTGATCCTACCTTTCCTATGTGGGATGGGACACTTTTCACTCTAGTTCAATCGGTGCTAAGTTAGAGTCCCTTTTGAAATGTCTTTGAGTCTTTATTAAAAATCATTACTTAGTTTAGGACATATGGTCTATCCCATATATCATCATAATCATCCTAGCTCAATAACAATTGCATGAGTATTTTCCATTCATTACAATTCATATATGTGAGGTTAACACATTTACACAATCTTCATAATAAGGCACATAGGTAAGTTATCACCATCCTTATAACATTTTAGCCAACATCTACCAAGCCATAATTTTTTGATATTACAATTTAACATCATACCAACCATAATCAATCTTAACATAAGGTATAATTTAATATAACTTCATCTCTTAACACAAGTAACCAGAGTTGAAGAAAATAATTGAGATCAGAAGACTTACCCCAATCTCCCTCAAAAGCCATCATCAAGGTCTTACAATCAACCATCCAATTCAACCAAAAAATGGGTGCAATATCATCACAAAATAGTAATCAACACAATAATGATGTCAATTTAATCACTACACAACAATTCATTACTAGTTATTAGCCTAGGGGTTAGGGACTCGAATAAAATTCACGATCTACTTGAAAACGTAGTTTCATTAATCAAAAACTACCATTATTTAATTACAATACATCCTAAAAAATTCATTATTATCTAAAGATATCATAAATTAAGCAACGTAGAAAGTCAAATTCGTAATAGAAGAAAACCCACTTGTAAATACTTCTTTTTAAAATAAATTTTGAGAAACCATTGGGGAAAGAGATCCCAAAGGTTAAAGAAATCTCATACCTTACGAATTGATGAAGTATGATGGACAAAATCCCCTTATTTCATCCATTAGAACCCTCCTTTTCTTGGACTTCTATGGAGTTCCTTTGGAAGTGAGAATGAAGAGAGCAGGAAGAGCAATTGGCTTATGGGAATTATGAGAATTAGATTTAGTTTAATTAGGTATGGGGTCTTTGTAGATATAATTAAATAACTTAATTATATTTCCGTAAATCCGTTAATAATTATCATACCACTTAATTAACTAAATTAATTAATTAAAACGTGGCATTCAACACACAGACCTGACCTATGAAACCCAGACTGACGGGCCGTAGGTCAGTCGACGACCAGTGTAGACTCTCTGCTGCACATCCGTGGCTTTCAACTGAGATTGGTCCAAATGGACATTTATCAAAAATGGCTAAGTAGTTGTCGATGGAGACATCGACGCCCCTTCTATTAGCCTACGCTCCATCGCCAGCACTCCATCGATGGACACTATCCAGACTAAGTCACTTTGTAGATTTTTGTCACATTGCAAGGGTCCTCAAGAACCCTTTGCTTCGTCCTTAAGAACTTTTTCCCGTACATTGTAACAATAAACCAGTACTAAATCGAGTTGTATGCACCTTTCAACCAAATTTCATTTAATTCCTACTCTTAAAACTTAGTCAAATAGGTTAAGGCACACTAGCACCTCTCGAATTAGTTTCAGAAAGTCATGGACGTTCCTTGAAATTTTGATTCTAAAACATCCTATATGAATTACATACATTTTAATTGACTGTAAAACAATGTTACAACTCTTAGAATCTCATGATAGGCTCTAGAGTAGGATTTAAACTTTTGTAGTATTAAAAATATATATTTGATAACCTTATATTAAATCAATCATGATGTGCCATTCAAAGAATGACCAACATTAGGTAGTCATAACTATCTTTTATATTTTTACACAGTGCAAGGGAGTCTTTAATAGTGAGGTATTGCATTTTTGATCCCTCGTCAAGATGGTGACGGTGAAATGTCATAACTTTTGCACGTTCTTGACTAGATGTCTGGCTAATATTTTTGATGGGTTCTACCAGTTCCATTGCATCCAAGTGAATTTCAGCATCTAGTATCCATGATAAGTATCCTTTGAGCGATATATATAATGCAACAAATTCAAGGTTAGAAACATTAGAAATTTTTTTAGAAAAATGAAATTCTTACCCTTTTACCTATTAAAAGTAGATCAATTTTAATAAGTCTCGTTCTGATAGGTGTTATAAAATAAGTTTCTAACAAACTAACATTAATAAACTAAATTAGTAAGAAGAATAAACAAAGCGACACCATAATATATATTTAACTTTTCTTATCACTTCATTTGTAAATGTAGCAACTATATATAGTAGTAAGCTAAATGTATTACTGGTCCACTCAATGCGTAGTGTTGGAAGTTTCATAAGGATTCTTTCCACATGGCATGCATATATTTCTTAACCCATGGTAGTGAGAAAATCAAATTAAAGGTGTCAATTAAGTATTGGTTTGGTTTGTGGTGACTGATTGACCAAAAGACAATCAAATCTTCTTTAAAATTTAATTAAGTATATCTCCAACCAAATTAAACTTTTGGAAAAGGTCCTAAAACACCCTAAAAGTATCACAAATTGTACAAAAGTAGCCTCCATCAAACTATTGTTTCCAAAATACTCTTCTCATCCACCTTTGGGTTCAAAATTAACCACTTATTTCACGATTTTAAATATAAAATATTTTAATATTTTTTAACATACGACACTCAACTAATTGTTATAATTTAACTTATTAATATAATTATTATCCAATCTACTACCCACCCATAACTAATTAAACCACACCCAGTTAATAAATCCGCTCCATTACTAACGCACAACAAGAAAACTAATACAAATGAGTGTTTCTAAAAATTTGAGGCGAAAATGTCTATAGAAGTACAATATCATACATTTATGTCCTTGATCAAAAATATAGTTGAAGTATCTAAATAATAATTACTGATAAACTTAAAAGTCTGACTATGTTAATCTAAATTATTTTAAAAGAGTGACTATGTTCATCCTAATTATTCATTCGCCTCTATTATGTGATGTTACTCAATAGATAAATTTTTTTTAAAAATAATATAATAAATTTTTAATATTCCAAACAAATAATAATTATTTATAAAATTATACATAAAATTGCCTGAATTATTTCGAGAGGTGCTACTTCTTTAACTTTTTTCATAAATTTTGAATTCAAGCTTGAAACAAAACCCCATGGAAAGTGTCCTCCTAAAAAGGGCTCAACCTAAATTTAATTGGGGCTTCTATTCGGACTCAAAAATTTTGAATTTCATTTTCATTATCGATAATTTCGTCTTGGTTTAGTAGTGTTTAGGGTGATTTTGATATTAGAAATTATTTATTAATTGGGTGGGGCTTAATTAGTGGTGGGTGGATGGTGGGTTTGTTTACAGATAATATCCACTAGTTGCGCATTAACTATTTTTAAAAATATTTAAATAGTTTAAATTAGAAATAGTTAAAGAAGTGATCAATTTTAAAATCAAAGGTGGATGACAATGGTATTTTGGAGTCAATAGGTGGTTGAAAAGGTATTTTGGAGACAATAGATGGATATAAGGTAGTTTTGTACAATTTCTAATACTTTGAGTGTATTTAGGCTCTTTTCCATTATTTTTTTAAAACCATCTAATATTTTATAAAATCCAAAAAAAAACACTTCATTTTTGAACTTTTATATTTCAATCCAAACTTTTAAAAATTATAAAAAAAAACTTTTACACTTTTTCTCTAAGCGTTCTCTCTTTTGTTCTCTTCTTCTTCCATAGTAATCCGAAAATCTGTCTATCTCCATTATTTTCATCCTCATCTCTAGTAGTGACTCTACACGTTTCAAAACCTAAATCGTGTTTAAATTAAAATAGTTAAGTTATTATTTTTTAAAGATTTTACAATTTTCAAGCAATACTAATTTTTTTTTGGATTAAAGAGCAATAATATGTTCTATAGATGTAAAAATTGAATAATGATGCAATGGTGCCTATTATTTATTTGTTATGAAAGAAAATCAACCAACCCAAAAAAACCTAATTTTTAGAAAAAAGAATATATATTGTTAACATTCAGTGAAAAGTAATTTTTGTTGCTTTTGTTGTTCTTTTAGTGGACATTTTATTGATTTAATTTTAGAAACATAATCTTGCTTAGTTTTCCAACATTAATTTCATTTTTTGAAAGTTGTATCGTATGTTGACACATTTTAGTGATATGTTGGTGCGTTAGGGAAATAAAATGGTGATCTGTGGCAACATATGATTCATCTGCGGCAACTTATGATTTATATTTGGCAACACAAATGTCATGTGTGGCAACATATAGTTAATTTGTGGAAAAAAATATCAATCTTTTGCAACAAAATTTAATTATTATTTTATAATGAATTGTAAACTTTCAATCATTTTTTATTTACCTTGTAGATGAAATTATAGAAGAAGTTTTACCCATGACAACAACTCAGTCTTTTATTGGTTTTTCTTCCTCTTCTAACATCAAATGTTCTTTTTGTCTATGCGAAGAATGTGAGCAACATTATGATTATTGTCATGACACGCAAGTACCCCCTAGAAGTTAGGGAGAACCATTGGGTCATAATAAGGCGTACATGACACTTTGTGGTCTTATACAGTTCTTTTAACTATCGTTCATTACATAAGAATCAAAAGTAGTGAAGAATTAAAACTTTTCACTAAAAATTTCATAAAGGACGCATTTTTTCATAAGATACTTAGGAAGTCTCATCGTCACAAGAAAATTTTAAACGCATGACATAATTTCTTAGGGACACATGCCTTTACATTAAAAGAAATACATAATAAGTCTTAATAACAAAGCTAAGAAATATAGACTGTGTCCTCGAATATATGAGGACATAAAAAATCTTTAGAGAGTAGATTTCCCCAGCTTATCCTTATACACTTCTTCTTGCTTCCAAACCTATACTTATAGAGTATAGAAAAGTATGGGGTTAGCATAAATAATGTACTAAGTATGGCATATGCAAAAACATGTAAAAGGGGACATTTTATTAAAATAGACTTTCATGCCATATATGTAAAACATTCATTTATTAGAATAAAAACAACATCATAAACATCATTTAACACATAGAGGAGGATTTTCATAAATTCAGCAAAAAGAGGCACTTTACAATTAACTACCAAAATTTTTTACAGAATTTTTTACAGTAAGCTCCTTCAACATTACAGTGATCAATCCTTTTTCCTAAATAATGAAATTCCAAGGACAAGAAAATATTAAGTGAACTCATTTTCATAAGATTTTCCCAAACTAAGCTTATCCTAAGATTCACCAAGGTAAGACATGAAGGAAGTAGACATTGTAATACTTCAAAAATCCAAGACATATTTTTAGACTAACATATGTGTAATAAGGTTTAAAAAGTGTTTTAAGGTCTATTTTAATTAATATAAGTCATTTATGAACTCTAGAAACAAAAACATACAAGAACGTCCATGACGTTCAGAAACTAGTTCAATGAGGTGCTAGCAAGCCATAGCCTATTTGACTAGCACTTTGTAGTCGGAAAAGGGTGAAAATTTGTGGAATGGTGTATAAAATGTGATTAATATGATTTATGGTCAAAACTTCCAGCGACTCCCCAAGGACCAACAAAGGGACCTTGATGAGGACCCATGCATTTCGGGTCAAGGTTGACTGGGCAGTATTCGCCCATGAAAGGGAACGACGGAACGTGTGTGGATCGACAGTGCATTAATGCAATCCCCCGAACAAAAAATAGAAATTTTTCCTCATGGTGTATTTTTAAAGTCTTTGAACTTAGATACGGATGTGCAGCTTGGAAGGGGTAGGAGTCGTCGACTCACAGACAAACCATTGGTCGAGGTCTGGTGTCTAAGAGCTGAGATTTTTTAAACATTTTTAATTGGGTTAAATAAATTAATTATGGGGTAAGTTAATTAGATAGGGGCTTATGGAGTTATAAATATGTAATTTAATCCCCTATATAAAGTCCTAACCTAATTAACACTAACTTAAAACTCACATAATTTCCGAACACAAAACTCTCTTTCTTCTCGGTTCTTTATCTCTCTAGTGAAGAGCAAGATTGAAGACCAAGCCAGGGAAGGGTGTAAGGGATGAAAAGATTAAGGTTTCACCATATATCATATTCAATTAACAAGGTGTTGGTTCTAATTCACCTTTGAAACACTTTCCTTAAAGGGTTCCGTCAAATTAATTTCCATAATTGAGTTTCAAGTGGGTTTCATCGAATCTGGAAATCTATGTTATGAATTGATTCGTTTATTATTTATTTTGGATATTAAAAATATATTAACATTTATTATAACTCAATCATATTATTTCTTAATTTTTTGGTCTACTTTGTAGAAGATGACCTATTCCCCTTAACTGTAGGTTTTGATACTGATATGAATCGTATTGTATTAGTTCAATTATATCGGTTATTGTTTGAATTAATATTAAATGATGGTGTTGTATAAATTATTACTACATTAAGAATAATTATACTCTTATCCTACTTGATCTTTAGAAGTGTTCTAGGTTATGAAGTATGTTACCAATTGACCTAAGTATCTTGTCTTAAGTTATGAACTAGCTTTGAATTGTGATGTAATGATTCTTTTGACCTTGTTATCATGCTTTTCATTGAATTATAACGATTTTATACCCATACTGGCTTGAGTTAAGGGTTGACGGTAAGACCTTAATGATGGATTATGAAGGAGACTCGGTAAGTCTTGTGATCCCTATCCTTTACTTCAAATTGTGGTTAATTGTAAGTCATAATATTTTATTGGTGTATGCCTTGTATAGGATTTATAGGTGGTAATATGTTGAATGGAAATGTCTTGATTATGATTTTTTATGATGTAGATGTTATAAGGATTGTAAAGGATTTACCAAGGTGCCTTATCATTATATGAAAATGTAATCTGCTAACCTCACCTATATGAATTGTAATGAAAGGAAAATAATCATGAAATTCATATTGAGATAAGATGATGATGATTTTATACAAGGAGTAAACCCCATTACCTACTATAACAAATGATGTTTAATAAAGAAAATAATGATATTTCAAAAGGTACCGTAGCTTAGCACTGAGTTAACTAGAGTGTGAAATGTCCCTTCCCACGTAGGGAAAGTAGAATCACTAATGTACTCTTGAGATTGGATACTACATCTGATGTAGCATAAAGAGGGTCCAAACTAAATCTCCTAGTTCTTGAACCGTGTTTCCCCAATAGGAATACTAGCTAGTGGATCCACCTTGTTTCTATGTACAGGTTCTTGTACTACCTTGGAAAGTAGTCCGCGTTCTTTAAGCTTAGAGTTCCCTGACACCGAATTCTACATAAGCTCATGTGGTAATTGTCGGTTAGGGCAAGAAATTCTAAACAGGTAATATGATCTACATGATTGAACTTCGACCTAATGGTTTTAGTTTACTCTACATAGGGGTATGGGACTCTACCTAAACAATGCAGTAGTTAGCCTTGAAGGGAGTCTTAGTGGGATATTTTTATATATGAAAATGCTTATAGTGCTACATGACATATATATGATGAACTTGAACATTGTTGATACTATATCTGTATTGGTGTCACTTATGAATATGTGTTTAAATATATTGTTAAACTATGATTCTATGTACTCTTAAATGTTATGATATGTGAAGTATAGTCGTGATTGTTGCTGGGTTACATGATAGAGTAAGGTTATGGGGCTTTGTGTGGTCATTTCACTTGTTTACTTGATGGTTGTTCATGGGCAATTATCTTGCAATAGTTATGTTTAAATGTACGCTCATTCATGCTTGTTTCTATTATGACTTCATGATAGAGTTACTTGACTATGAATTCAACTATATTCTACGCATATTAACTTGACTAGACTTGATGTTGTTGTTCTTTTGATGTACATTCCTATGACTTAATGAACATGTCCTTGTCACGACCCAAAACGAGCCGCGAGTGGCACCCACAATTATCCTACTATGTGAGCAAACCAACCAATCTAAACCCCAACATTTTAACCATAATGAACAAATTACAATGTGGAAGACTTAAAACTCATTAATGAAAATCGATTAAATAACTTCTAAAAACTCAATACTTATTATTCCCAAAATCTGGAAGTCATCACCACAAGAACATCTATCCTCAAATTACTAATCTAAGAGTATCTAAGAAGCTAAAATAAGTAAAAAGCTAGTCCATGCCGGAATTTCAAGGCATCAAGACATGAAGAGGAAGATCCAGTCCAAGCTAGAAGCAATAGCTCACCCTGAAATCTGGCGTGATGAAGACTGGCTAGACTTGAGGACGAGTTGAAGATGATGGTACGTTTGCTGCATTCCACAAATAATCAAAGAAAAACAAATTGTAACGACCTGTTTAGTCGTTTGGTTAAAAATTTTTGTTTTGGGAAAAACTGGCTGCATGCGACGGACACCACGACGGACCGTCGTGGGAACGACGGACCGTCGAGGGTGTCCCGTTCCCAAATACTTGGAATTATGAATTTGAGTGTTGAAAACTGAGTCTCTGAACTCGGTGACGGACCTGCAGGACGGAC
>CM064967.1:49867012-49892536 GCA_032847665.1 Solanum chilense
TATCCTGGTGTTGGAACGTGACACTCCGATCCATATACTATCCTGGTGTCGGAACGTGACACTCCGATCTTCTATTACTATCCTGGTGTCGGAACGTGACACCCGATCCTCTAATCTCATTACTTTAGTTCATCAAGCCTTCTTTTATACCAAGGCATCATCATTAACAAGTAAATTTGGGATTTAAGATTCAATAGCTTCATCATGCTAATTCATCACAATTATATAATCACCTCATGCAACCACACAATTAAGCATATAGAAGACTTTATAGTACTACCCAATACATATCATTCGCTATTAAGAGTTTACGATACGATAGCTAAACCATAACCTACCTCCACCGAAGAATCGTGATCAAGCAATCTACTTTCCCAATGCCGCGTTCTTCTCTTCCTCTCGTTCGTTCGTTTCTCCCTCTCCTTATTATTTCTATTTTTCTTATTCAAACCCTTTCTCTTTTACCCTAATTTTCATATAATTAAGTATAAAAGATGATAAAATAACCCACTAATTATTTCAAGGTTATCTCCTTTAACCCCCAAGAAATTGAATTATTAACATTAATCCACTAACTTTATAATTATAAGTATGAATAGTCCAAAACGCCCCTCTAAAAACTTTAACAGAAATCCGACCCAGTCTGGGTTATGCAACCTGTGACGGTCCGTCCTGCAGGTCCGTCACAAAGTTAGAGAGTTAATTTGGTGGAAGGATTTGTAATGGTCCGTCGTGCCCACGACGGTCCGTCCTGCCATTCCATTACGAAGTTCAGAGAGTCGATCTCACTACCCAAATTTCAGAATTCTAAGTGTTTTGGAACGAGACCCCCTCGATGGTCCATCGTGCCCATGACGGTCCGTCGTGGGATCCGTCGACTCAGACAGTGATTTCCAGAAATAACTCTTCTGCTCAAAACGACTAAACAGGTCGTTACAATAGATACCAATTTACCCATTGTTCGTCCTCGAACGATCACAAGAAGAAAAACAAGGGCGAAAAGGAGTACCTGAATCTGTAAGCAGGTGTGGGTATCTTTCTTGCATATCAGCCTCCTTCTTCCAAGTGGACTCTTCAACTAGTCGATTCTTCCATTGAACTTTGACGGATGCAATCTCCCTCTATATCAACTTGCGAATTTCTCTATCTAGAATGGCAACAGGCTCCTCCTCATAAGTCAAATTCTCATCAAGCAGAACTGAATCCCAACGAATGATGTAGTTTCCATCCCCATGGTATCTTTTCAACATAGACACATCAAATACCGGAAGCACTCCAGACAGCCCTGGAGGCAAGGCTAATTCGTAAGCCACCTCCCCTAGTCGCTTAAGTACTTCAAATGGTCCAATATACCTTGGGCTTAGCTTACCTCTTTTACCAAACCGCATCACCCCTTTCATGGGCGAAACCTTCAGCAAGACTTGCTCACCCTCCATAAACTCCAAGTCTCTAACCTTTCGATCTGCATATTCCTTTTGCCTACTTTGATCCGCTAAAAGCTTTTCTCGAATAGATTTCACCTTCTCTAATGAATCCCTCAAAAGATGAGTACCCCACGGTCTAACCTCAAATACATCAAACCAACCAATGGGAGACCTACATCTCCTCCCATACAGTGCCTCAAATGGAGCCATATCAATACTTGAGTGATAGCTATTATTGTATGAAAACTCCGCTAAGGGTAAGAAGTTATCCCAATGACCACCAAATTCTACCACACATGCACGAAGCATATCCTCCAATACCTGAATCGTTCTCTCAAACTGACCATCGGTCTGAGGGTGAAATGCAGTACTAAGGTCCAACCTAGTACCTAATTCTTCATGCAATGTTCTCCAAAACTTAGAAGTAAACTGCGTACCTCTATCTGATATGATGGAGAGCGGAAATCCATGCAATCGAACAATTTCTGAGATATAGATTTTTGATAACTTCTCTGCATTGTAAGTCACCTTGACCGGGATGAAGTGAGCAGACTTAGTTAATCTGTCCACAATTACCCAAATAGAATCAAACTTACTCAATGTCTTTGGAAGACCAACCACGAAGTCCATTGCAATTCTCCCCCACTTCCATTCAGGAATGGGCATTCTCTGAAGCTTTTCTCCGGGCCTCTGGTGTTCATACTTTACTTGCTGACAATTTGGACATTTGGCAACAAAATCAACAATGTCGCGCTTCATTCTACTCCACCAAAAGTGTTGCTTTATGTCACGGTACATCTTGGTTGCACAAGGATGTATAGAATATCAGGAACTATGAGCCGCTGTAAGAATAGTGTGGATCAAATCATCAACACGGGGCACACATACCCTTCCCTTAATCCTCAAAACACCTTCCTCATCAATTATTGCCTCTTTAGCTTCTCCTCGCAACACCATATCCCGAATTCGGCTTAGTTTCCCATCATCAAACTATTTTCCCTTGATCTTGTCAAGAAAAGCAGATCTTTCCTCCACACGGGCCAAAAATCCTCCCTTCTCATTTACTTCTAGCATCATAAAGTCATTAGCCAAGCTTTGGATTTCTCTAGCCAACGGGCCTCTAGAAACTTGTAAGTGGGCTAAACTACCCATGCTCCCTACTTTTCTACTTAAGGCCTCTGCCACAACATTAGCCTTTCCTGGGTGATATAAGATGGTAACATCATAGTCCTTCAGTAGCTCCATCCACCTTCTCTGTCTCAAATTCAAATCCCTCTGAGTAAAGACATACTGTAGGCTACGATGATTCGTATAGACTTCACACTTAACCCCATATAGATAGTGTCTCCATTGCTTTAAAGCAAACACTACCGCAGCCAACTCCAAATCATGGGTCGGATAGTTACGTTCATGCACCTTTAATTGCCTCGAAGCATAAGAGATTACATTCTTCTCTTGCATTAGCACTGCACCCAAACCATAATAGGATGCATCACAATAAACAATGAAGTTCTTACCCTCTACTGGCAAGGTAAGGATAGGTGCTGTAGTCAGCAAGGTGTTGAGTTTCTGAAAGCTTTCCTCACATTCATCCGACCATACAAATGGAACATTCTGCTTAGTCAAGTTCGTCAATTGGGAAGCAATCGAAGAGAATCCCTTGACAAATCGACGGTAGTAGCTGGCTAAACCAACAAAGCTCCTTATTTCTGACACATTAGTAGGTCTTACCCAATTCCTCACTATTTCAATCTTAGAAGGATCCACCATCACTCCATCCTTAGAAACCACGTACCCCAAGAAGGACACTAAATCTAGCCAAAACTCACACTTGGAGAATTTGGCATAAAGCCTTTTCTCCCTCAATACTTCCAACACAATTCTCAAATGGTCCTCATGTTCCTTATTACTCTTGGAGTATATAAGTATATCATCAATAAATACGATCACAAAGAGATCCAGATATGGCTTAAAAATCCCGTTCATCAAGCTCATGAAAGCAGCAGGGGCATTCGTAAGACCAAAAGACATTACTACAAATTAGTAATGCCCATACCTGGTTCAAAAAATAGTCTTTGGCACATCCGTTGCCCGTATTTTTAATTGATGATAACCGGATCTCAAGTCAATCTTAGAGAAGACACGAGCACCTTGTAACTGATCGAACAAGTCATCAATGCGAGGAATGGGATACTTGTTCTTAATAGTTACCTTGTTCAACTGCCGGTAGTCTATGCACATCCGAAAACTCCCATCCTTCTTCTTCACAAATAACACCGGAGCACCCCAAAGGGATGCACTTGGTCTAATGAAACCTTTACTTAACAACTCTTGAAGTTGGGCCTTTAACTCCCTTAACTCTGCTGAAGCCATTCTATAAGGGGGTATGGAAATGGGGCGAGTACCCGGCTCCAGATCAATGCAAAAGTCGATATCCCTATCCGGTGGCATACCAGGAAGGTCTGCAGGGAACACATCCAGAAACTCACGGACTATCGAAACCGACTCAATTGAAGGTACTTGGGTAGTATCATCCCTGAGGTGTGCCAAGAACGCTAAACACCCTTTACTAACCATTCTCTTAGCACGAAGAAAGGAGATGATACGAACTGGAGTAAAAGTGTAGTCACCCTCCCACACTAACGAATCTGTCCCAGGCTTGGCCAATGTTACAGTTTTAGCATTACAATCTAAGATTGCAAAATTCGGAGAAAGCCAAGTCATATCCAGAATTACATCGAAATCAACCATTTCTAAAATAACCAAGTCTACATGAGTATTACTCCCCACAAAAGTCACCAGAAAAGACCTATATACCTTTTCAACTATCACAGACTCACCCACCGGAGTAGAAACATGAATAGGCATGTCAAGCAATTCACAATGTAAATTAAGACCAGTAGCAAATGAGGAAGATATATATGAAAACGTGGAGCCAGGATCAAAAAATACAGAATCCATGCAATCACAAACCAAAAGATTACGTGTGATAACAGCATCAGATGTCTCCGCTTCAGACCGCCCGGGGAAAGCGTAACAATGGGCCCTATCACCTGTCTGCCCGTTGCCCCTACTATGTTGTGTTGTAGTAGCTCTAGTTTGCCCGTCACCCCGACCGTTTTGGTGACCACCATTACCTCGGCCACCACGTCCTCCAGAATGACGGCCTCTTCCATGACCACCTCTACCTCTGACTATTTGAGGTCTGTAACTCTGTTTTGGACAATACCTCTTAATGTGTCCAGTCTCCCCACATCCATAACACTCTCTGGATTCAAGCATAGGTCTCTGTGAGAATGACGAAGTCTGGGTATAACCTCCAAACTCAGAGAAGTGTTGACCGGTCTATGGTGGACCCCCAACTACAGTCTGTAGTGAAGACTAAATAGGTCGGGCTGGATAACCTCCTGAACCCTACCCCCAGGAGTAAGAACCATTAAACTCACCTCCCTTACAAAACCTTTTTGTTGTCGATGCCATGGTGAAGTCATATGGCTTCACTCCTTCCACCTCTATCACGAAGTCTACCACTTCCTAAAAGGATTTTGCTGTAGCCGCTACCTGTATGGCTGAAATCCACAAATCTGACCTCAACCCCTTCACAAAATGGCGAATCCGTTCTTGTGGACTGAAACAAAGCTGGGTGGCATACCTGGATAATGCACGAAACTTAGCCTCATACGCAGTCACCGACATCTTTCCTTGCTCTAGGCTCAAGAACTCATCTCTCCTCCTATCCCTCAAGGTCCGGGGGATATACTTCTCCATATAAAGCTAGAGAATGACGCCCAAGTCATAGGTGGTGCCTGTGCGGGTTGACACTCAACATGTGACCGCCACCACATTTTGGCATTTCCCTGAAACTGATAGGTTACTAACTCAACGCCAAATCATTCCACTATACCCATTTTATGTAGTAACTCATGACAATCAACCAGAAAATCGTAAGCATCCTCATATTTAGCACCCTTGAAGACTGGAGGTTTCAATTTCAAGAACTTACTGAAAAGTTCATGCTGATCACTTGTCCTTATGGGCCCTGTAGTCAAATGAGGAAATGTGCCTATTTCCAATGAGGCATCCATGCAGGGAGCCTCAGCAGTGGCCTGTCGTACTTCCGGAACCTGAGGTGCTGGTGCAGAAAACACTGGAGGTGTCTGGCCTTGATCAAATAACCCGCTAAGATAGGCAAGAACCTGATTAATCATCTCTGGGGTAGGTTGGGGTGGTACTTCCTCATTTTGCACTTGCTCACTTTCCCCTTCCTCACCCTCTCTTACTACTTCCTCAGTCGGTGGAGGAGTCACTGCCCTAGTACTAGATGGGCCAGGTGATTGTCCTCTTCCTCTAGAGGACGTTCTCCCGCGCCCTCTACTACGGCCTCTTGCCACTACTCCTCTTCGAGCTACAGCCCTAGTGGCTGGCTGAGACGCATCTTGTCTTGCCGGTATTTGTGTTGGCGCAGTCGTTGCTCTAGTTCTAACCATCTGCGAAATAGAGTGAAGATGGTCAGATACCAATTTGTATCACCTAGATACCAATTGGATCCAAGTAATAGCACGAAAGAAAAAAAGAAAGGAATTTTCCTAAAGTCTTATAGCCTCTCAAAGATAAGTAAAGGCGTCCCCCTACCGTTCCTTAAGACTCTACTAGACTCATTCTTGTGTGATGAGACCAACGAACCTAATGCTCTGATACAAAGTTTGTCACGACCAAAAACGAGCCGCGAGTGGCACCCACACTTATCCTACTATGTGAGCAAACCAACCAATCTAAACCCCAACATTTTAACCATAATGAACAAATTACAATGCGGAAGACTTAAAACTCATTAATGAAAATCGATTAAATAACTTCTAAAAACTCAATACTTATTATTCCCAAAATCTGGAAGTCATCACCACAAGAACGTCTATCCTCAAATTACTAATCTAAGAGTATCTAAGAAGCTAAAATAAGTAAAAAGCTAGTCCATGCAGGAATTTCAAGTCATCAAGACATGAAGAGGAAGATCCAGTACAAGCTAGAAGCAATAGCTAACCCTGAAATCTGGCGTGATGAAGACTGGCTAGAGTTGAGGACGAGTTGAAGACGATGGTACGCTTCCTGCATTCCACAAATAATCAAAGAAAAACAAATACAAGTAGGGGTCAGTACAAGGCACAAGTACTGAGTAGGTATCATCGGCCAACTCAAAATAGAAAACAGTATATATCAAATAATAATATGAAATCAACTACATACTCAACACGTGATAACACAAATACCATATCCATTGGCCACAACACCCAGCATATCTATGAGGACTCAAGCCTCCCCATTATAATCATTTGGGAATTAGTTCTTTAAAATTTAGTATATTATCATAATTCAAGATTCATTATCTTTATTCCTCATGTGTCGGTACGTGACACGCCGCTCCACTACTTCTATCCTGGTGTCGGAACGTGACACTGCGATCCATATACTCTCCTGGTGCCGAAACGTGACACTCCGATCCATATACTATCCTGGTGCCGGAACGTGACACCCGATCCATATACTATCCTGGTGTCGGAATGTGACACTCCGATCCATATACTATCCTGGTGCCGGAACGTAACACTCCGATCCATATACTATCCTGGTGCCGGAACGTGACACCCGATCCATATACTATCCTGGTGTCGGAACGTGACACTCCGATCCATATACTATCCTGGTGTCGGAACGTGACACTCCGATCCTCTATTACTATCCTGGTGTCGGAACGTGACACCCGATCCTCTAATCTTATTACTTTAGTTCATCAAGCCTTCTTTTATACCAAGGCATCATCATTAACAAGTAAATTTGGGATTTAAGATTCAATCGCTTCATCATGCTAATTCATCACAATTATATAATCACCTCATGCAAGCACACAATTAAGCATATAGAAGACTTTATAATACTACCCAATACATATCATTCGCTATTAAGAGTTTACTATAAGATAGCATAAACCATAACCTACCTCCACCGAAGAATCGTGATCAAGCAATCTACTTTCCCAAAGCCGCGTTCTTCTCTTCCTCTCATTCGTTCGTTTCTCCTTCTCCTTGTTCTTTCTATTTTTCTTATTCAAACCCTTTCTCTTTTACCCTAATTTTCATATAATTAAGTATAAAAGATTATAAAATAACCCACTAATTATTTCAAGGTTATCTCCTTTAACCCCCAAGAAATTGAATTATTAACATTAATCCACTAAGTTTATAAATATAAGCATGAATAGTCCAAAACGCCCCTTTAAAAACTTTAACAGAAATCCGACCCAGTCTGGGTTACGCAACCTGTGACGGTCCATCATGGCTATGACGGTCCGTCCTGCAGGTCCGTCACAAAGTTCAGAGAGTTAATTTGGTGGAAGGATTTGTGACGGTCCGTCGTGCCCACGACGGTCCGTCCTTCCATTCCGTTACGAAGTTCAGAGAGTCGATCTCAGTACCCAAAATTCAGAATTCTAAGTGTTTTGGAACGAGACCCCCTCGATGGTCCGTCATTCCCATGACGGTCCGTTGTGGGATCCGTCGACTCAGACAGTGATTTCCAGAAATAACTCTGCTGCTCAAAACGACTAAACAGGTCGTTACAGTCCTATTGAATTGTATGGTCTTGTTTATTATGCATAAAGGTTTGTAAGGAAAAGTGCATGCTTATTGAAATGTACCTTTTCTTATCATGATTGTAAAGTATGTGTTGATATGGTCTCATACTTAGTTCAAGTGGCATACTAACTCAATTTCTTCGTTTTCCCCAATATTTTTAGGCTCCGGCCATTGAAGTTCTTTGGAAGATAATTTAAAGAAGTCTTGCATCTCTTAATCATTCAAGTAGCGTAGTTCCTCACTTTTCGCGAGTGATGCCACTAACTAGATAGGGGATTTTTTTTTTACTTTAAGGCTTCTATGTTTCTTTCTTTTCCATTTAGTATGTAACATTGTATAGACAATGTGAGACATTCTTTCATTTATGCATAGGTTATGCCCCAATTCTTACACTCTTATTTGATGGGTGTGAGATGAGATGATTATTATGACTATGTTATTTTTCTATAATAATGTGCAATAAAATTATAAGATTAAGTAATATTCCTATATGAAGGGTCTATGTATACTTAATATACATATACTATGTGTATGAAGAGGTCTATGTAAACCTTCGAGTAGAAGTAATGAAAATTTTGAAATTTTCTGCTAAATTTAACTTATGAATGTAATTATGTAAGTAAAACGCTTTTTATAGACCTCAAAGTGGATGAGATGCCAGTTACATCTAGGGGATTTTCCCGAAAGTGACAAACTTCGCATCAGAGCATGAGGTTAAATATCTTTGAGTTGATGTATCTCTCAACAACGTCTATGTAGGTTTGTGTTCATAATTGTGAAGCGCGCCACACTTATGAAAGGAATCTACGAGATTCTTAGGAAACTCTCACTTCCTTGAAAGTATAGTATCAGGCCTTTAGAGTGCTAGATATATGTGATTTTGCATTAAATCACTTTATTATGATTATAGGAAATGATACTCGAAGAAATGCAGTACGGAGACTTGAAGAAGAGATTGCCTATGCGGGAGTTCCTCCCCGTGGTCATCAAGTTCCCCCTCTTGAAGTAGATGTGAATGATGACATAGCTCGGTCAATCCTTTTCCTTTGAAAGATGATAACATAAGGGACGCTCTCTTCCAAACGGCTCAACCCATTACTACCCAAGCACAAGCCACCGCTACTTAAGCCCAAGTGATGATGACATAAACAAATCGGGACGTTGTACCCCGAGCACACCAAAAAGTTTCTACCATGGCCTTCTATCTAAGGGATTTCACTAGGATGAATCCTCCTACTTTTTATGGATTCAAGGTTGAAGTACACCCCCAAGAGTTCATTTATGAAGTTTATAAGATCCTCAAAGCTCTGGGGTTGTCTACTAGTGACAAAGCCTACTTAGCCACTAAGAAAATCAAAGATTTTTCCCAAACATTGTATGTCCAATTGAAGGATAATAAGTCGTTAAGTGGTGGACTGGTGACTTGGAAAGTTTTCAAGAAGCTTTTTCTTGATAGATTCTTTCCTAGTGAGAAGAGGTTATCTAAGGTGGTGGAGTCTTTCCTAGGGTGAAGATGGAAGATAAGATGGTCGAGTACATCAAACGTTGTCAAGGAGGTATGAGTGTTCCTGAGTACTATTTGAAATTCACTCAATTGCCAAAATATGCTCCTTCTTTTGTTTCCAACCCTAGAGATGAAATGAACCGCTTTGTGATGGGAGTGTCAGATTACACGTAAGAGGAGTGTCATTAGAATATGCTATATGAAAATATAGACATTTTCTTATCTCATGGTGCGTGATCCACAAGTGGAAGAGGCAAGATCTAAGAGGAAAAGTAGAGATCCCATGAGGGCAAGATCTTTTGTTGTTATTCTTCAAAGGGGAGGCTTTACATTCAACACAAGCCTAGGTTCAATACAAGGGTTTCTAATCAAGCTCCTATGATGTTTCCCAAGGCTAGGGATGATAGGGCGTCTATCTTCTAAGCCTAAAAAGGGAGAGGATAATAGTTCACCAACCAAGAATCTAAACTTGTGGAATGTGTTGCAAAAAGCACTATGATTACTGTCTTATGCGAATGGATATTGTTTAGGTTGTTGTACAAGTGTGCACGAGGTTAGTGATTTCATTAATGTGAGGTGTCAATACAAGGGTAATGGTAAAGCTGAAGAATGTTTTTCGAATTAGTCTCCGAAGAAGATTCACTTTTATGCTCTCCGCTCTAGGGGTGAGCAAGAGACTTATCCCGACGTGGTGACCGGTATGTTGAAAGTCTTCTCTATTGATGTATATCCATTACTTGATCCCGGTGATACCTTATCATTTGTTACTCATCTATTAGCTAAAAAGTTTGTTATTTTACCCGATATCTTGCATGAACTTTTTACAATGTCTACCCCGGTGGGTGAGTCGGTTGTTGCAAAAAGGGTGTATAGAAATTGTCCTATAAAGTTGCCCAATAGAGTTTCTTATGTTGAGCTAGTTGAATTTGATATGCTTTATTATGATGTCATTTTGGGTATGGATTGGTTGCATGCTTGCTTTGCCTCTATAGACTGTAGAAAAAGGGTGGTGAAGTTTATCTGTCCAAATGATTCTGTTATAGAGTGGAAGGGGGAATTGTATTCCAATAGGTCTTATCATCTCTTGTTTGTAAGTACGCAAAATAATCTCAAAAGGGTATTTATACCATATAGTAAGATTCCATTATTTGGACTCCGAAATTCCTCCTAATGGTTTGTCCCCTTCATGAGGGAATTTTCGGAGTTTTTTACTAATGATCTTCCCGGGATTCTTCCCGAACGAGAAATTTATTTTTGTATCATCTTGTTACTAGATACAAATCCCATTTCAATTCTTCCTAATCGGATGGCTCTAGATTAGTTTAATGATTGAAGGCTCAACTTAAAGAATTACTAGAATTGGACTTCATTAGACCTAGTATTGCTATATCGGGTGCTCCAGTTTTGTTTTTGAAGAAGAAGGATAGGTCCCTTAGGATGTGCCTTTATTAACGCTAACTCAATAAAGTCACTATTAAGAAGAATCCTCTCCTTCGGATTGATTACTTGTTTGATCAACTTCAAGGGGCAATCTACTTTTGTAAGATTGACTTCAGATCAAGGAATCATCAACTTATTGTAAGAGGTGAGGATATTATCAAAGACAGCATTTCGTACTAGATATGGTAACTATGAGTTCTTAGTAATGTCGTTTTGTCTAAAAAAAGCCCTAGCGACATTTATGGATCTTATGAATAGAGTGTTTCAAAATTACCTAGATTTGTTTGTCATTGTCTTCACTAACAACATCTTTGTATATTTGAACAATGAGGGTGATCAGGTGAACTATTTTATGGTTATGTTGCAAGTACTTAAGGATAACTAATTATTTTCCATGTAAAGAAAATGTATGTTTTGGTTGAGGTCGGTGCCATTTCTTGGTCATATCATCTCTAGTGAGACAGTTGAGGTTGATCCAAGAAAAACTAAGGCGGTGAACAATTGGCATAGTTACTCATGAGGGCAGTCTTAGGAGGATATTCTTATGTATAATTATGCTTAAAATTTTATATGACATGTATATGTTGATCTTGCACATTGTTGACACTATATATTGATTAGTTCACTTATGGACATGTGTTGGTTTATATTTTTAAGATAAGATATTATGTGCACCTAAATGCCATGTTATTTGAAGTAAGATGTTAGTCATGATTCTTGTTGGAATACTTGATTGAGTAAGATTATGGGAATTTACTTGGTCATTGCACTTTTTGAATTGATTGGGGTTCGTTGTTAGTTGACTTGCTTTAGTTATGTTGAAAGGTACTCTTATTCATGCTTATTGTTAACATGACTCTATGATAGAGTTACATTGAGTATGTATTTACTGATATGATATGCATGGTTGACTTGACTAGACTTGATGTTGTAGTTCTTGTAATGTACATGTCTATGACTTAATAAATATGAAATATGGATTGGTATGCTATTGTTGAATTTGGATAAAGGATTTAAGTGAAAAGTGCATATCTTATGAAATGTACTTTTTCTTAGCATGATTTCAAAGTATGTGAATATGGTCTCATACTATGTACAAGTGGCATACTAACCCCATTTCTTTATTTTACCAAACAGTTTTGTTTCCAATCGTTGAATTGATTTTGAAGGAGACTTAAAAAAGGCTTGGATCCTTTGATCTTCCAAGTGGGATAGGTCTCCATTGTCCGATGACAATAAGAATATCAAGCTTATATTGTTGTTTTAGTTCTAAGACTTCTATATTCTATCTCCTTTAATTTGAGTACAGATTATATAAAGCCTATATGTGCCTATGTTTACATTGCTGTATGGGCTATGCCGAAATTGCTAATCACGTTAGATGGTTATGAGATGAGACAATATGTGAAGACTATGTTCTATCTTATATATATATATATATATATATATATATATATATATATATATATATATATATATATATATATATATATATATATATATATATATATATATATATATATTTATGTGCAACAAAAGTAGATGGCTAAGTAACCTTCCTATACTATTGGTCTATGTATACACAATATATATATGTTACGTGTATGTAGAGATCTATGTAAACCTCCAAGTAGAATGAATGAAACATTTTAAATTTTCCGCTAAATTTGACCTAAGAATTTAATGATGTAAATTAAGACGCTAGGCTTAGTCCTCAAAGAGGACGACGATATCGGTTACATCTAGGGGGGAACTCGGATGTGACATACTTGATATAAGAGCATGAGGTTGAATTATATTAGGGTCAATATCTCTCTCAACCACGTCTATGTAAGTTTGTATTCATAATTGTGAAGCATCACACTTATGAATAGGTTCCTACGTGATGCCTATGAAACTCTCACTTTCATGGAAATCTAATATCATGCCATTATATTATACTCATGGTGTGCTTTTGCATCTAATCCTTTTGTTGTGATTTGATTAAATGAACACTACATGGATTGCGGCACGAACTCTTGAAGAAGAGATTGCTTATGCGGGAGCTCCTCCCCGTGATGATCAAGTTCCTCCTCTTGAAGAATATGCTAATGTTGAACAAGCTCCGGTCAGTCCTCCACCCTTAATGGATGGTTGTATAAGGGCTTCCCTTATCCAATTTTCCCAAGCCGTCACTATAGAATCAAAAGCTATGACGGCCCAAGATAACCGGGATATTCTACCCCGTCCAAATAAACATATTGCTACCATGGCCTCCCGTCTAAGGGACTTTTCAAGGATGAAACCTCCTACGTTCTACGGGTCTAATATTGAAGAAGACCCCAAGTGTTTATTGATGAACTCTATAAGATACTTTTGGCTATTGGCTTATCCACTAGTGAGAAGGATGCGTTATCCACTTATCAACTCAAGGATGTGGCTCCAGCATTGTATGTCTAATGGAGGGAAAATAGACCACTGAGGGGTGGTTCCGGTTACTTGGGAAATCTTCAAAAAGGCTTTTCTTTGATCGGTTCTTTCGTAGAAAGATGAGGGAAGCTAAAGTGGTGGAGTTCATCAACCTTCGCCAAGGAGGTATGATTGTTCATGAATACTACTTCAAATTCACTAAATTGTCAAACTAACTTATTCCTCCATATCAAGATCCCAACACTCATAAATCTAAACACAACTCCCAAAATAATCTCTCTACCTTTTCTCTTCATTCTCTCTCTATTTGAAGACACCATTGATGATAAGATAGAGGGAGATTTTTTAGGTCTAGAGAGGGACTATTTCACCATCAAATATTTAATAAGCATTGAGGTCTGGAATATAATTCCCTTTTGAGACTCTTTCCTCAAAGGGTTCCTTCAAAATGGATTTCAAAACTGGGTTTGTCGGTGGGTTTCACTCAATTACAAATTTGATGTTATGAACCTGAGTTGTTATGTTTTCTTTAGGTTATAATGGACATATTAACATGTATTTTAACTTGATTATGGTAATTAGTGATGGTTTGACCTAAATTGAAAAGAATGATCCTTAACCTTTAACCCTGAGTTTTATCTTGATGTAAATTGGATTGTGATTTATTCATTTGTCTTGATTTTGGGTAAAATCACTATTAGATGATGCCTTTATAATAATCATTAACAAATTTGAGTGAATTTTAGTCTTTCATGCTAGTCTTGAGAAGATTATCTAGGTTAGAAGGTGAATTGACCTAGTATTGAATTGAGTTATAGTGTTTATTGTAGTCTTATTATCATGTTGAATATTGAATTATGATGTTTAACATTTAAATTAGATTTAATTGAGTATTTATGGTAATGCCCAAATGACTAACTACGAGGAATACTTGGTAAGTCTTAGAATCTCTATATTTAGTTTCAAGTGTGATTAATTTTTGTTAAGTCATGATGTTATAGTGGAGTATGCCTTGTATTAGGATATGTAGGATGATATGATGTTTTATTGAAATGTCTTGGATATGTTGTGAGGTCGATTAAGGTGTATGTGATATAAGGATGGTGATGACTATCAGTATGCCTTATTATGTTATGAAATGCTAATGTGTTAACCTCACTTATATGAATTGTGATGAAAGGATATATACTCATACAATTCTTATTGAGCAATTGATGATGATGATTATACAAGGGGTACACCCTATCAGCTAAACTAGGATATGATTGATAATTAAAATCTTACATATATTTCCAAAACGGACTCTAGCTTAGCCCTGAGTGAACTAGATTGAGGAGTGTCCCTTCCCACATAGGGAATGTAGGAGCACTAAAGTACTCTTGAGATGGGAGACTACAATTTATGAAGCATAATGAGGGTCCCAACGATATCTCTTAGTTCTTAAAATATGTTGTCCCCATAGGAATACTTGCCAGTGGATCTACGTAGTTGCTATATTTTATGTTTTTCTACTACCTTGGCAAGTAGACCGCCTTCTTTATTTGTAGGGTTTGATGATATCGGATTCTACACTAGGTCATCTGGTCTATATTGGTTAGGGCAACATGTTCCCAAAATGTAAAATGAATCAATGAATTGAACTCTAACTAGGATAACATAAGGGGTTTATCTTAGTCTAAATAACGGTATGGGAAACTACCTAAGCAATGCACTAGTTAGCTTTAAGGGGAGTCTTAGGAGGATGTTCTTATATATGTTTAAATTATGATGATATATGATATGTATATGATGAACTTGCATATTGTTGATACTATATGTTTATTAGTTCGTTTATGAGTATGTGATGGACTATATTGTTAAAGTAAGATGAAATATATATCTTTATGTTATATTATGTGGAGTTGGACATTGGTTATGGTGTCTTGTTGAGGTTACTTAATTGAGTAAGGTTATGGGGCTTTGCTTGGTCATTGCACTTGCTTACCTGATACGGATTCATGAGTATATGTCTCGCTTATTTTAGTTTCATTATCTCTTGTTGAAGTTTGTGATGTTATTCCTTGATTATAGGGTTGTAGTAAATCATGGGTTAAAGTATGTTTTGATGCATATTAATTGTTTTAGTTAGTAAGCATGTTTGGTTGATTGGTATGACTTGTTTCATTATGCATGAGACTTTTCATAGGGTAAAATGGCATATTTTGACAAAATGTTCCTTTATAGCATATTTTGTCCTTATATGTGAATATGGTCTCAAACATAGTACGTGTGGAGTACTAACCCAATTTTCTTCCGTCTTCCCAAACATATTAAGTGCCGGTCGTTGAAGGCTCATTTTAGACGACTTGAAGAAGATTTGAAAATTTTCTATCATCCAAGTGGGTAGGTCCTCATTTTCTGAGGGAGACACCAATATCTTGTCTATGAAGTTGCTTTATTTTTTTTCCAGGACTTTTATGTTCAGTACACTTTCTTTTGAGTACGACTTGTATATGAGACTTCTTTACATTTGATGTAAGCCTATTCCTAAATTGCTACAATCGTTTAGATGGTATGAGATAAGAAAATCATTGAGACTATATTTCTATCTTATATATATGTATGTGTAATAAAAGTAGAAAGGTATGTTATCTTCCTATACCAAGGGTCTATGTATACTTGATACGACTGTATTACGTGTATGTAGAGGTCTATGTAAATTTCCAAGCAGATGTAATGAAAACTTCTAATTTTTTCGCAAAATTTCAGCGTATGAATGTAATGACATGAGACTGAGAGGCTAGTCTTAGTCCATAAAGAGGACGATGATGCCGGTTACGTCTAGGGGGTAAACCTGAATGCGACATGAATAGGGTGTTTCGAAGTTACCTAAATTTATTTGTCATTGTCTTCATCGACGAATTTTTGTATATTAAAAAAATGAGGGTGATCACATGAACAATTTGACGGTGGTGTTACAAAAACATGAAGAACATGAATGGTTTTCGATGAATAGAAAATGTAAGTTTGGTTGAGGTCCATGATATTTCTTGGTGATATCATCTCTAGTGAAAGATCTAAGGTTGATCCAAGGAAAAAGGAGGCGGTGAAAACTTGGCTTAGATCAATGACTCCAATAGACATTAGGAGTTTCTTGGGTTTAGTGGGTTATTATTGGAGGTTTGTGGAAGGGTTTGTGTCCACTGCACCACGCTTAACTACATTGATCGAAAAATGTAAGAAATTTGAGTGGTCGTAGGCATGTAAGAGAAGTGTCCAAATATTGAAAGATAGGCTTACTTTAACTCCGGTGTTGGCTTTATCAGAGCGTACAAATAGTTTTGTTGTGTATTGTGATGCATCCCGAGTGGGTTTAGGGTTTGTGCTTATGCAACATGGGAAGGTGATAGCCTTTGCTACTACGAAACATATGGTACATGAGCGAAACTATCCAAGTCATGAACTTGGGTTAGCGGTAGTGGTATTTTCCTTGAAAATATTTAGGCATTAATTGTATGGTGTCCATGTTTATGTGTATACTAACCTTAAAAGTCTCTAGTATATGTTCACCCAAAATGAGTTTAATCTCTGACAAAGAATGTGGTTAGGATTTTTGAAACATTACGACATGAGTGTCCTCTATCACCCAGGCAGGGCATGTGGTTGTGGATGCTCTAAGTAGTATGACTAAGGGTAGTGTGTCTCACATAGTAGAAGCAAAGAAAGACCTAGTGAAGGATGTTCATAGGTTGGCTAGTTTTTGTGAAATGTTGGAAGATTCTTCGAATGGTGGTTTTATGGTCCATCATAACTCCCATTCATCATTGGTATTTGAGGTGAAGTCCAAACAAAACCTTGATAAATCATTGATGGAGTTGAAGGAATTGATCCTTGGCAAGCTTAGTGAGGCGGACGCGGTTCTCTCATCGTGAAAGAAGTAATGAAAGGGAAGACAAGGGTTTCTCCTTAGGAGGGATGGTGTTTTAAGGTCCAAGGAATATTGTGTGTTCCCAACGTAGATGAGTTGAGGAACCGTATCCTTGAGAAAGACCATGGGTCCCTCTACTCCATTCATCTGGGTTCGACAAATATGTACCATGACCTCAGGGGAAAATATTGGTTTGAGGGTATGAATAAGGATATAGCGTAGTTTGTTTCTAAGTGGCCAACAAGTATAAACTGAACATCAAAAATTGGGTGGCTTACTACAAGAAATCCAACTTCCTACTTGGAATTGGAACGACATAAATATGTATTTTGTGGTGGGTTTACCTCGGACTCAAAAGCCATATGACTCTATATGAGTGGTTGTTGATAGGTTGCCCAAGTCCGCTCACTTTATTCTCGTCATGTCTACTTATTCGGCGGAAGATTATGCTAGGATATAGTTGAGATTGTGTGTTGCAATGGTATTCCAATATCCATCATATCGAATCGGGGTGCACAATTCACATCTTTGTTTTGGAGGTCATTCCCAAAAGTGTTGTGTACTAAGGTGAAGATGAGTACAACTTTTCATCCCCAAACGGGTGATAAGGCGGAACATACTATTCAAACCCTTGAGGATATAAGTAGGGCTTGGATTATCTATTTCAAGGGAAATTGGATAAATATTTGCCTTTGTTGATTTTTCTTATAATCATAATTTTCGTTCATCCATCTCCATGGTTTCCTATGAATCCTTGTATGCTAGGAGGTTAAGGTCTCCTATTGGATTGTTTATAATAGGTGAGCCTTCGTTTCTTCATCGCGATTTTGATTTATAAGAGTTTACATAAATTTCATATCATACGACCCCGGTTGCAAACGTCCTATAGTCGTCAAAAGTCTGATATAAATCATAGGAGAAGGGGATTTCCAATTTGAATAAAGTTATAAGGTGTATATGAAAATTTCACCTATGAAAAGGGTGGTTAAATTTGCAAAGAAAGGAAAGTTGAATCCTCCTTATTTGAGTACCTATGAAATCTTTCAAAGGGCTGGTAAGGTTGCCCATTAGTTGAAATTTCCTAATGAATTGGCTTCGGTTCATTCGGTTTTCCATGTTTCCATGCTTATGAAGTGTATCGATGATCCCGACACTATTCTCTATATTAAGGGTCTTGGTGTGACGGATAACCTCTCTTATGAGGAAGTTTTGATTCAAATTCTTTATAGGCAAGTCAAGAACTTAAGGAATAAAGAGGTGGCTTGCGTAAAGGTGTTATGCAAGAATCACCTAGTTGAGGGTGTAACATAGGAGGCAAAAAATTTGTGAAACGGTGTTTAACATGTGATTAAGTTGATTCGTGGTTGAAACGATCAGGTCAGACTCCTCAAGGACCAACGAAGCGCACTTTAGAAGGACCCTTGCACGTTAGAGTCAACGCTGCCTGGGTAGTGTACACCTATAAAAGGGCAATCGACAGGGCGTGTGTTTATCGACGACGAGTCGATGCCAGCTTTCGACCAACACCTAGACAATTTTTTGGAGGCCCTCACCTGCAAAGTCTCCGACAAGAATGATGAATGTGAAGCACGGAGAAGGCCTGGTCCTTTGACTTACCCACGATTTGTCAATCGTGTTGTTGTCGGTGGTACTGCAATTTCCTGCCCATTATTAATTAAGGTTCAATTAGTTAATTAAGGGGTTAGGTTGTTAGTTAGTGGATCAGGTAAGCCCAATTATGCTTATCAACCCCCCATATAAAGACCCCAACCCCATTAGTTTAATTATAAATCTCAAAACAAACTCTCTCCCTTCTATCTTCTTTCTCTCTCTATTGGAGGACACCATTGAAGACTATCTAGAGGAGGAATTTGGGGTCTTTAAAGGGATGATTTCACCATCAAAACCTCATCAAATGTTCAGGTATGTTATCTAATTCACCTTTGAGACCTCTTTCCTTAAAGGGTTCCTTCAAAATTGATTCCTAGAGTTGAGTTTCAAGTGATTTTTCATCCAATACGAATTTGGTGTTATGAATTGATTTGTTTATGATTTAATTCGGATATTGTAGATAGATAAACATGTATCCTAACCTAATATTGACATATCTTGATGGTTTATTCTAGTTGTTAGACAATAACCCTCAACCCTTTACCCTAGCTTTGATGTTGAGATAAATTAGGTTGTATTTAGTTCAATTAACTTGGTTATTGATTGAATTACTTTTAGGTGATGTTATTGTATTAAGAAATAACAAATTAGAGTGAATTGTGGACATACATGATAGTTCTTGAGAAGATGCTCTATGTTAGGAAGTATTGACCTATGTATCTTCCTTTAACTTATATTCTAGTATTTATTTGTGATATAGGGATTCTTCTAGTATTTTTATCATGTTGATTATTGATTTTTGATGATGTATACCAAAAATTTGTTTTAAGGAGGGTTTATGGTAAGGCCTTGATGAACAATGAAGGAAAATTTGTAAGTCTTATGATCTCTATCATTTACTTTAGTTGTGGTTAATTATGATTTAGTCATGATGTGTGTGTTGGAGTATGCCCGGTAATAGGATAGATAGGATGGTATAATGTTCAATTGAAATATATATATGATGACTGTGAGGTTGATCAAGATGTTAATGTTATAAGCAGGGTGAATGATTTACAAATGTGCCTTATCATGATATGAAATGCTAGTGTGCGAACCTCAACTATATGAATTGTAGTGAAAGGACTTATACGCATGCAATTATTATTGAGCTATGATGATTATGATATTATACAAGGTTTAGACCCTATGACCTAAACTAATCTATGTTTGATAATAAAGGCTTAAAGACATTTAAAAAGGGTCTCTAGCATAGCACCGAGTGAACTAGATTGAGGTGTGTCCCTTCCTCATAGGGAAGGTAGAATCATTAATGTACTCTCGAGAATGGATATGTAAGACCTCGAAAATTACATAGGTTAACTAGAGACTAACATGTTGGTATTTATGTTCTAAAGTACAAAATGTTTTTATAGAGGCAGTAGCTAAAGTATTAATTGGGTTGGAGGTCAAGCCTCAAGGGACGACTAAGACGTTCGACGAATAAATCACTTAAATATCTCTTATGTAGTTCTATTTGTTTATGTGTGTTTCATGATGTTTAAAGGTTTTAAATTGAGTTAATATAGCATTTATATGATGTGTTTAAGTATTTGTGAATTTGATGGTCAAACGACCAAGAACGTGCAAGGCATTCGAATGATATGCCTTGAATTAACCTTGTGCGTCTAGGCGTGTTTCTTTTAGTTTTGTGTGTTCGTTTGTTATGAAATTCAGGTGAGAGGTGTTAAACTTATGTGTGATTGTATTTGGTTCATAAACGTCAAGGATAATTATCCCCACGGACAATCTAAGGGTCCTTGAGGAAGGACCCAAAACTTTTGACATGGAAGTCCCAAGCAGACCCCAAACGACGGAGAAGTAGACGGCTCATAGGCCTGTTAACGCCCTGTCAAAGGGTGTAGCCAATTTGTAATTAACTATGGGAGGTAGGAATTTTTTAAACACACTATAACCACCTACGGGGGCCAGTGACGACCCGTCATAAGAATGATGCTCCGTTAAGGGCTATTCGTTAGTGATGCTGTTTTTCTGCGCAGTTGATGCTGCCAAGTTAGGGGTGAAAACGTAAATTTACCCACTTTTAAAATAAGTCATTTTCGGTTCCTTAAGGGTTTATTGAATATTTTAATGAACTATTTAAGTAGTTAACACCTTAAAGACTTCATTCTTCCAAATTGAAAACCCCAAATACCTTATGAAATCCCAAAGACTCCATTGAAGTCCATATTGAAGAAAACAGCATGGTGTGGCGTTTTAAGTGGAAATTTTTCATCAAAGTAAACAATTATCATCCTTTAGGTATGGCTTTTTATCCTTGAAACTTGTTTCATCGAGGAGCCCAACTATAAAGATGTTTTCTAAAGTTGAATTTTTCAATTCCACGATTCTACCATGGGTTCTTGCATAAACGATTTCAAAACAATGAATTATGATATAATTGTTATTGTATTGAATATTTCAATCTAAATTACCTATGATACCATATAAATTGATGAACCCTAGTTTTGACTACTTACTGTGTTACTTGATGTTAAGCTAATATTGTTGAATTGTTATGTAGATTCTTATGGGCTTACTAACTATGTAAGAAATGTATTCAATGGATATATAATTGATCTTATATTGTTAAAAATATATTTATTTATGTAGATTCATTTAGTTTTATTGTTATTGCTTTGAATTATTGCTCATGGCCATGTGTAAGGGCCTTGTCTTGTTGAATTGGTTGATATGACATTGAATTGAAATGTAGATGAATGGATGAAGGTATGTTGAACCATTTTACTTGTTTTTTGGTTACTTGTTTGGTTGTTATTTATACTTAAATTATGCCATCATTGGTTTGGTCCACCTTTTGGGGCAGTGCTACGTAAATTGATGTGTTTTGTCGACATTACTTTCTAGAATATTGATGATCATGGCTTTGTAGGCACTACCTTAACTTATATGGTTATTATTGTACTTGATTTCATGATGTGTGATCATATCAACCTATAAGTGAAAGTATGTGTTAGACTATTGATAATATTTAGTTAATAATGTTTTGTTATGGCTATGTGTTAACTGTGTAGTCTTAGAGTTGATACATGGTTTATCCTTAATTGGCTAGATAAGTCTAAAAAGGTTAGGTTGATAATGTTAAGGTAATCATTAGGATAACTTAATAAGGTTAAGGGTATTTCTTCTATTAAATAAAAGTATGTTGTGTCTTGTTTAGGTAGACTTGGGTCCCTTACTTGATGCTTATGTGAATATGTAATGTCTAGACTTAGGAACCCAAAGGTTCTTAGTCTTGAATAAATGAATATAGGTGAGACCTTACATGGCGATGCGAAGGTCATTTTTTCTAGAACCTTTAACCAAGTGGTAAGGTTATAAATCGTGAAGTAGTTAGCCGTAATTGTATCCTTCATGTAATGAGTGATGGACTTAAGGTTGATTGGCCTGAATGGCATAATATCATACCTTAGAAAAGTCTAGCTATGCTTCTTGTCTTCATAGTGAGTTATTCCCTAGTGGACCTTGCTTTGGTTGGTTAAATGTAATTGGGTCATGAACTACATATGGGACCCATTTATATGAACCTGAATGAGAATTGATGTATGAGAACTAAGGCTAGCACCGAGTGAGTATGGTAAGAGAAAGTAGTTCTAGTTAAGTATGAGACTAATTACAAAGTATGCCCTTATATTCCTTTACCATGTGACTACATGGGATGTGTCCAAGTTCTACCATTGGCAAGTAGGACAACCTCATCAGACTAGGATAGAACTCCGAATTCCATGTCTTGCTATCATGTTCTATGTTGCTTATTTTTTATTCTTATTATATGGAATATCTATTATCATTAGAGGAGTTTAAAGAGTTTAGGTGGTTGTATGGAACGCTATCTAAATATTGCACAATAGACTTTGAAGGAGTTATATGGAGTTCCTAGGTTTTGTCTAAGACCATATTTTAATGTATTTTATGTGATGAATGAGTCTTAATGTACTAATCAAATGATGGCTTATTTTAAGGAGTAAGTAAATAAATGAGTACCTAATCTAAAGTGACTTAAGTATTCCCTAGCTTAAGTGTGAAAAGGGCATAAGGGATGATCTCTTCATGTCTTAAATTTGGAATTCTTTAGGATGACTCTAGTTAGGCAAGTTCGTTGATTTTGCGGACATGATCTAAGCTTTAGGTACTCTTAAGGACCATTTAAGAAAATTTGAAGGGGTAACTATGGACGTTATCTTCTGTATTTATTTAACTAGGTCTTTTGATAGCCTTTTGAAGGAGAATGTCATATCACCTATGTGTTGATGTATTATGTGAGCATGATTAACTCTTAGGGAGTCTATAGGATCTATTAAGTGTGTTTAAAATGCATTGTATGGGTTGTCGCTTCACAACTCACTCAAGTGAGACTTAGAGTTCACCTTTGGTAGAAGAATCTTACCTTGATGTTCATGATACTTTTTTAGTGTGTATGTGACTCATTTTAAGTAATCCTAAGGGTCGTTTAGGCACATCTAGAGATGGTGTATGAGAGGTGCCACTTTGTATGACTTAAGTGAATCTTAGGATAGCCTTGAGTGAGAAGATTACACGCTAAAGGGTGTCTATAATGGTGAACAAAGTTCTTCACTATATCGTGAATTAATTCATTGTAACAGTGAATGAAGTTACTGTTTGTGACTTCTAAAGATGCTATTTTTGGTTAAGTATTTTCTTATCTGTTCCTTAATTTCTAAATGATGTCCTTACTATTATAATATGATTTTTAAATGAAAAGATGCATATTTCTTATAAATATCCTTTTTCATGATTTTTATGCATAAAGTTATGCTTAGTACATGTGGGTGTACTAACTCCATGATTTTATCTATCTAAATAGTTCATGGTAGGTGAGGAGCTTTGAGAAGTGAAGACTTGGACTTACAAGATCGTTCAGGTGAATTTGAAGTATGTCCTCTTTGACTCTATTGAATATAAGTCTTTTATATTTTCATACAAAGTATTGTAATAGACTAAGTATTTCTATATTAACATTTGGAAGTCTGGGCCATGTGGGAGAGATTGTAAGACCTCAAAAATAAATTACGTTAACTAAAATCTAAAATGTTGCTATTGATATTCTAAAGTCTAAAATGTGTCTAATATATTATAGATTCAGTATCTAATGTATTTGGTGTGTCGGAAGTCAAACGTCAAGGGACGACTAAGACGTTTACTGACTAAGTCACCTAAATGTCTCTTATTTTGTTCTGTGTGTTTATTTATGTTTTATGATATTTTAAGGTTATAAATTTATTTAATATAGAATGTATAGGAATTGTTTAAAGTTTCGTGAAGTTTGAAGGTTAAATTACCAAGAACGTCCAAGGCGTTCGAAAGATATGCCTTGAATTGACCTTGTGCATCTGGGCGTGTTTCATCAAGTTTTCTGTGTTCATTTTGTATGAAATTCAGGTGAGAAGTGTTATGTAACGACCTGTTTAGTCGTTTTGAGCAGCAGATTTTATTTCTGGAAAAACTGGCTGAGACGACGGTCACCACGACGGACCGTCATGGGCACGACGGACCGTCGAGGGTGTCTCGTCCCAGAACACTTAGAATTTTGAAATTGGGGTACTAAAATCGACTCTCTGTAAATTGTGACGGACCTGCAGGACGGACCATCACAACCACGACGAACCGTCGTGAGGCACCGTTTCAAAACACTCTAACTCTTGAGAATTTGGTACGGGGAACGAGTGTCTGAACTCCATGACGGAAGTGCAGGACGGACCGTCACAGGCGTGACGGACCGTCACAAAATCCTTGGAGAAAAATGGAATGTTAAGAGGTTGCGACGACCTGAGTGACGGACCGTCGCAGGCACGACGGGCCGTCACAGGTTGCGTAATCCCAGTCGGAGTTGGATTTCTTTACACGTTTTAAGGGACGTTTTGGACTATTCTTTCCTTAATTATAGATTTCGTGGGTTTATACTAATAACTCAAATTCTTGAGGGATAAAAGAGGTAACTTTGGGTTAATTAGTGGGGTATTATTGTCACCTTTTATTCTTAATTATATACTAATTAGGGTAAAAGGAAGAGGGTTTGGAATAAGAAAAAGAGAAAGAACAGAAAGAGAGAGGATTGATCGATCGAAGAGGAGGAAAAGCACAAAGCTTGGGAAAATTCTTGTTGATTACTAATCTTCGGTGGAGGTAGGTTACGGTTTTTTTATGATATTCGTAGTGAACTCTTGATAGCGGATAATATGTATTGATTGTATTGTAAACCCTGCTATATGCTTAATTGTATGCTTGCATGAATATGATTGTGTGATTTTGATAAAGTAAGCTTGATGAAAACTATTGAATCCCAAATCTTGAAAGAAACTTTAATATACTTCATTAACGATGATGCCTTGGTATAAAAGAAGGCTTGATGAATTAAAGTAATGGAATTGATGATGCCTTGGTATAGAGAAGGCTTGATGAACGGATAGAATGAAATTAGTGGATCGGAGTGTCACGTTCCGACACATAGAATTAGTGGATCGGAGTGTCACGTTCCGACACATAGAATTAGTGGATCGGAGTGTCACGTTCCGACACATA
>CM064967.1:49892755-49926797 GCA_032847665.1 Solanum chilense
CCGACACATATAGGGGATCGGAGTGTCACGTACCGACACATATAGGGGATCGGAGTGTCACGTTCCGACACATATAGGGGATCGGAGTGTCACGTACTGACACATAATAGTAGGGGATCGGAGTGTAACGTACCGACACAAGAGGAAGAAATATAATGAATCTTGAAAGACGATAAATATACTCAATCTAATAAACTTAATTCTCAAATGAGTATGGTGTTGAGGCTTGAGCCCTCATGGATGAACTTGATGGTACTTGTTGATGATTATAGTACTTGTTTTTGCTACATGTTGAGTTTTATAGTTGATTATGATATTATTGATATATATTTGTTTTCTATTTTGAGTTGGCCGATGATACTTACTCAGTACCCGTGGTTTGTACTGACCCCTACTTTTATGTTTTCTTCTTTGTTATTTGTGGAGTGCAGCAAACATTCCGTCGTCTTCAACTCAGCAGTAATTCGAGCCAGTCTTCGTCACACCGGATCTTCAGGGTGAGCTAATGCTTCTAGCTTGGACTGGAATCTCCTTCTTCAAGTCTTGATGCCTTGAATTTCCGGCATGGACTAGCTTTTATGTATTTTAGTTTCTTAGACATTTTTAGTTTAGTAATTTGAGGATAGATGTTCTTGTGATGACTTCCAGATTTTTGGGGAAATAATAGATGTTGAGTTTTAATAGTTATTGATTTGTTTTTTATTAATGATGTTAAGTCTTCCGCGTTATTTTCTGTTGTTATACATTGAGATGTTAAGGTTAGATTGGTTGGTTCGCTCACATAGGAGGGTAAATGTGGGTGCCAGTCGCAGCCCCGGTTTTGGGTCGTGACATGTTAAAATTATAAAAGATTGTATTTGGGTTGGAAACTTCGGGAAAATTATCCCCAAGGACCATCTAAGGGTCCTTGAGGAAAGACCCAAAACTGTTGTCATGGCTATCTCTTGCAGACCCCAAACGACGGAGCAGTCGACGACTCGTACGCCTTTTGACGCCCCATCAAAGGGTTTCGTCGATGGAAATTTAAACATGGGAGGTAAAGTAGATTTTTCAAGGTACTTTAACAACCAAAGGTGGCCATTGACGGCCTGTCATGGGGACGACGTCCCATCAAGGGTAAATTGTCAGTGATGCTGTTTTTCTGCGCACGTGTTGCTGCCAAGTTTGGGGTGAACATGTAAATTCACCCCACTTCTAAATTAATAAATTTTTATGTTTTTTAAGGGTTTATTTAGTCTTTTAATTAAGTATATAAGTAGTTAACACATTAATTACTTCATTCATCCAAATTGAAAACCCCAAATCCCTTAAGAAATCCCAAAGACTCCATTGAAGTCCAAATTGAAGAAAACAACTTCGTGTGGCATTTTGAGTGGAAATTATTTATCAAAGGGAATAATTATCATCCTTGAGGTATTCTTTTGATCCTTGAAACATGTTTCATCATGTATCCCAACTGTTTAGACATTTTCTGAAGTTTAATTTTTTAGTTTCATGATTCTACCATGGTTTCGTGACTTAATGATTTCTAAACATTGAACTGTGATCTCATTGATATTCTAATGATGATTTAAATCTATATTACCTATGAACCCATGTAAATGGATCAACCCTTGTTTTGACTACTTATTGGGTTACTTGATACTAAGCTAATATTGTTTAATTGTTGTGTAATTTCTTATGGTCTTTCTAATGATTCAATTGATATGTAATTGATATTATATTTTTTAAAATACATTGAATTGATGGGTAAGGGCCTTGTGATGTTGAATTGGTTGATTTGGCATTGAATTGAAGTATGGATGAGGGGATGAAGGTATGCTGCCCCATTTTCTTTATTTTGATGTTATTTATACTCAATTTTTTGTTATGATTGGTTTGGTCTACCTTTGGGGGCGGTGTTATGTTAATTGATGTTGCCTTGTCTGCGTTACTTACTAGAATATTGATGATCATGGCTTTGTCGGCACTACTTGAACTTATATTGTTATTTGTGTATTTTATTTGATGATGTGTGATCATATCAAGCTATATGTGAATGTATTTTTTAGACTATTGATACTAATTAGTTAATAATGTTGTGTTATGGTTATGTGTTAAGTGTGTAGTCTTAGAGTAAATACATGGTTGATCCTAAATTGGCTATATGTGTCTAAAATGGTTAGGTTGATAATATTGATGTAATGAATAGGATGAATAAATAAGATTAAGGGTCATTCCTAAGAGTCTAACGGATGATAGGAAATTTGTGTTAAATGAAAGTATGTTGTGTATTTTTTAGGAAGACTTGGGTCCCTTACATGATGCTTATGTGAATATATGATGTTTTGACTTAGGAAACTAAAGGGTTTTAGTCTTGAATAAATTAATATAAGTGAGACATTTCATGATAATACAAAGGTCATTAATTTGGAACCTTAAACCAAGTGGTAAGGTTATAAATCGTGAAGTAGTTAGCCGTAATGGTATACTTCTTGTAATAAGTGATGGACTTAAGGTTGATTGGAGGGAATGACATCATATCATACCTTAGGAAAGTCGCGATGAGTTTTTTGTCGCCATAGTTAGATATGCCCTAGTGGACCTTTCTTCAGATGGTTGAATGTAATTGGGTCATGAACTAGACATGAGACCCATTTATATGAACCTTAATGAGAATTGATCTATCTTAACTAAGGCTAGCACCAAGTGAGTCTGGTAAGGGAAAGTAGTTCTATATATGTATGAGACTAGATTACAAAGTATTCCTTTCATATTCCTTAACCACGTACCTACATGGGATGTGTCCAAGTTCTACTATTGGCAAGTAGAAAAACCTCATCGGACTAGCATAGAACCTAGGATTCCATGTCTTTCTATCATGGTCTATGTCATTTATTTCCTATTCTCATCATATAGGATACCTATTAGAATTAGAGGAGTTTATGGAGTTTAGGTGGTAGTATGGGACGCTATCTAGACATTGCACAATAGACTTTGAAGGTTTTATATGGAGTTCCTAGGTCTTGTGTAAACAATTATTTGAGTCTCATTTATGTGATGAATGAGTCTTAATTAAAAAATGAAATGATGGCTTATGTTAAGGAGTATGTAAATAAATGAGTACCTAATCTAAAGTGACACAAGGAATCCTTAGCTAAAGTGTGAAGAGGGCATAAGGGATGATTATGTAAATAAATGAGTACCTAATCTAAAGTGACACAAGGAATCCTTAGCTAAAGTGTGAAGAGGGCATAAGGGATGATCTCTTCATGTCTTATCTTTGGAAGTCTTGAGGATGACTCTAGTTAGGAAAGTTGGTTGATTTTGTGGACATGATATAAGTCTTAGGTAATCTTAAGGACCATTTAGGTAATATTGAAGAGGTCACTATGGACGTCATCTTCTTAATTTATTTAAGTAGGTCTTTTGATAGCTTTTTTAAGGAGAATGTCATATAACCTATGTGTGAATGTATTATGTGAGCATGATTAAAATCTTAGGGAGTCTATAGGATCTCTGAACTTTGTTTATAAGGGAGTGTATGTGCGGTCTCTTCAAAAATTACTCAAGTGAGACTTTGAGTTCACCTTTAGTAAAAGAATCTTACCTTGATGTTCATGATAATTTTTAAGTGGGTATGTGACTCATTATAACTAATCCTAAGGGTCATTTAGGCACATCTACAGAGGGTGTATGGGCGGTTTTTCTATGTCTAACTTGAGTGAATGTTAGGATAGCCTTGAGTGAGAAGATTACATGCTAGAGGGTTTCTAATATGATGAAAAAAGTGCTTCACTGTAAAAGTGAATGAGGTTACTATAAAATGAGTTCTAAAACTGCTATTTTGGTTAAGTTTTTTCTAATGTGTTCCTTAATTTCTAAATTATATGCTTATGATTAAAATATGATTTTTAAATGAAAAGATGCATATTTCCAATATATGTCAATTTTCATTATTTTTATGTATAAAGTTATACTTAGTACATGTGGTTGTACTAACTGCAAGCTTTTATATATCTATATAGTTTTTTGTAGGTGAGGATCTTTGAGAAGTTAAGACTTGGACTTAGAAGATCGTTCAAGAGAAGTTGAAATATGTCCTCGCTTGAATCTATGGCATATATGTCTTTTATATTTTCCTTCAAAGTATTGTAATACACTAAGTATTTCTAGATTTGTATTTTAAAGTATGGGCCGTGTCCCAAGTATTCTTGAGTTGTAAGATTATTAGATTGAGACTTAGTATTACCTATTTCTTTTATATGAAAGAGTTTTTAAGACTATATTATGTTTTGTGAAAAGTTTTAATTCGGCACTGCTTTTCACTATGTTTATGCGATGAATAATATGAAAGGGTTGTATAAGTCCTCCAAGAGGTCGAGTACGCCGGTTATAATCCGATATTCTACCCTTACTTCTAGGGTGTGCTCTTGGGATGTGACATGATACTAGAATACATGTAGCATAAAAAGGGCCCCAATTGTATCTCCTAGTTCTTGGACTATGTTGCACCCATAAGAATACTAGATAATGTATCCACGTAGTTTCTATGATTCATGTTTTGGTACTACCATGGAAAGTAGTCCTCCTTCCTTCAATTTAGGGTTTTATTACACTGGATTCTGCATTAGCTCATGTAATCTATGTTGGTTAGGGCAAGAGATTCCCAAAATATATAATGTACTAAAGTATTGAACTCTAACTATGATAACCTAAGGCGACTAACTTAGTCTAGGTAGGTGTATGGGACTTTACCTATGCATTGCACTAGTTAGTCTTGAGGGGATTCTCACGTGTATGTTCTTAAGAATATTTATGCTTAAAATGTTTATATGACATGCATATGATGAACTTGCACATTGTTTATAATATATGTTGATTAGTTCACTTATTTATATGGGTTGGTTTATATTGTTAAGATAATATGTTATGTAACCTAAATGTCGTGTTATTTGTAGTAGGTTGTTTATCATGATTCTACTTGTATTACTTGATAGGCTAAGGTTATGGTACTTTACATGGTCATTGCTCTTGGTGACATTATACAGGTTCATTGTTAGTTTACTTGCTTTGGTTAAGGTTAAAGGTACTCTTTTTCATGCTTATTGTTAACATGACTTGATGATAGATTTACATTGAGTATGTATTAACTTATATTATATGTATGGTTAACTAGACTAGAACTTATGTTGTAGTTCTTGTAATGTAAATGCCTATGACTTAATGAATATGAAATATGGATTGGTATGGTCTTGTTGAATGTGCATAACATTTTTAAATTAAAAGTGCATATTTTATGATATGTCCTTTTTCTTAGAATGATTTCAAAGTATGTGTGCACATGGTCTCATACATAGTACAAGTGGCATACTAATCCCATTTCTTCCTTTTTCCTAAACATTTTAGGTTCCACTCATTGAAATATTTAGGAAGGCAACTTAAATAAGGCTTTGATCATTTTATTATCCAAGTAAGGTATGTCCTCATTGTCCGAAGGCGATGACAATATCGAGGTTATGTGGTTGTTTTAGTTCTAAGACTCTTATATTTTATCTTCTTTCATTTGAGTAGGGATTGTATAAAGCCTATATGTGAATATCTTTACATTGATGTATGGGCTATGCCCAAATTGCAAATCCTGTAAGACGGCTATGACATGAGACAATCTTTGAAGACTATGTAACCTTCCTCTTCGAAAGGTCTATGTATACTTGATATATATATATATATATATATATATATATATATATATATATATATGTTATGCGTATGTAGAGTTCTATGTAAACCTCAAACTAGAAGCAATGAAAAATTTAAAATTTTCCGCTAAATTTGACCAGTGAATGATGGATACGAAGAGGCTAGTCTTAGTCCTCAAAGACGATGACGATGTCAATTTCTTGTAGAGGGTAAACCCGGATGTGATAATATGAGAAGAGATTTAGAGTTTTAAGAAGGTTATAAGGTGTATCTTAAAATATCGCACATAAAAGGGGTGGTTATATTTGGCAAGAAAGGAAAGTTGAGTCGGGTCCCTATGAAATTTTGCAAAGGGTTGGTAAGGTTGCCTATTGCATTGGCTTCGTTTCATTCTGTTTTCCATGTTTCCATGCTTAAGAAGTGTATCTCTGATCTCGAGTATATTCTTCCTATTGATGGTCTTGGTGTGAAGGAGAACATCACTTTTTAGGAGGTTGCACTTCAAATCCTTAGTAGGCATGAAAAGAAATTAAGGAATAAAAAGATGGCTTCCGTAAAGTTATTATTGAAGAATCACCTAGTAGAGGGTCCAACATGGGAGGCCGAGGCTGACATGGAGTCCCGTTACACTAATCTATTTGATAACTAAGGTTAGTTGTTCTTCTAATAATGAAATAATGACTAAGAATTGAAGTTTCATGATTCTTTTTTGATGTTTTGAACAATGTGCATTTTGATGTTGTCAAAGTTAAGTTACAGTGAAACATGCACATTTAACTTAAAAATTTTCAATTTTGCTCTTTGGCCTATTTTCAAGTTATGTTGTGCGTATTTAAATGGTGAATCTTTAATAAATGATATTTAACATGTTGGTAAATTGAACTTTGGCATAATTGACTCATAAATAATATCTTTGAACTCTTGGTGTTGTGACAAGGATATTACACATAATGTGATGGTGAGACTTCTGTGTGGTAATTGAATTTTTGAATTGCCTTGTGTAAGTTATATCGTTGATGTGGTTATGTATTGCTGTTTAATGTGATACAAAACATTAACATGATTTCATTGATTTTTTAGAATTAAATGACCAACTAACCTCATAACGTCATATTCGAATCATTTAAAACGTTTTCATTCAAGACCCATATTTGGAGTTAAAGATATAAGAAGTTAGGGTTGAAAACCCTTTTTGAAAATTCTTTCGAAGGGACTTGTTGAATGTAACATAGTTCAAGGATAGATACCATACCTAAATTATAAGAAAACCCAATGGTTTTGATAATGAAATCGACCATAGAAACTCCTCCTAGCTCTTTGTTGACTTCTAGCTTCTATGGGCTTTGGGAGAGAGTTCTAAGAGAGAGGGGTTTTTGGTTTTAGGAAATGAGGTCTAAATTTAGGTCTTAGGGTTTGAAACATTTTAATATACATAATAAACCCTAAAAGAAACTTCCAATATCCTTAAAATACTTAAGGTGAATTTACAAAACACCCGAAGCCAAGGCAACCTTCCTACAACTTTTTGGCAGTGTCACTGACGGGACCAATCAAGGGACCGTTTGTCCACAGATGGTCCGTTGGATGTTGTTTGTTGCAGGCCTGCAGGTTCAATCGACGGACCAAGTCGACCGGCTTTTTTTAGACCACTGGACGTCGATTGGTCTCGTTGGTGGACAATGTACGCAGTGTTGGGTCCAAGTCTTGGGTCCTTCTCTAGGGAAACTTGTGGGTCCTAGGTTTGGTCTTACTTGGATTTTAAACGCCTAAACATAGTCTACAAGGTTTTGGGAACCTCCCACATCAATTACAAACAAAACTAACCTGTAAAACTCAATGAAACACATCAAGACACACAAAGACTTTGTAAGAAACACTTTGCGAACGTCATGGACGTTCTCGGGCGTTTGACCTAGAAACTTAACAAAATTTCACACACTCCAAAAAAATGCTAACATAACTCATTTTATTACAAAATTATCACATGAAACAATCATGATTTTCTAATTCACCTTTGTTTGTTTTAGAGTTTTACATTATCCCCCACTTGAAATAACATTCGTCCTCGAATGATACAACACACTTTAAGATAATAAAGTACTCCATTAGTAAAACATAACAAATTACATTCATGATTAACCATCATAATAAAAGATCTAACTAACTAGGAGCAGGATTTCACACTTTCAAATACTTTTCACCACAAGAACATTGTGAGAACTTTCACTTTTCAATCTTCACCCTTACCCTTCACAGATGAAGAACTACCTTATCCAATATTAAATGTGATCATATACAACCCATTTACACATATTGTTACTTGAATTCATGAAAATGCATTTTTTCAAATATAGATTTTCGTAGTGAGCATTATTGTAGAACAAGAAACTTCGCAAAACTTCACAAATTCAATCTCACTTTCATTTCTTCACTTATGGAGGAACTACCTTTTCTAACATTAAAGACGATCATAAGCATCATTTCTAACAACATTGAAAAAGTTTTCATGAAAAATGCAATTTCCCAAAATTTGGACTCCTTTTCAGTGAACTCAAAACTTTACAGTGTCACATTCTTACAAATTCCATAAGGAACCTTTCAAGCAAATTTATTTTACTAAGTACACTACATGCAATTTTACTTAACACTCGTTATGAAAAACAAAGCTTTAATTTGGTTCTTTAACATTAGAATATAAGTCATATAACTTAATGTACAACAAAATATAACTCATACTATTATGCATGACTCATAATCATGACCAAACTACTAAGGATTTTGTGTCAAGCTTGATAAGAACAAAAAGAAAGATGAGGATATAACTACCTTTTTACTCACTCATTCTCCCCTACTAAGGGAAAATCCATCTTCAAGGTCTCATAATACAAAGTACCATTATACCTCTCACAAGGTAGGAACTCACACTACCCTTAAGTCAAGCACATTACAAGTTTGGCATAATACTTTCCTCTTAGGATTCAATCCTATATAAACTCGCTTAAACACCACCTCATTCAACTCTTAGGCACCACTTGAATCAATTTCACGGAAGAGAACTCCTCCTTTCCCTTTCAACCAATAAGGTAGATTCATTTGGAAATCAAAAAACATACTATAGGAACCCCACCATTTTTGCCAGCATAACTCCGTAACTTCCTCCCTATTAGAGTAACCTACACAATAAACTCAACCAAATCACAAGAACAACTATTAAGACATTAATCAACACAAGAGGGTTTCCCTCTACTCTTAAAAAATCTCCACATTTTCTCAAAATTTCTAAAATTTACACCTTAGAGAATTTCTACCATCATTGAACATAATCATAAGATAACTCATTTTCTCTCAAGGGAACGTTATTCAATCATTATAATTCTTACCATGCTTAGAACTACATCACCACGATGTTTCGCATCACAATACTAAAAACTTCCTAAGTCACACATAGCCATAAATAGCTTCACATCACAATTCTCAAAAATAACGTTCATATTTACTATTCTAGCCACAAACCATCATAACTCACATTTCTCTCCCTCAAACTTAGAAAAATCTCCCCTTCAAAGAAATCACACCTAGAAGACATCCGGACAAGGGAACATTAGTGAGAGAGAGAGACTTTATGGAGTTATGTTCTAATAACATGATTCAAGAGTAATAAAGAAAGTTAAACTCCATCGTCCTATAGCCCCTTGTCCATGTATGTGTTGCGACTCACACCAATGACCAAGACTCTTCTAGACATGGCTTGTGATACTTTTTGACCCTAACCTATTTTTCATAACCTTATGCTCTGATACCATGTCTGTCACAATCCAGAAGCACCCCCTACAAGTTAGGCGGAACCCTTGGGTCATTACAGGGCGTTGTTGACCCTTTGGGGTCTTGAACAAATACGTTAACTATCGTTCATAACGTAAGACATGAAAAGTAGTGCATAATTAAAACTTTTCACGAATAATTTATTAAACGAAATATTTTGCATAATTACTGAGGAAGTTTCATAGTCACAAGACAATTTTAAAGTCACGACATAATATCATAGGGATACGACCCTTTACATTAAAACAAGTACATTATAAGTCCTAAAAACAAAACTAAGAAACATAGACTATGTCCTCCAATATATGAGGACATACAAAATCTTGAGAGAGTAGATTTCCCAATCTTCGCCTTTTATACTTTTTCTTGTTTCCAAACCTATACTTATAGAGTATAAAAAGTATAGGGTTAGTATAAATAATGTACTAAGTATGGCATATGAAAAACATGTAAAATGGAAATTTTAGAAATAATAGACTTTAATGTCAAATAAGTAAAACATTCATGAATTTAGAAGAAATAAAACATAAGAAACATCATTTAACAATTAGAGAAGGATTTCCATAATTTTAGCAAAAAGAGGCACTTTACAGTACACTACCCAAAATTTATAGTAAGCTTCTTTAACATTACAGTGAACTATCCTATTTCCAAAATAGTGTACTTCCAAGGCCAAGCAAAGAGGAAGTGAACTAATTTCGTAGGAGTTTCCCTAACTAAGGTTATCCTAAAACTCACTATGGTAAGACATGAAGTAAGTGCACATACACCTCCTTCAGTACACACCAATGTGTTCCTCAAAACTACCCCTTTTAGGATTACTCACCTCGGGAGAACAAGTCCTTACTCAATGACAAGATATTAGTAGAACACTCAAACATCACACCAAGACTTCCCTTTTTGGAATGCCTAATTAGTTTAATGAGTAGATGGCATCCCGTTCCGCCACCTATCATAAGTGGGTACACTCTTTTAGAAGTCTTATCACCAAGACATCCCTTTCGGATTGTCTATTTAGTGCAATCGATACATAGAGTCTCATACCATCACCTACCCTATGTAGTACGTTCTTTTAGCAGACTTAGTTCATTCAATTCATATAAGGCTCACCAAGACTGTCCTTTAGGAATGCCTACCTAGTGCAATGGATAAATAATGTCCCATTACACTACCTACCCTAAGTAGTATACTCATTTAGAAGACTTAGAATTTCCATTTCTTTTGTGGGGGTTATCTTAATAGACATAGACCATGAGCGCTGGACATGGAATCCTAATAATAACCTAAGTATCCTCACTTTCCTAGAGTAAGTTCATTCTATTAGCTTTTACATGGCTTTGCAAAAAGCTACACCTATGTGGGAACATATTTAAGGGATAAGAAGTTTGCTACTAAGTAACTAATTTTCTACTAACGAGTAGTACTCATCTCAAGTGTTACATTGGAATACAACATTTCAACTCGCAAAGTGTAACCACCTCTTCTTCATATCCTCTCGGTGCTAGATATAACTGCCCACAGATTCTCAACATGCACTACTAAAAGTCAAGGATAACATTTGGACACCACATCTCAACTCACTAAGGGAATCCATCTTCCAACCTACATTAGAAAGATCTTGGGTATAGTGAGGTTGTTGGTAAACACTTTTTATCAACTCAAAAACAATGTTCACCCCAAAATTCCCCTTTTCACTTAACTTATCTTTATTCATTCATTCAAGTGTGACTGTGTGTGTACATGTGAACACACCTTTCACATGAGCATTATTTCATTTACATTTAATTATACACATGCTTAGACCTTCTTTCATCACATCCCACACTTTAACATGCTTCACATAATCATAAAAGTCATTTAGGCATAAAACTTAGCATACGTTTCATAATAATCTTAATGAAACACATTAACAAGAATAGTTATCATTTCAATATTTATTCACACAATATGCCTTCATGGACTCATTCACAATACACAAGTAACTGCACAGTAATACAATTAAAGTCAACACCACGACCACGATGGTGGACCATACCTCTCAAGAGTATTTCATAATTAAAACTAAATAACATAACAAACTTACCCTATAATTCAAGCTTCAATCATATTTAACATTTTATTAAATAATTCATCATAAATTATCCCTTAGGGAAGTAGCTATAAATCAAAAACAACAGAAGTAAAGCAAAGCTCAAAGCCTACAAAACCACGGTCATTTAACCATTTTCCTTAGCAATAATTCTTTAAAAATATTTAACCGGATTTCGTTGAAGTTTTATAATTAAAATGACCAACTAACATTAGAAACATCATATTTGATTCATTTAAAAAAAATTCATATAAGACTCTTATTTAGAGTTAAAGATAGAAAAAGTTAGGCTCAAAACCCTTTTTAAAAATTCATTAGAAGGGACTCCTTGAATGGATGAGAGTTCTAGGATGGATAACATACCTCAAATAGAAGAAACCCAAAGGTTTTCATGAAGAACTCGACCACCAACAGCCCTTCTTGCTCCTTCTTGACTTCTTGTTTCTATGGAGTTTGGGATAGAGTTCGAAGAGAGAGAAGTTTTTGATTTTTGGAAATAAGGTCTAAAATATTTTCTTAGGGTTTGATACACTTCAATATACCTAATAAATAATAAAATAAACGTCCAAGGTCGTTAAGGTGAATTTACCAAACACCCCAAGCAAAGGCAACCTTTATACAACTTTTTGGTAGTGTCACTGATTGGACTAACCAACGGACCGTTTGACCTTCGACGGTCCAATGTAGGTGGTTTGTTGGTTGATATACACTTCAAAACGTGCAGGTCTGAAGGTCCAATCGATGGACCAAGTCATGTTAGACCATGGGTCGTTGATTGGTCACGTTGGTAGACAATGCTTAGGAAGTTTTTGCTCCAAGTAATGGTCCCTTCTCTATGGACCCTTGTGGGTCCTTGATGGGGTCCTAACTACACTTTAAATATATAAATATATTTGTCCAAACCTAAGGAACCTTACACATAAATTTAAAACAAATCTAACACGTAAAACTCACTGAAACACATCATGACACACAAGAACTTTCTAAGGCACACTTTGAAAACGTCATTGAAGTTCTCGGATATTTGACCTCCAAACATCACACGCAGCATAAGAAAAGTAAAATAACTCATTTTATTACAAAAATAATTCAAGAAAAAATCACGAAGCTCTAGTTCACCTTAAAAGAAACGTCCAAGGTACTTAAAATACTTGAGGTTAATTTACCAAGCACCCCAAGCCAAGGCACCCTTCCTACAACTTTTTGGCAGTCTCACTAACGTGACGAACAAACTGACCGCTTGTCCGTCGATGGTCTGTTGGTGGTAGTTCCTCGGTGGAGCCTGAAACTTCCAAAGAGCAGGCCTGCACGTCGAATCGACGGACCAAGTTGACAGGTTGTTGGTTAGACCACGGGCTGTCGATTGGTCTCGTTTGTGGAAAATGTCTAGCCTTTTTTGGGTCCAAGTCACGTGACCTTCTCTAGGGACCCTTGTTTGTCCTAGATGGGGTATTATCTTGCGTTTAAACACCTAAACATAGTTTTCTAGATCTTCGGAACCTATGACATAAATTTCAAAAAAACAAACACGTGAAATTTTCTCAAACACATCAAGACACTCAAACACTTTCTAAGGCACACATTGTGAACGTCATGGACGTTCTCAAACGTTTGAACTCCAAAATTCACACACATCCTATGTAAACTAGCATAACTCATTTTATTACAAAAACTAACTCAATAAACAATGAGGAAGCTCTAGTTCACCTTATGTTTTTCGGGGGTTACATTCTCACTTAATTGGAATAACATTCGTCCTCAAATGATACAAAAAACATTAAGACTATCAAGGACTATATTAGAAACATATAACACATTACATTCATGATCAAACTTCATAATAAAACCACCAAATAAAAAGGAGCACGATTTCACACTTTCAAACACTTTGCAACACATGATCCTTGCGAGAACTTTCACTTTTCAAACTTCACCCTTACCCTTTACTTATTGATTATCTACCTTCTCTGATATTAAGTATGCTCATATACAAAACCTTTACACACATTGTTACTATAATCCAACAAAAAGAAATTTTTTAAAAGAATGAATATTTTCATAGTGAGCATCAGTGTAGCACAGACAACTTTGTCAAACTTGACAAATTGAATCTCACTTTCGTTTCTTCACTTATAGAGGAAACACCTTCTCCATCATTAAACACGCTCATAAAAATAATTTCTAAACACATTGAAACCATTGTTCATGATAATAATAATAATTTCTAAACACATTGAAACCATTATTCTTGAAAAATGCAATTTTTTTAAAATTTGGACTGCTTTACATTGAACTCAAAACTTCTTTGTGTCACATTCATTAAAATTCCATAATGCACCTTTCAAGAAACTTTGACAAGATGGCATAAAAATATGAGAGACAAGGATATACAAACTTACTCCAAGGATACTTCGTAAGTTACACTAAGTGCAATGTGATAGTAGCATCCCATTAGAAATTAAATCATTAACTTCATATACAACACAAGATAACTCATACTATTATACAAGACTCTTAAACATTACCAAAATACTAAGGATTTGGTCTAGAGCTTGATAAGAACAAAAAGAAAGATGAGGATATAAACTACGTTTTCACTCACTCATTCTCCCCCACTAAGTGCAAAACAATCTTCAAGGTCTCATACTTAAAAGTGCAATTATACCTCTAACAAGGTAGTAACTCACACTACCCTTAACTCATGCACATCAAAATAAAACATAAACCTTACAAGTTAAGCATAACACTTTCCTCTTAGGATTCAACCCTAGACAAACTCTTTTAAACAACCACTCATTCAACTCTTAGGCACCACTTAACTCAATATCATGGAACAAAACTCCTCCTTTTCCTTTCCACCAACTAAGGTAGATTCATTTGGAAATCAAAAATCTTACTATAGGAACTCCACCATTTTTTCTAGAATAACTCCATAACTTCCTCACTAGGTAATAATACTACATTTCCCTCTTAGATTAAACCTACACAAGAACCTCATCAAAATCAAAACAACAATTGTTATGACATTAATCCACACAAGAGGGTTTCCCTCTACTCCAAAAAAATCTCCACATTTTCTCAACATTCTTAAAATTTACACCTTAAAGAATTTCTACCATCATTGAACATAATCACAAGATAACTCATTTTCTCCCAAGGGTACATTATTCAATCATTCAAAATCTTACCATTCTTAGAACTACATTACCAAAATGTTACTCATCACAACACTTCCAATATCATAAGTCACACCTAGCCATAACTGGCAAAACATCACAATTTTTCAAAACATACTTTCATATATACTCACCTACCCACAACACAATCATAACATAAAAACCTTACTTTTCTCTCCGTCCAGCATAGAAACATCTCCCTTTCTAAGAAATCACACCTAGAAAACACCCGGACAAATGAGAAGAAGAGAGAGATGTTATGGAGTTAAGTTGTATAGATTGATACAAGAGTAATGAAGAAAGTGGAACTTTATTGTCCTATAGCCTCTTGTACATGGATGTGTCGCGACTCACACAAACGACTAAGACACTACAACATGTTGCTTGTGAGACTTTTAACCGTAAACTATTTCCCATAACCTTATATTCTGATACTAAGTTTATCACAACGCAAAAGTACCCCCTAGAAGTTCATAAGAAGCCTTAGGTCATGACCCGGAGTACTTGACCCTTTGGGGTGTTGTACAATCCCTTTAACTATCGTTCATTACATAAGACATGAAAAGTACTACATAATTAAAACTTTTCACAAATAATTTTATAAAGGAAACATTTTTCATAAAATACTAAGGAAGTCTCATCATCCCAAGATTATCTTAAAGACACAACCCTTTACATTAAAAGAAATGCATAATAAGTCCTAATAAAATAACTAAGAAACATAGACTATGTCCTCGAATATATGAAGACATACCAAATATTGAGATAGTAGATTTCCCAATATTCTCCTTCTAGATTTATTCTTACTTAAAAAACTACACTCATATAGTATAGAAAAGTATGGGGTTAGTGTAAATAATGTACTAAGTATGGCATATGCAAAAACATGTAAAAAGGGACATTTTAGTATATATAGACTTTAATGCAAAATAAGTAAAACAATCATCGATTTACAAGAAAAACAACGTAACAACCATCATTTAAAACTTAGACAAGGATTCCCATAATTTTTGCAAAAAGAGGCACTTTACACTGAACTATTCAAAATTTACAATAAGCTCATTCAACATTATAGTTAACTATCCTATTTCCAAAACAATGAATAAACAAGGCCAAGAAAAGAGGAAGTAAACTCCTTTATGTAGGAGTGTCACTAACTAAGGTTATCCTAATACTCACCAAGGTAAGACATGAAGGAAGTGAACATACACCTCCTTCAATACACACCAAAGTTATCCTTAAGACTACCTCTTTTAAGCTTACTCACCTCGAAAAAACAAGTCCCCACTCAATTAAAAGAAATTAGAAGAACTACCAACCAACACACCAAGACTTTCTTTTTTCGAATGCCTACTTAGTGTAATGATTAGATGGCGTCCCATTCCACAATTCACCCTATGCAGTACACTATTTTAGAAGGCTTAGCACCAAGACTTTCCTTTCGAAAGGTCTACTTAGTTCAATGGAAAGATAGCGCCTCGTACCACCACCTACCCTAAAAAGTAAGTTCTTTTAGGAGACTTAGTTCATTCAATTCATATAAGGCTCACCAAGACTTTCATTTTCGAAATGCCTTCCTCGTGAAATGGGTAAATAGCGTCCCAATCCACTACCTGCCCTAAGTAGTAAACTCCTTGAGAATAATTAGAATTTTCATTACTTTTGTGGGGGGTAGCTTAACTGACATAGACCATGAGAGCTAGACATCAAATCCCTATATTACCCCTATTGGATGAGGCATCCTTACTTGCCTAGAGTAAGGTTATTCTCTTAGCTTTTACATGGCTTTCGCAATCACTGCACCTATGTGAGCGCATAGTTAAGGGATAAGAAGATTGCTTCTAAGTAACCCATTCTCTGCTAACGAGGAGTACTCATCTCAGAAGGTACAATGGAATACAACATCTCAAATCGTGAAATGTATCATCATCTTTTCATATCCTCTCCGTGCTATGCATAACTCCCACATATTTTCAACATTCAGTGCTAAAGGTCAAGAATAACTTTTTCACACCACATCTCAACTCAAGAAGGGTATCCATCCTCCAACCTACATTAGAAATGTCTTGGGAATGGTGAGGTTTCTACTAAGAACTTCTTCGTAACTCACGAGTAGAGTTCACCCCAAGTTTCATTTTTTGAGTAAACATAGATTTATTCATTCATTCAAGTGTGAGAGTCTGTGTGTACATGTGAACACACCTTGCACATGAGAATTATTTCATTTACATTTAAAACTATACATGCTTAGACCTTTTTTTAATCACATCACAAACTTTAACATCCTTTACATTATCATACATGTCATGTAGACATAATTCTTAGCATACTTTTCATTAAATGTTTCATGAAAGACATTAACAAGAATAACCTCATTTCCATCTTTCTTCACATAATATGCCTTCATGGCCTCATTTGTCTTACCCGGATTCTTGAATCCAAATGGAAATACATAGTTAACCTCTATGAGGTCGCAAACAAGCCTCTTCTAAGCTTTCATCACAATCATTCAATTAAATTTGAGGAAAATTTAAAACATTTTAATACTTACTGAAGTGTACATAGACTTCATATGATAGTGCATAATACGTATATTTTAATAAGCTCAAACTAAATAACCATCTACAATCAATTAAATAATTCAAATGAAAGAATCAATATATCCTAATAGTTTGCCAAACGGACTTAATACAAATCTTTGAATAAAATGTCTGAAATGAAACACTAGAGACAACATCAAGTAGCTATGTCTAATGTAGTAAGCTAGAATAATAAATGTAGCATATTCAAACTCAAGAGGATCTACTAATGTCTGGAGATCGCTAATCCAAAACGCTTCAATGAGTCTTCAATCATCTCTCTGACCTGGTCCTATAAAAACAATAATAGTATAGGGTTAGTACACAGTTGTACTAAGTATGGGTATATGCACGTATACACGTAATACTATGCATGATCAAAGGAAAGCTCTCCCCATAATAACATGCCATGTCTTGAAAGTGAACTCACTAGACTTTCTTAATTCGTTATTTATGAATCATGGTATAAATATGACCTATTTTAATGCATTCAAAGCACAAAACTAATTTTCTCTATGAACATAACATCTTAGAATCATGAACATACTTTTAGAAAAACTCAAATGAATAATAATAAATTTGCTCCATCTAGGCCGAGAGCTATCTCTTCCAGACTTAGTTTAGTTTTCATTCATTTATTCTTTTTGGTATCTAGTTCAATGATCTCCTTTGATCATACGTTTAACTTACAAGTGCAATGATTCATTATAGTCTCATACCTACAATGAAACATGTAATTAATCCATAAGATTTAGGAAATAATTTAACTACAATTTGGCAAAAATCTTTAAAAGTCAATATCTATTGTCTAGGCCAAATTTTTTATCATTTTCATATAATGAAGATGCTGGGGCATATATTCATAATTCAATTGATGTGTTATTAATTTTTTGTTCTTATAAGCCAATCATTATTTGGTATGCCCATTGTTTGATCATTTGCATAATATAAGAAGTCATTATAAGCAATCTTTATTTGGATATGCCCATTATTTGATCACTTACATAATGTGCAGCAATTGGAGCATATATCTTTATTATAATAATACAAAAACAATGTTAAAATTGCATTCTTATCACCCACTGATGATTTGATATATTTTAGCTCTTTCTTTTTTAGTCCACATTGAACTTATATTTCTTCTTTCTTTCATTCTTACTTTGTTAAAGAAATCTTTAACATTAAGATCATATGAGCTAACATGAAACCCAGTTTCTTCCCCACACAAAAAAAGGGTGTTTTACCGATGAAAGTTAACCTAGATAATGTTAGTTAACATGAGATCCAATGTCTGCCCCACACTAAAAAGGGGGGGGGGGGTCACCGTCTAAAGTTAAACCAAGTCCAATGTCTTCCCCACTCCAAAAAGAGCTGGTTCACGGCTAAAGTGAAACCGAATACTTTCTTTGAGAATTAACCGACATACATCGTGTGAGCTAAAAAATAAAAATCCATTGTTTTCCCCACATAGAAAAGGGGCGGTTTCACCAGCCAAAGTGAAACCACATACTACCTAGCACTCTTAGGTGAAATCCAATAGCTAGTTCCCATGCTTGCAACATAGTTGGAAGACTGGGAGATTTTCGGAGACTCTTATCCACCTTGGTGTAGCCTCATCTCATGAGGCTTACATGTTCTTTCAAAAGCTCATTTCTAGGCAATGTCTCATACCCTTCTTCATACTAATACACCTATCAAGTAATCCTAGCTAATGAAAAACATATCATGCTTTGATAAACATCATCTTATCATGCATAGTAGTAGACACTAGTTAATGTGAGAACTACCTTTTATTTAGCAAACATGACCTATACTACTTGTAACATACATGTAAAGTGAGTGTGTGTTTACATCGGTAAACATGATCACATAACGACTATCAAAATAATATTGCGGTAGCCACCCTCTTAGACCATAATATTGTCTCAAGCATAAACCAGACAACACACAAAATAGCACAGGAGACAAGTCAACTTCATATTACACTTAAGACTCCTAACTATTGTTATTCGTGCATTCACATAGGCGTACATAGGTAAGGGATTATTAACCATTCATAACTCGTCAATGGAAGCACCTATACTTCACCCTAACATGGATATACTCATGATTACAGAATTTAAAGTAGAATAGTAAAGTAGGCAAAAACTTCACATAGTATCACCATAAGCACATGCTTATATATTCATAAATTTGTCGTCACTGTCCATGGTGAACACATATATAATGACAATAAAGTAAACACAGCCACGATAAGTGGACCATACCACACAATGTCATACAAGGCTTTATCAATATTACTATAAAGAAATAGAGAAGTAGAACAGTACAGGGAATAAGCATTCATTCCAACTCCTCAACATTTGATCCTCATTGATAATTACACCTTATTTACCAATAATTCATAGATATGGCAGTACCTAAATGTACTTCAAACATATAAGAAACCATGTACAAGTCGCTACATGATTATACTATAAAGTAATACAACACATCAACATACTATGAAAGCAGAATAACATAGATCATTAGGTAATTTCCCTTGCACTGATTTTAGATCATATTTCATATATATTATAAGTCTAAGGAAGTATATATACCTTCATTTAACTATATTGAAATAATAATTACGTACCTTCAAGATTAAGGTTACAACATAGGCATATAGGCTTGTCGATTTGCTAGATGATAGAAGACTTTACCAATACTATGAACTATATAAGGCTTTTATCATCATTCATATTTTATTATCAATACACTCATTAGTAAGTAGCTATTTAGATATGAAATCAAAATGAAATCATGCTTCATCTATTCGAAATTACAGATCCATCACACACTTAGCTTTTTGACTTCATAGCCTAAAGGGATCTAGATAATTCATTCAAGTCTTTTTTAATTTGATCATTAAGTATTTATACATAAAAAAATTAATTCATTATATCACACTAAAACAGTAACTACATAAGTTTATAAATAATCAAAACTCTACACAACCGATCTGACAATTGACTTCAAGGAAGCCTGTAGAAACATAGGCTATTCATGTTCAAATCTTCATTCATTGATCCTTCAACATTAATTAAACATAAATTCATTTAAATAAAATCATATACAATCATTTCAACGTAATAGAATCATAAATCAATCGATAACAAATCCAGATCATAAAGCCCATTAAAGACTAAATCTTTTTAATGAAGGAGCATGGGTTCGCAATGCAATTGGAGTAAAATTCACGTTAAAAACACTGTAATAACTTCAATTAATCATGATCCAGTCGTTCAAAACCTTTTTTGAAAGATCCCATCGAAGATTGAAGAAGAAGGACTTTGATCATACTTTTTCTTCTTTTAAATCATTCAAAATTACTCTCTAGATTAAAAGATAACTAGAGATGAATATTACCATACCTTTGTCTAGTCTAAAATCTCTAAAACATAATGATTTATCCATATAAAATCCAGTTCCAAGCTGTTGTTGATCTTCACCAGCAATGTATATTTGAAGGGAAATATTTTTGTAAGGAAAGGCTTCAATCGTGTGAGAGGATTCTAGAATGGGGTGATCACGTTTTTGATGATTTATATACACCAAAAAATATATAAATAAACCTATTATGGTGAGGTTAGGATGTGGGTAAAATTTCCCATTCACCCCTTTAATTAGCAGCACGCAGGCTGCCAGTTGCAGGCCACCTTACACGACAGCAATGACGGGGCATCGAGGACATGACCACTGTGCCTGGCGTCCGTCGCCTGACACTTAGCCAACATTGTCTTAAGACCTTACCAATTCATTCTTACCTTGACGAGACCATCTTGACGGGACGTTGGTGTACCAACGATCCGTCGTTGGGTCTGTCAATAGACACTGCCCAGGAAGTGTCTTAGGCAACTTTGGGTCCTCCTTTTGGGGCCTCTAGTGGGGCCCTTTATAAGTCGTACCCAGACGTTTCCAATGTGATTACAAACCTTAACAATATATGCACCTTGAACATTAATTTCATTCAAAAAACACCTATAAGACGTCCAAACAGTCCAAGCCCCATCATGACATACGATGAACGTCTTAGGGGTTATCTTTCGAACGCCATGGACGTTCTTGGGAGTTTGACCTCCAAACTTCACGAAAATGCATATAACAACATTAAAAAGAATTTATACCATTTAAATACTTGTTAGACTCATTTAATGAAAATTTAAGCATGCATAGATACATGAGGCACATTAGTGACTAGTCGTCTAACGTCTTGGTCCTCCCTTGATGTTCCACTTCCAAATCACTTCAAACTTCGCACACTGCCTTTTAACTGTATAATAAGACATTTTAGGGACTTATAACATCATGAAACACACATAAACACATAGAAACACATATAAGTCCTCTAGCTAACTTAGTCGTCCTATAATATTCGACTTCCAATACCTTTAATATTTTAGCTACTGCCTGTATACTATATTTTAAGCACATTTAGGACATTATAACTTTAAGAAAACATTTTAGGCTCTAGACACATTATATCATTTTTGGGGTCTTACAATATCCCCCACTTGGGAACATTCATCCTCGAATGACACTTAGGGCTCTTTAATCACATCAAGGACTTTAATGCATATTAGAGTAGTTCATATAAGTCATAATATCATCACATAGAAGTCAATGTTACATTCTTTACAAGGAAAACAAGTTCACATCATTTAAACTCAATGCAAAAAAGGAAACAAAACTTAAATTTACTCACTCTTTAATACATCAAACACCAAGACTCTATTCATGTTCATACGAGAAACACCCTCCTCCTAATCATAAAATACTTATTGTACCTTAATTCATTAAGAGATAATCAACAAAAACCACACATAGGCAGATTTAAACAACACTAAAGATGCACTTTAGGCACTCATACTTCAATGCACATAAACTTGAGTTAGTTAAATCACAAGGATCTTCATTAGTTAGACCTAGTACCATGAAGGTCATACTCAACCATACCATGATTAGTGGTGTACATGGATGAATGTCTTGCTGCTCAACACACTTACATGTATCATGAGTTCAGACCTTAGCAAAGTACAAGGTAAATTTCTTTAAAAATGAGAAATCTCAACTTTCAATCCAACACATGATCATGATTCCTTCCTAGTGAAGTCTAAATGGTAAGTCACACAAAGTAGATCACAACAATTAGGAAGCCATGCACGAAAATTCAATCTCTAAGATAGTATTCACCTTTACGGTAAGCATACTTTGATAAGAATCACACAAATCATAGGCACACACATCAGCACTTAGCTAAACATACTTTTAATTTCCAAGAATGAGTGTTTAATTATGCATTCCAAATAATAAAAGTCACACAGTTTTCAAGAGACTCAACATAATCATTTGAAAGAGACTCAAATTTTTATTATAAGGCTAAACATTCCACCTCACAAATGACTTAAACAAGTTTCTTGTCTTATCTCATGAGTTCAAATGCACAACTAGCATATCAAAATGCAAGTCAACATGAGAAAACATGGACTTTATAAAAAATTTCATTTCATACACTTTGGAAAATTCAACATGTCTCCAATATGATGTCAATCAATTCATACCAATCATATAAAGGTCAAGAAATTTACACTTTATGCAAGACTACATTCATGAACAAGATTACTAAGAATTTATTATTTTCCAATTAAAGTAAGAATATAAGGACAATGTAGACAACTTCTACAACGTCACTACTCAATCACCATCCCCCACCTAGGGTAAACACAATTATGAGCAAATTAATCCAAGCTATAATGGATCATAACTACACAACCTTCATTTTCATCACTTAAAGTGATTACTACTTTAGAGGGAATTTTCATTAATTTAATTTAGCAACACTAAGGAATTATAAAGCTTATCATTCTGGGAAAATTATGTTCAACCTTCAATTTTTATCATGTTATTCAATTTTTATAAGCTCTTCCTAAAATGCAATAGACAGTAAGGTCATACATCATTTGAGGAAATCAACAAGGAGGTTCATAACACCCTAAGAAGTTTAGAAATAACAATACCACTCATTATGGCATAAGATTCTAAATCTTCAATCTGAATACCAACTTTCCTTTCAACATTCATGATCATGTTCATATGCATCAATTTGATACACATTTCAGTCACGTCAAATCATACAACAATTAGTTGATTCTACAAAATTGTTACAGTAAGTTGCCTAGTCTTTATACTGAGCATGCTTCCAAAGGAACTTATTAAACATTCCAAGTTCAAATCCTAGTATTTGCCTATCATCATACAAAACAATATAGGAATACAACAATCTAAGAGAATTCACTTTAACCACCATAACTTTTAGCATGCTTTAACTATATCATGACATACATTATTCGACATATCTTACTATTTCACATAGATTTCATGTATTGCAATAATTGGCATCACATCATCAAATAAGAGATATTTTATACATAATGATGTAAGATAACCAATCATAATCCCGATAGAGTTAACATGTGCAATGATAAAGTAATGCCCATAACCCTACTAAATCAACTGACCCACCAAGAACTACAATTATCACCATACTCCACTCATCTAAAACCTTCATGCATGCATAACTCCGTATCTTTAGCACACTGGGCTATTTACATGTTTATAAGCATAGAGATAATTACATTAGGACATTTACATTTATCATCACACATACGTAATATTAACCTCCTAAGGTCTCCATCAAGAGAAAATAGTGCAAGACATAGATAGAGTCCCATACCCCTGCCTATGTCTAGTTAACCCTTCAAGTCGCCTTAGTTAGTTTATACATCATCAAATAAGGACAATTGTCACCTTCACACATACTCATTCAAATCATAAAACAAAGATAAGCATTTTAAACTCACCTTTTCTCCCTCAAGCATAGAGCAATCTCATCCAAATAATCTTATCCAAAAGACCACTAGACATAAAAACATAAGTGACAGATCTTATATAGTTAAGTTCTATGGCACGACATGATAATGATGAAGAAGGAAAACTCTATCGTCCTATAGCCTCTCGTACCATTTGATGTGTGGCGACTCACCACCAATGATACAAAACTCCACTAGACATGGAAAATATGCGAACACCTGGAACCTAAGATCACTTTATAAACCTCGTGTTCTTATACTGACTTTGTCACGATCGGGGAGAACTCCCTAGAAGCAATATGGCGTACTTGACCTCTCTGAGGTCCTATACAAGCCCTTAGTTATCATTCATCGCATCGATATAGTAAATTTAGTGGGAAATTTAAAACTTTTAATAGCACCTGATATGCTAGAAACTTCACTTCATGTACATATAAGTCATATTACATTTATAGACTCTAAGTCTCTTTGCCATCTTAGTCTCAACAACATTAGAGTACATCAGTGATACGACCGTTAAGACATAATACAAAACTATATAGTATTTAATAAACTTTACAATAAGTACACATTATGACAACCTTGGACTTAAGGAGTCCTTTCCTTGAGCTTGGGAAATCACCTATAAGGCTCCTCAATCATAGACCTCCTTTAAGAATTCCAATACCTACACTTTGTGTCAAAAGTATAGAAGAATGGGATTAGTACGAGAATGCACTAAGTATGGCAACCATGCAAAATCATGCATTTAAAAGGTACCTTTTTAATGAAAATCATATTTATTTCCATTTTTAGTAAATCATCATAAAACCTTTATCAATAGAATATAAATCATTTTCATACTTCATAGAAATACAATAAAAGTCCAAACATCATAGAAAAGCATTTATAGAAATTTAGTCCAAATTGAGGTCACTGTACAGTGAACTCAATTTCCTTTATGTCGAACTCATCCTTTTAATTTATTAGTCTTCCTGGAAATCCTTTAGGGATACTTGGTATAATGTATCACCTTAGGACCAACAATAAAATCATACATATATTCTACATAAGACAACACATATCATCATTGAAGTATAATACAACATAGACATAGTTAAATAAAGACCTTTACCAATAGTACAAAGTCATGCATATGGACATAGGCATGAACATACAGATTCGGTCACCTTTCTAGGACTTCCTAAGGAGCTACTTGTACAATTTCTTGGTGGGTTCGTTACTTCTAAATATACAATAACTTACCTTAAGTCCTCCTAGTAAGGATCCTATTCAATGACTTCCATTGTCCATTTCGCTTTAGGGATACTATAGCCTTAACCGACACTAAGACCATGGGTGCTAAATAAAGAATTTAGTGTTGTAGAGACTTACACCGATTGAAGGTTTTCCTACCTAGCCAAGGTAGAAAATTAACATATATCCTAGTGTCCTAAGTGAATTCACCTTTCTAGATTCTACGTGGGAAGGTATTCCCTTTTCATACCATTTGGTAATTGGGGCCTCACCTCATGATAAAAAATGGGTGAATCTTCCTCCAAGGAAAGTCAACACCTCATGTGGGTCCTTAGGTAACCATCTAAGGGAATTCAACACTCTATAAGGGATAAATGGTTAATCTTCCTCAAAGGAAAGTCAACACCTCTCAATGCAAAGTTCACTCGGTGCTAAGATAAGTTCCCTTTATTGAAATACCTTGATTACATTTATTTATAAAACAGAGGCTTAGTATATTTGATTCTCATATGCTTATATCATACTAAAAAACCTATCTAGTTTAGAGTAATCTTGGGAACACCTCTCAATGTCCCTCTATTAACAAGATCATGATACATGTGTGTGTGTGTGTGTGTGTATATATATGTGAGAAAACCTTTCACATAACACATTTTGTCACACAAGTTCATACATACATATGCATTAATATAGAAACAAAAACTAGAACTATCCTATCAAGGTACACATGTGCAATGCATCGGCAAAGTCCAATACCCTTGCCCATACTAGTACACCTATCAAGTCGTCGTAGTAAGGAATACATAACCTACTTCACATACATATACTACACATGCATAGACATTAATGAATATGATAACAACCTTCTATTTAGACACCATTACCTATACTACTTGTAACATGCATGTCAGTGAGTGTGTGTGTACATTGGTCAACATGAACACATAATGTCTATAAAAAAAATATTGAGACAGCCACTGTATTAGACAATAATATACCTTCAATCATTAACCACACAACGCACAATAGCATACAAGACAAGCACACTTTATATTACACTCAAGACTCCTAACATGTGATATTTGTGCATTCACTCACATATGGGTACATAGGTATGAGATTAATAACCATTTACAAGTCATCAATCGAAGCACATGTACTTCACCCTAACATGGATATACACATGCTTACACAATAGACATACAACCTAAATTACAACTAGAATAGGAAAGTAGGAATAAGCTTCACATAGTATAAGCATAAGCACATGCTCATATATTCATAAATTTGCCTTCATAGGTCATGGTGACCATATATATAATGAAAATAAACTAAACACCTCAACCATAAATAGACCATCCCACACAATGCCATACAAGGCTTCATTAACATTATTATAAAGAAATAGAGAAGTAGAAGAGTAGAGGGAATAAGCATTCCTACCAACTCCTCAACCATTAATCCTCATTGATAAATACACCTTGTTTACCAATAATTCATATACATTGAATTAGCTAAATGTACTTTAAACATATAAGAAACCATGTACAAGTTGCTACAAGATTACAGTATAACATAATACAACACATCAACATACTAGGAAAGTAGAATAAAATATATGATTAGCTAATTTCCCTTGCATTGATTTGAGATCATATTTCATACATTTTATAAGTCTAATGCAGTCGCTAAACCTGCATTTACCCATATTGAAATTATAATCACATACCATCCATATTAAGGTTACAACATAGGCATAGCTTATCGATATGCTAGAGTATAGAAGACTTTACCAATACTATAAAATCCCTAAGGCTTTGATCATCATGCTTATTTTATCAAAAATAAACTCATTAGGATGTATCTATTTGGATAAGAAATCCACACGAAATCATGCTTCATCTATTCGAAATTCGAGATCTCTCACACACTTAGCTTTTTCACTTCATAGCCTAAACGAATCTAGATCAATTCATGCAAGACTTTGTTAGTTTGATCATTAAGGATATATACCTACAAAATCCATCCATTATATCACCATAAAAAAGTATCTATATCAGTTTATACATAATCAAAACTCTATACAACCGATCACACAATCGACTACAAGGCAACATGTAGAAACATAGGCTATTCATGTTCAAATCTTCATACATTGATCCTCATGGATCCTTTAAAATCAATTCCACATATATTCATGTAAATAACAGAATATACAATCACATAAAGTATTAGAATCATAATTCGATCTATGACAAATAATGATCATAAAGCCCATGCAAGGCTAAATCATTTTGGTTAAGGAACATAGGTTCTTCATGCAATTGGAGTAAAATTCAGGTTAAAACAACTGTATTAAATTAAATAAATCATGATTCAATCGTTCAAAACCTTTTTCCAAAGAACCCATGGCATATTGAAGAAGAAAGACTTTGATTATATTTTTTGTTCTTAGAAATAATTAAGAATGGCTCTCTTGATGAAAAGATTATTATAGATAAAGATCACCATACCTTTGTCTAGTTAAAAAAATCTAAAAACTGATGATTCATCTATATCAAACGCAGCTCGAAGCAGTTTGAGCTTCAAAAACAATGGAGGTTTGAAGGGAAATATTTTTGGAAGGAAAGTTTTTAATCGTGTGAGAGGATTCTAGAATGGGGTGATCACGTTTTTTATGACTTATATACACACAAAAATAGACAAATAAACCTATTAGTGTCAGGTTAGGAAATGGGGTGAATTTCCCATTCACCCCTTCAATTAATAGCACGCAGGCTGCCAGTTGATGGCCACCTTCAACGATGGCAATGACGGGGCGTGCCTGGCCTCCCTGTCCTAACACTTAGCCAAAATTGGCTTAAGAACTGTCCAAGTCATGTATCCCTCGACGATACCTTCTCAACGGGCCTTTGGTGGACCAACGATCCGTCATTGGGTCCGTCAATGGATACTGCCCAGGCAGTGTTAGGTAGCTTTTGGTCCTTCTTTTGGGGCCTCTTGTGGGGCCCTTTATAAGTCGTACCCGGACGTCTTTAAAATGATCAAGAACCTTAACAAGTTATGCACATTAAACATAAATTTCATTAAAAATAAACACCTTTAGAACTTCCAAACAGTCCAATCCCCATCATGACATAGGATGAACGTCTTAGTGGCTATCTATCAAACGCCACGGACGTTCTTGGGTGTTGAAACTCCAAACATCACGAAAAATCATATAGAAACATTAATAATCATTTTAAAACATTTAAAGACTTATTATACTCATTTAATACAAATTTAAGCATGCATAGACACATATGGGACATAAGCGACTACTCATGGAACGTCTTGGTCGTCCCTTGACTTCGACTTCCAAATCACTTCAAACTTCTCAGACTTCCTCTTAACAATATAATAAGACATTTTAGGACGTTATAACATCGTGAAACACCCATAAACACATATAACCAAATATAAGACATCTAGGTGACTTAGTCATCGAACGAATTAGTCGTCCCTTAACGTTCAACTTCAAATACCTCTAATATTTTAGCTACTGCCTATATACTATATTTTAAGAATATTTAGTACATTAGATCTTTAAGAAAAACATTTAATTCTCTAGACACCTTATCTCATTATCGAGGTGTTACAATTTCAAATCCATTGAAATATAGGAGGTTGAAAAAATCTATTTGCCAATGAATATCAATACTTAGTGAGAAGAAAGCGAAGGAGAAGAAGGAAAAGAAGGACGAAAAGAAGAAGGGGTGGAAGGAGAAGGATAAGTATAAGAACAAAGATAAGAAGGAGAAGGAAAAGGAAATAGAGAAGCATAAAGAAAAATCGGAAAAAAAAGAAAGAGAAGAAATATGAAGTCATAAGTACTAATGTGAAGAAACAATATCCATTTAAAGTTTTTAACATTGACGGCGAGGGTCCAAATGATCTAATGTCATCCTTCTTTCAATAGATTAACGAGGATCATTACAAACATTATGCAAAAAATGTAAGGTCGTTAAACTATTATTACTATTTATGTTTTTTGTCGACTAAATAATTATTTATAATGATTATACATTTAAAGAACAGGAAAGGACAATCATTATATAGGATATTGCTCAAAACTTGTGTGTCACACCAGGATTTTGTAATTCGAATGCAACCGTCTTCGTTTACCTCGAACATGTCGCAGGCAAGCATCTTCTTAGCTTTATAAAATTCATATAGTTAAATTTTGTGGAAAATTTAGAACTTTTAAAACTTAATGAAGTATACATAGACTTAATATAAAAGTTACAAGGATTCATATACTATAAGCTCAAACTAAAAAAAAAAACATCTACTATTGAAGAATCAATTCAAATCAAGAGACAAATATATAATCTAATAGATTTGACAAAACGGATTTAATACAAAACTTTGAAACAAACATCTGAAAAGAAATGGTAGGGACAACATCCACTAGCTATGTATAAAGAAAAAGGATAGATAAATAAGTGTAGCATCGTCGAACATCAAGAAAGCCTACCAATGTCTGGAGGACGATGATCCGAACACCTTCAATAAGTCTTGAATCTTCTCTCTGACCTGCACCTAAAAAGATAATAATATTATAGGGTTGGTACACACTTTTACTAAGTATGGGTGTATGCACACATACAAATAAGGACTATGAATGATCAAAGAAAGCTTTTCCTATAACAACATGCCATTTTTGGAATATGACATCACTAGACTTTCCTAATTCATTATTTCTGGATTCTGGTATGAATATGACATATTTTAATGCATTCAAAGCACAAAACTTATTATCTATATGAATACAAGACCTTAGAATTATTAACATAACTTTAGTCTAGTTCCCATGTTGGCTAGACATAGTTCGAAGAGTAGGAGATATTTGGAGCCTCTTATCCATCGTGGTGAAGCCTCATCTCATGAGACTTACATGTGAAAGAAAAAGCTCATAGCTTGTCTATCGGTGCTTTGCTCACTTTCTTTTATCTTCTTATCTTTTAAAGTTGACTCAAACATTATGGAAGCTTGATTTTATATTTAGGTCTACATACTCTATTGAAGACTTGTCATCCCGTTCTTTACATTGATGAAATATGAATTTATCCTTATATAACATCTTTTGTGTTAATGAGACTTGTCTCACACATTATAACACCCTTTTTTGGTTGAGTATCTTTACATAGTATCTTAGGTGTAAGTTAGACTTGTATCACTTCTTTTAACACCTCATTCTGGTCACTTTCTTAACTTAGACACTTTTAATTATGTTAATACTCACTTTACTTGCTTACGTTCATTTTGTGGCTTCATATCATCATTTATGGACGTTAAGAACTTCATTCAATGAAATACTTATGTAAATAGTTCATTTGGGTAGGATGTGTTGGGACTTGTACCAATGATTGGAGTTACCCTTGTATATGGATTCAATACATATCTTAGATGTGCTTAAGTTGTCGTTAGAAAATGACTGATAGCCAATTTATTGGCACAAGCAAAAGTTACATTCATTCATGTTTAATTTTGTATACATTAGCAATTAGCCAATCTTTTAATTATTTCAAGATAAAATTATAAGTGAATTCCCTTCAACTTATTGGACAATGTATGGTTATCCATATTATTAGCATAAGCCAAACATTCATTCAAGTATAATTTCATGAAATCATTATTAGTCAATCTTATATTATTGCTTACGCATAACATTATTAGTCATTCCGGATAGCCTCATATGAATAATTTAATGAACATATCATCTTTACCAAGTTATGTTTAACAGTATATATAAACACCATGACCGTAACACATAAAGAGTAGCACTTTCGTACACAAGTTAATCTAGGATCACTCTTTTTTTCAGGTAAGGAACACTTAAAATCATACAAGTATAACTTATAGGTTCATTCAATATTAAAAATAAAGAACCCTACACATTAAGATCAACAAGAACCACATACAAACAACATGATCAAGAGTACATCTCTGTACTCATTGGATCGGAAACAAGGATACTAGGCAGGAAGGACGTTTGACAAGAACATTGGGAAACAACCCTAGTTTTGAGATTTCATAGATTCAAGACGATGAAAAATAATCTTGGATATATAATTCCTGGATATAAAAACCATACCTTATATATAAATTAATCTATGAAGACCACCTTGAACGAAACCTTCAAGAGCACCTTGAATTCGCCTTAGAGAGTGGATAAAGTTTCTGCCTTTTTGCTCACTATTTCAGCGTCTAGTTTTCTAAGTGTTTTATCATGAGTTTTTACGTTTAGGAACTGATATTGACTCATTTAACTAAGGATAATTTAGTAATTTAAATAAATTAATTATTTTATTACTTAAAAAGCCCTCCTAGATTGACTAGAACTAGGAAAACACCAGACTTAGTCAAATCTGAAAAATTTCCTAAGGATTTTGTTCATACCCTTTAACTTAATTAATTAAATGGATAATTTAATTAATTAAGGGACATATGGTTATTACAAAAGTTCCCCTATGTCATTGGAACCATAACTAACCCTTTTGGATCATACTAGGTTAAGTACTAGAACATTTGTTTACTTATTCTAGGTTAGTATAAGAATTTTAGTTTGAACCCTTTAATTTAATTAATTAACTTGATAATATGACTAATTAGGTGATTTAGGGTAATTACTACTTTATCCTCAAGTCTTTATGACTATAACTATCCCTTTGGACCATCTTAGGTTAGGTACTAGGTTGTCTCTTTAACTAGTTACAAGGTTAGTGTGACCCAATTAAGACTTAGGTTGTCGGGTGCACTAGATAATTTGTTTTTGTTTGTCGAAGGTTAGTTAGTGATTTAGGTAAGTAGGTTAGGGTCTACAATTAGTTAGATATATAGGCCCCACATATGTCAACCCCTGTGCACGCATGCCCCCTAACTACCCTAACAAATTCTTTTAGGGTGGTCCCCTCCTTGGTCGTTTATCCCCTTGTGCTTGCACATGGGTTTATTTCATTTTACTAAATTACTAATCTTGATGTTTCATTTGGAATGTTTACTTATTGTCCAAAGTATCCTGACTCTGTCCTTGAGCACTGCTTAATCTACATGATCATTTAAAATGGTCATGTGCTATGGTACTAGGCTTTACACTTGAATGCCTAGTACCTTATGTCTTACTATTATGAAACATGATTTTTAGCTTAGGGTCATTATTGTAGGTACGTTTTCCAAACAATCTTACTAATGTTAGAAAATTGGCTAACACCCTTTAAGCCAATATTTCTATTATGCCCATAATTTTCTAATATGCCAATATTTCTAAACATTGGGCATTGGGATGCCTATTTACCCCCAATACCTATTCTTAAAACTTAATAGTCCCTTCACTAGAGGTATATTTTCTTGATTATTACATTGAGTTTGACCAACTTGATTATGTAGTTGTATTTCAAAAGATTAAAGACTGGTCTACGTAATGTCCCAACCCAATAAGTGCTAGACTGATGAGGTAAATATACACTCACATTTATGTTTTGATTGATACATGAATATATACAAGTAAATTGATACATAAATACTTATGCAGTATGTGGATGTCATTTTTTATGATTTGTGTGAGAAGTCGGAGTAAGAGAGTCAATATAAATATCTATATGTGTAACGACCTGTTTAGTCGTTTGGTTAAAAATTTTTGTTTTGGGAAAAACTGGCTGCATGCGACGGACACCACGACGGACCGTCGTGGGCACGACGGACCGTCGAGGGTGTCCCGTTCCCAAATACTTGGAATTATGAATTTGAGTGTTGAAAACTGAGTCTCTGAACTCGGTGACGGACCTGCAGGACGGACCGTCACAGTCACGACGGACCGTCGTGAGCCCCGTCGCAAAACACTTGGACTTTTGAGAATTTGGCGTTTGAAACAACTCTCTGACCGTCGCGACGGACCTGCAGGACGGACCGTCGCAGGAGCGACGGACCGTCACAGGCTCCGTCATCCCAGTCGGGGTCAGAATTCTGACTATTTTTAAAGGGGTGTTTTGGACCATTCCGGCTTTAATTTATAAAGTTGGTGGGTTAATGTTATTAGTCTAATTCCTTGGGGGTTGAAAGACTAACTTTGAGTAACTTGGTGGGTTGGTTTCATTATTTTTAAGACTTGAAGTCTTGTGATTTAGGGTAAGAAGAGGAAGAGATTGGAGGAAGAAAGAGAAAGAGAAAAGAGAAGAGAAAGAGGCGTTTGAGAGAGAAGAGCAAGGATTTCTTGAAGATTTCTTGCTTGAACACAAATCCTTGGTGAAGGTAGGTTATGGTTTATGCTACTTGTAGTAAACTATCAATAGCAAATGTTATGTATTGGGTAATCTTGTAAATCCTTCTATATGCTTAATTGTATGATTGTATGAGTATGATTATATGTTTGTGATGAAATAAGCATGATGAAGCTTGTGAACCCTAAATCTTGATGAAACCCTAATTTTACTTGTTATGAAAATTGTGATGCCTTAGTGTGATAGAAGGCTTGATGTACTTGTTATGAGAATTGTGATGCCTTAGTATAAA
>CM064967.1:49934376-49976811 GCA_032847665.1 Solanum chilense
GACGGACCTGCAGGACGGACCGTCACAGTCACGACGGACCGTCGTGAGCCCCGTCGCAAAACACTTAGACTTTTGAGAATTTGGCGTTTGAAACAACTCTCTGACCGTCGCGACGGACCTGCAGGACGGACCGTCGCAGGCGCGACGGACCGTCACAGGCTCCGTCATCCCAGTCGGGGTCAGAATTCTGACTATTTTTAAAGGGGTGTTTTGGACCATTCCGGCTTTAATTTATAAAGTTGGTGGGTTAATGTTATTAGTCTAATTCCTTGGGGGTTGAAAGACTAACTTTGAGTAACTTGGTGGGTTGGTTTCATTATTTTTAAGACTTGAAGTCTTGTGATTTAGGGTAAGAAGAGGAAGAGATTGGAGGAAGAAAGAGAAAGAGAAAAGAGAAGAGAAAGAGGCGTTTGAGAGAGAAGAGCAAGGATTTCTTGAAGATTTCTTGCTTGAACACAAATCCTTGGTGAAGGTAGGTTATGGTTTATGCTACTTGTAGTAAACTCTCAATAGCAAATGTTATGTATTGGGTAATCTTGTAAATCCTTCTATATGCTTAATTGTATGATTGTATGAGTATGATTATATGTTTGTTATGAAATAAGCATGATGAAGTTTGTGAGCCCTAAATCTTGATGAAACCCTAATTTTACTTGTTATGAAAATTGTGATGCCTTAGTATAAAATGAAGGCTTGTTGAACTTGTTATGAAAATTGTGATGCCTTAGTGTGATAGAAGGCTTGATGTACTTGTTATGAGAATTGTGATGCCTTAGTGTAAAATAAAGGCTTGTTGAACTTGTTATGAGATTTATGATGCCTTATTGTAAATGAAGGCTTGTTGAACTTGTTATGAAAATTGTGATGCCTTAGTGTGATAGAAGGCTTGATGTACTTGTTATGAGAATTGTGATGCCTTAGTATAAAATGAAGGCTTGTTGAACTTGTTATGAGATTTATGATGCCTTAGTGTAAAATAAAGGCTTGTTGAACTTGTTATGAGATTTATGATGCCTTATTGTAAATGAAGGCTTGTTGAACTTGTTATGAAAATTGTGATGCCTTAGTGTGATAGAAGGCTTGATGTACTTGTTATGAGAATTGTGATGCCTTAGTATAAAATGAAGGCTTGTTGAACTTGTTATGAGATTTATGATGCCTTAGTGTAAAATAAAGGCTTGTTGAACTTGTTATGAGATTTATGATGCCTTATTGTAAATGAAGGCTTGTTGAACTTGTTATGAGATTTATAATGCCTTAGTATAAAGAAGGCTTGATGGACTTTGTATTGTCATTGTTAATGCCTTAGTATAAAGAAGGCTTGATGGACTTTGTATTGTCATTGTTAATGCCTTAGTATAAAGAAGGCTTGATGGACTTTGTATTGTCATTGTTAATGCCTTAGTATAAAGAAGGCTTGATGATTTATGTTATGAGAATTATGATGCCTTGGTATAAAAGAAGGCTCGATGAATATGAGGATCGGAGTGCCACGTTCCGGCACCAGGATAGAAATGAGGATCGGAGTGCCACGTTCCGGCACCAGGATAGAAATGAGGATCGGAGTGCCACGTTCCGGCACCAGGATAGAAATGAGGATCGGAGTGCCACGTTCCGGCACCAGGATAGAAATGAGGATCGGAGTGCCACGTTCCGGCACCAGGATAGAAATGAGGATCGGAGTGCCACGTTCCGGCACGGGATAGAATATGGATCGGAGTGTCACGTACCGACACGAGAGGGATAAGTTATGAATCTTGAAAGATGTTAATATGTTAAGTCTATGAATCTGTTAATGAGTATGGTTTTGAGGCATGAGTCCTCCTGGATGAACTTGGTGATATTATTGATGATCGTAGTATTTGTTGTTACTACATGTTGAGTATTATAGTTGATTTGTGAGATTAACTGTTATATACTGTTTTCTATTCTGAGTTGGCCGATGATACCTACTCAGTACGTGTGGTTGTACTGACTCCTACTTGTTTGTTTCTTTCTTGTATTTGTGGAGTGCAGCAACCGTGCCGTCGTCTTCAACTCGACCGCGATTCTAGCCAGTCTTCACTGTACCGGATCTCAGGGTGAGCTATGCTTCTAGCTTGGACTGGATCTTCTTCTTCTCGTCTTGATGCCTTGAAGTTCCGGCATGGACTAGCTTTCATTTGTTTTACTTCTTAGAAATACTCTTAGTTCCGTAATATGATCGTAGAGGTTCTTGTGATGATGACTTCCGGATTTTGGGGATATGTATCGTATTTAAGTATTCGTTTTTCGTTATTGAGTTAAGTCTTCCGCGTTGTATTTTATTATTTTGTTTGGTTTAGATTGGTTGGTTCGCTCACACAGGAGGGTAGTGTGGGTGCCAGTCGCGTCCCGGTTTTGGGTCGTGACAATATGCCACTTGTCACACCCAGATTCTTGAATTCAAATGCAACTGACGTCATTAACTTCTCGGAGGTTGCAGACAACCCACTACTTAGCCTTCATCACAATCTTATAGTTAAATTTGTAGAAAATTTAAAACATTCAAAACATAGTGAGCAGTATGCATAGACTTCATATGATTACTATATAGAATAATATTCTAATGAGATCAGACTAACTAACAATCGATGATCGATTAAACAATTAAAATGAAAAATCAATATATCGTAATAGTTTGTCAAACGGCCTTAATACAAGTCATTGATTAAAACGTTAGAAATGAAACATTAGGGACAACATCCACTAGCTATGTCTAAAGTGCTACGCTAGAAAGATGGTAGTAGTATCCTCAAACTAAAGAGGACCTACCAAAGTCTTGAGATCGCTAATCCAACCCGCTTCAATGATTCTTTGCGCTTATAAATTAGTAATAGTATAGGGTTAGTACACACTTGTACTAAGTATGGGTGTATGAACATATACACGAAAGGACTATGCATGATCAAGGAAAGTTCTTCCTATAAAAACATGCCATTTCATGAAAGTGAAGTCACTAGACTTTCTTAATTCATTATTTGTGTATTATGGTATGACCACGACATATTGTAATGCATTAAAAAAACAAAACTCATTTTCTATATGAACATAAGACCTTAGAATAATATAAGAAGCCATTATAAGCAAATTTTTATTTGGCTATGCCCATTATTTGATCATTTGCATAACATGAAGATATTGGAGCATATATCTTGATTTGGCACAAGACAATAACTTTTTAAAACTTCATTCTTATCAACCACTGATGATTTTATATACTTAAGCCCTTGCTTTCTTATCTCGCCTTGAACTTATATTTCTTCTTCTTTCTTTCTTACATTCTTAAAGAAATCTTTAGCATTAAGATCATGTGCTACAACATGAAATCCAGTGTCTGCCCATCACCGAAAAGGGGAGGTTCACCGATCAAAGTGAACCTAGATCATGTGAGCTAAACATGAAATCCAGTGTCTGCCCCACACCGAAAAGAGGAGGTTCACGGCTAATGTGAACAAAATACTTTCTTTGAGAATTTAAATGGCATAGATCATGTGAGCTAATTATGAAATCCAATCTCTTCCCAACACCAAAAAGGGGTGGTATCACAGTCCAAAGTGAAAGAGCATTATCTATAGCTCTCTTATGTGGAATCCACTACGTAGTTCTTATGGTGCCAACATAGTTCGAAGAATAAGAGACATGTAGAGACTACTTATACTCCTTGGTTGTACCGTCGTATCATGAGGCTTACATGTGCTGGCAAAAGCTCATTTCTAGTCTATCAATGCTTTGTTGAACTTTTTTTTCTTTACATCATTTTGAGTTGATTCAAACATTATGGAAGCTTGCTTCTAGTTATGAGATTTACTTAACCGTTTGGATAACTGGTCATCCCTTTCTTTGCTTGATGAAATGTGAATTTAACCTTACATTATCATCTTGGTGTTAATGAGACTTGTCTCACGATTATTAACACCCTTTTATGAGATTATCTTTAACATAATTGTTTTGGTGTGAGTGAGACTTGTCTCACTTCTTTTAACACCTCATTCTGGTCACTTTCATAATATTTAAATTTTAATTATATTATTACTCACCTTATCTTGTTCAATAAAAATTGGTAGCTTTATATCACTCTTTATGAACGTTATGAACTTTGGTCAGTGTAGTTGCTTATTTTCATAGTTCATTTGGAAATTGTATGTTGGAACTTGTCCGAATGATTGGCATACCATAGGTTATGAATTCAAAGTTACATTAGTCATGCTTAATTTTGTTTAAATTATTTATTAGTCAACTTTCACATATTTTTAAGATATTATTGTTAGCAAATTCTCTTACTAGACAATTTATTGGCCAAATTATTGGCATAAGCCAAACTTTTAAATCTTGTGGTAATCTAAACCTTCATTTTAAGAAAGCCAACCTTTTTACATTTAATTAGCTTATAAGTACAATGAGTTAATAGCTTAGATGGTCACTCAACTATGCACTCTTCTCTCAGAAAGTCACTCAACTTTTAATTTTCACTCAAAAGTTACTCGACTATGTATTTCTTTCTCAGAAAGTCACTAAACTTTGAATTTTAACTCAAAAGTCACTCAACTATCTACTCTTTCCTCAGAAAGTCACTCAATCAATAAAATTATTTTTTAATTAAAATTTGTTGATATTAATTATTTATAGAACAAACCAAAGTTTTTAAAAATTAATGAAACAATTTAGTGATCCACCCACTTAACCCGACCCATTTAAAAAATATGATATGACCCATTTTATTTTCTCTTTAATCCTAAATTATTCATTTTTTAAACCTTGAATTAGGATTAAAAACAAAAAAATGGGTCCTATCAAATTTTTTAAATGGGTCGGGTTAGGTGGGTGGATTACTAAATGGTTTAATTTATTTTTTAAAATTTTTTGTTTGTTATATAAATAATTAATATCAATAAATTTTAATTAAAAAATAATTTAATAGATTGAGTGACATTCTGAGGAAAGAGTGGATAGTTGAGTGACTTTTGAGTTAAAATTTAATGTTGAGTGACTTTCTGAGAAAGAAGTGCATAGTTGAATGACTTTTGAGTGAAAATTAAAAGTTGAGTGACTTTCTGAGAGAAGAGTGCATAGTTGAGTGACCATCTGAGGTATTAACTCTAAGTACATTTTAATGAACAGATTATAATAGTAGATTAACCTTTATAAGGAAGTCATAAAAAATCATCTTTCTCGAACACGATTAGACAATACACATTCTTGATCTCATGTAAATAATAATCAAACTATACGAATATAATTTGTAAGTCCCATTGGACATTAATAAATGAAGATCCATAAACATGATGATCAATTAGAACCACATACAAACAACATTTTCGAGATTACATAATACAAACTCTTATAATCGAAAAAAAAGGATAACTATGGTGATGGACGTTCAATAGTATGATTAGGAATATCCCTAGTTTCGATATTCATGAATTATAAGCGTTTGAAAAGTCTCTTGGGAAAAGAATCCAAGAGAGTAAACCCATATCTTATGTAGAATTGAATCTATGAAGATTACCTTTCACAAAAACCTTAAAGAATACCTTGAAATCCCCTAAGAGAATCGAGAGAAACTTTTCTGTCTTTCTTTCATTTGCTCACTGTTTTCAGTGGCGAATTTTCTAGTATTTGAACGTGAGTCTAAGTCTTAGGAACTGATCTTGACAAATTCAAATTAGTCTAATTAACATAATTAAATAAATTAATTAGTTAATTACTAAAACACCCCTTCCAGATCGACTAAAAATAGGAAAGCATTTAACTAGTCAAATCTGAAATTTTTCCTAAGAGTGGCCTTAATTGTGAATTTTCCTTAATTCATTAATTACTTAATTCAATTAATTAAGGGACCTAGGGTAATTACTAAAGTACCCCTCAGTCATTTTGACCATAACTAACCCTTTTGAATCATCTTAGGTTAGGTAATTGGATGTTTACTTTCACCCAATAATCTCTTAGGTTGTCGGGTCCGTTAGTTAGTTATTTTTTGTTGGTCCTACGATATTTTTTTAGTTACGTATGTTATTTAGAGTCTACAGTTTATTAGGAAATTAGGCCCCACATGTATGGATCCATGAGCACGCTGCCCCTAACTACCCCAACCAAATTCGGTTAGGGTGGTCGCCTGGTCCCCCCCCCCCCGTTGGCCTGTTTCACATGTTCTTGGACATGTGTTGCTTGTACTATCCTAACTAACTATTCTAGATAGTTCCTTTGTAATGTTTACTTATTGTCCCAAGGATCCTAACTATGTCCTTGGGCATTACTTAATCTATATGATCATTTTAAATAATCATGTGTTTTGGTACCTAGGATTGACACTTGGATTCCTAATACCTCATGTGTTAGGTTGAGAACTTATATGTTTTAATATAGCTTAGGGTTTTCATTAAATGTATTTTTCTTAGACAAACTTGGATTTTAATATACACCCTTGTGCATATAGAAATTAGCTAACACCCTTAAGCCAGTATTTCCTAATATGCCAAATATTACTCAATATTGGGCATTGGGATTCCTATGTACCCCCAATAACTATTCTTAAAACATAATAGGCTCGTCACTAGACGAATGCCTTTTCGGGAATATTACACCACTATTAGTTGTTTTTTCATAACATACATTGACAATGCTAGTGTTGTTCCTGAATATGGGAATAAAACTATTGGAACTATCAAAGGGTTTGGTATACCTTGTGGACTGTGTTGGCACTTGGAAGATGATGTTTATGTCCCTATAAATATAAATGGGGACTTGCATTGGGACTTGGCAGTCGTTGCATTGAAGGAATGGTGCATAAAAGTGTATAATTTGATGTCCTCATCTAGGACTAACAGAAATTGTCCTCCAAGATTCAAAAGTTTTCTACAATTTTGCCAATGTACATTGAGTTGAGCAGATTTTTTGAGCAAAAAGAGTGAACCAACTGGTCAGTTCTTAAATGTTACCAAGGAAAGAACAAATCTCACCCATTCAAAGCCAGACGTGTTAGTGGTATTACCTAACAAGGAAGCAATAATCTATAAGTATTATCTTATTATTTGTCTTACGACTATGAAAATGTGAAGTTATTGTATTTTCTAATTTATAATATACCATACAGAGATTGTGCACTTTTTGGTTGTGCATACGCGGAGTTCTCGAGTGATGGACTATAATTATCTTCTTGTCAACTTAGTTCTGAAACCTTTTTCATGATATATGCTTCACTCTTATGGAATTATGGGACTTTGAAGGCCCGGAATGTCACATACAGAGAGCACACCCCACATGCAACCGACATCCTCATCAACTCAGAGGACTTAGACAAGCTGTTAGCATTCGTCATACCAGGTCATTAATTAAAATTTTGAAAAAAAAATAAAAAAGTTAATATTATGTGAAGTATACTTAGACTTCATACATAACAATCATTAAAACATACGTAGAGATATTTTACAAGTTGTCTCATCAAAAAACCATCTAAAAAGTACGAATCTGGACTTAGCCAATAAAAGTATATATGTCATATAGGACTTACTACAGAAGAATCCAAAGAATGCAATCGAAATCAAAAGTATTCTTAATAGCTACTTAAGGCTTCATAAGATAGAGTAGGAAAAGATAGTATCCCCGAACATGAGGACCTACCAACACTGGGAGAAAGAGTTCCAAGCTCCTTCAATCGACCTTCTTAATCTTCAATGGTAAGACCTACATTTGTAGTAATATAATATAATGGGGTTATTATGTCATATCTACAAAGCATGGGTATATTCACATAACATTAAAAGACATGCATGAATAGGATAAATTCTTAGGAAGCATGCTAAGTCATTTAAAAATCTTCAATGCACATACCATACATCATATACAAGTTAAGGATTCCATCAACATAAAGCATGATCGTTATCAAAGACATATTATCATAGAGTCATGTTAACATTTCATATTCAATAGATCAAATAGACATAACATACAAAACACTTACCAATGATCCCTATTCCAAACCTACAATTGTAACATTTATGTGAAGCCACATAACCCCACATAACCAAGTAGACAAGATAGGAGACCACAACTAATGCTTTGCTTCATATAACTTTTAACATAGTTAGTCATCATCTCATATAGCAATATAGACCAACAACATGTTCATCAACATACGCAGGATAATATAAGGGTAACATCATAGATAATAAGCATCATATGTTTCATGTTATCATATTACATATCGACAATCTTGTAGGACTTCCCTTAGAGTCAACTTGATCGATATCTAGGTAAACTCCCATACTGCTACCTATACTAGTAGAGTCCTCAAGTAACCCTAGTAAATTTCCATCTTCTTATGTTCCATTTTACTTGAGGGAACATTCTCCTTAACTGATGTTAGACCGTATGAGGTAAACATCAAATCCAGTGTCATAAAACCCCTCACCGAAAGAAGGTAGTCTGCCGGCCAAAGTAGAACCAAACATGACATGGCTTTCTAGGTGGATCCACTAGCTAGTATCCTATGGTGGAAACATAGTTCATGAACTAGGAGATGTATTAGAGACCCATAGTTCCACAATACATGGAAGTCTATATCTCATAAAAATCAATGTGAACCTACCTTCCAACTAGTCAAGGGACATCTCTCATATACAGTTCACTAAATTTTAACCTAAAGTCCCTTTTTGATTAAGCTTTAAGTCATCATTTACTCATAAATCTTATCCTACGTCATATAAGAATAACTCCTTGTATAATAATTATCATAAGTTCTTGAGGATTAGATGAGAATTTCCTTTCATCATAACCCTTCATTTATGAGATTAACATATCATAAATCAGCTTGTGTAAAGCAGAAAGGAGAATATCATTAACATTCAATATCGTATTCTTATCATGATCTAACAAATTAACATATACATAGCCCAACATATATACATAACATCATTATGCATGCTTTATTAACACTGTAACATCATTTATAGGCTAACACAAACATCATAGAGAAATTATGACTTTTGAAGACTTACTTGTTACCCCGAGTCTTAAGTCTACCTCCCAATTCTTGAGTCAGTGAACCTCGTGGGGGCTATGCGTCGTGCAGCAGCACCTTTGTTCTTGACTCTTGCAGGCTGCTTTGGAAACCTGATTGCCCATGTTTGGATCCTCTCCAAGGACCCTTCGGGTGGTCCTTGGTGTGTCGCTACAAGACGTTTGACCCTTTGTACTATATATTACTTGTTTGAAGTATTTTTTACAAGTTTTGAAGTTCCTTTCACACTTCAAAACCTTCACCAAACATAGGGACGTCAACTAGTTCAAATTAGCTAGTTTCCTGATGTCAAGGTATTTCTTTATCATTTTGGATCTAACTTTTTCTAAATGATTTTTAATATATTATTATAGTTTTGGAAACATCATTTTACCTATTATTCAACAAGCTACGGTCTAGTCAAAGTCATGGAGCTTCTGGAGTGTTACATTATCCCCCCGCTTAAGACATTCATTCCTAAATGACACTAAAATCTTTTGAAGGGTAAGGATAAAATCAATATTAGAAGCCCAACAACAACAACATAAAATCATAATGAGTCACATATCATAGAAGTACTTCACAACTCTTTTAAACACATACCACAACACTACACATAGCACTCAATTCATGATTCACAACATATAAGAGATTCATATTCATAAAACATAGTGAGGAACTTCATTCTCAACATTATCATGAGCTCAAAATACACCAAGGATTTACCATGTTATCATTCTTCTCAAGAAAACAACAAAATAAAAAAATCTCAAGAAAACAACATGCATACAAATTTCATTTAAGTGCAAGAACAGAGTATGAAATCATTTTCTTAAACTCAAATTTGTGTAACTTTTACCAAGACATGCTCCAATTTTTGAAAACAAGTAAATTTCATATTATTCATTACTTTCTTTAATAAGAGGAATGTATAAACTCAAGGAGTAAATAGATTAGGGCAGCGGGACTTCATGTTCGCTTCAGCCTCCAATGTTGTACATCGACAAGATGGTTCCTCCATATTACCTTTAAAGAGGCAACCTCCTTATTTTCTAACTTCTTCACTTGGTTATCTAGGATCTCAACCGAAACCTCTTCAAAGGAGAGGTTCTCATCCACCCCTAAATCTTCCATAGGCAAAATAGACACCGGGTAGCCTATGCATTTCTTGAGCATAGAAACTTGATACACTGGATGAACTGAAGCAAGCTCAATATGTAGTTTCATCTCATAGGCAACTTTCCCAATACATTGTAAAACCTCATAACAACCAACATACTGGGGACTCAACTTCCCCTTATTACCAAACCTCATCTCATTTTTAATAGGTGAAATATTCAAATAGACATAGTCACCTATTTTAAATTTAAGTTATCTTCTTCTATTGTCATTGAAGACTTTTACCGATTATAGGTTATCTTCAATCTATCTCATATGATTCAAATTTATGTAAAGCCTCATAGATATTCTCGAGACCAAGGAGTGAGGACTCGCCAACCTCAAACCATCCAACCGGAGACCTACATATTCTATAATAAAGAGCATCAAAATATGTTATAGAGATGCTCGAAGGGTTACTATAGTTATAGGAGAACTAAATCAAAGCTAGATGATCATACCCACTTCATTTGAAATCAATAACACAAGATCTTAACATATCCTCAAGGGTCTGAATGGTACGTTCCGCTTTGCCAACTGTCAGAGGATAAAAAAGGGTGTTAAGTTTCCCTTGAGTACCCAAACCCTTTCGAAAAGCTTTCCAAAAATGAGAAGTAAATTGGGCACCTTTATCAAAAATGATGGATAAATAAATACCATGAAGACTCAAAATTTCATTAATATAGATTCTTGCATAATCTTCGAACAATAACTCATATTGAATCATTTTGCCTACGGGTTCGAGGCAACCCAACAACAAAGTCCATATTGATGGCCTCCCACTTCTATGAAGGAACATGAATTATTTGGGTTAAATAACCCGATTTTAGATCAGTTTTAACATGTTGGAAGTTTGCAAAATAAGAAACAAACTCTGCTATGTCCCTTTTTAAACCATCCCACTAATAGACCTCTCTAAGGTCATGATACATTTTTGTGGCACCCGGATTTATAGAATAGGGTGAACAATGAGATTCTTCTAGAATCTTCTTTCTTAAATCCTAAACATCGGGTACACATAATAAACCTTGGTATCTAAGGACACCATCCCCCTTTGGGAGAAATACACATTCATCTTACCAAGTACCGATTCATTCAACTCCATCAATAGAGAATGAATGTGTTGCTTAGATTACACCTGTCACAACGTCGGTAGAGCTCTCTTGTTCACCCCTAGCCTTGATTGCATAAAAACGCTTTCTTTTTTAAGCTTCAAAACTAGGACCGCTTGGTCGATTTTGGCAATTCCCCATACCTTGGCTTCTCGCATTAGGATATTATTTCACCATATGCCAACCTTTACCCCAACCATATAAACTATTAGTCCCAACAAGGCATTCACCGACATGTTTCTTACCACACTTACAAAAAGTCTGTTTTTCTTATGGTGGATCAACATTTCTACCATTTTGAGGTTTAGGATTAGAACCTATATAATTACAATTCTTGGAGAAATTTGAATGTACTTTGTTGGAGAACCCCTTTTTCACTTAGGCTTGTCTGGAAAATCAAGCCTACTCTTAGAAGAAACACCTTCAAAAGATCTAGCCTTCTTAGCTTCTCTGTTTCTCTTCATTAGACGACTATCTTCAACCTGTTGAGAATGAACCATCAATCTATAAAGGTCCATGTTGTCATAAACCATAGTTGCACAACATTCTTCTTCAATCTCTTCGAACACGCCCGTTACATAGCGGCTTATTTCATCCCTAGCATTGGAAACAAAATAGGAAGCATAATTGGACGACACAAATAATTTTAAGTAGTATTTATTGATACTCATACCTCCTTCACGAAGGTTGATGAACTCCTCTACCTTTGTGTCACATCTGGGAATACCCCCTAGACGTAACCTACGGCCGCGGCCTCTTCAGGACTAAGACTAGTCTCTTATCTTACATCATTACATTAATAGGTCAAATTTAGTTGAAAATTTAAAACTTTTCATTTCTTCTACTAGGAGGTATACATAGAACTCTACATACACATAGTATATATATACAGAGTATACTTAGACCCTTCATATAGGAAGATTACTTAGTTTCCTACTTTTATTGCACATAGTATATGTATATATATCATGCATAGTCTCAAAATAGTTGTCTCATCTCATAACCATCTTATAAGAGTGTATCAAATTGGCACTAGCCCATACATCAATGTAAGAATGCCCCACATGGGCTATACAATGTTGCATACTAAATGGAATAGAAAAAAAAACATAGAAGTCATAAACTCAAACCAACTCCATTGGCTAGATAGTGTCATCGTACTTGGATAGTGAGGACCTACCCCACTTGGATGAACAATATATACAAATCTTCTTCAAGTCTTCTCCACAAGTCCTTCAACCATTGGAACCTAAAAGCCTGGGGAAAAGGATTAAATGGGGTTTGTAAACCATTTGTACTAAGTATGAGACCATATGCACACATACCGTAAAAGCATGCTAAATCAGGACATTTATTAAGTATTCAATTTACTTGAAAATCTTTACTCACATTCAACAAGACCGTACTAAATCAATAAGACATATTCATTAAGTCATAGACATGTACATCATAATACCAACAACATCAAAACTAGTCAAGTCAACTTGCATAACATGTAATTGAGTAAATAGTCAAGTAAATCTACCACCATGTCATAACCTCAACAAACATGAATAAGACTTCATTATTACATAACAAAAGCAAAACAATTACCCATAAGCCCTATCAAGTCAAAAAGTGCAATGACCAACCAAAGCCTCATAACCTTACTCAATCAAGTAACCCAACAAGACCCATGACCAACCTCCTACTTCACATAGCATAGCATTTAAAAGTATATATAATCATACTTCACCAATTTAGAACAACGCTTATTCTTAAATGACACCAACTAATATATAGTATTAGCATTGTGCAGGTTCATCATATATATATCATGTACCATTATAAATATATTCATAAATAAGAACATCTTCCTAAGGTTTCCCTCAAGGCAAACTAGTGCAAGGCACACGTAGAGTTCCATACCCCATCCTCTCAAGTCACCCTAGTTTGTTTGTACCTCATTACTTTTTTTAGTTCAGGGAACAATTACTTAACCGACATAGATCACAAGAGCTAAGTGTGGAATCCGGTGTTCTAAAACCTTACAGCGAAAGAAGGTGGTCTATAGGCCAAAGTAAAACAAAACATAAATGTATCTTTGTAGGTCAATCCATTATCTAGTCTTCCTATAGGGGAAACATAGTTCAAAAACTAAAAGATAGGTGTAATTGCTCTACACTCCACTTGGAAATTGGGTATTTATTTCATGGGAATCTATTGGATTAGTGTTTCTCATTTGGGAGTCAACACCACATGTAAAACAATAGGGTGAATCTTCCTCCATGGGAAGTCATCACCTACCTTTGTCAAGTTCACTCGGTCCTAAGCTAAGTCCCTTTTCAAATATCTGTAATGTCATTAATAATCATCAAAGCTTATTTTAGGTCATAGGGTCTAACCCTTGTATACTCATTATTATCATCATAACTCAATAAAATTGCATGAGTATAATACTTTCATTAAAATTCATATAAGTGAGGTTAGCAGTTTTAAATATCACTTCATAATAAGGCACATTTGGTGAATCCTTGACCATCCTTATAACATTTACATCTTAGAAAACACCTCACCAATTATAACCAAGACATTTAAATTCAATATAATACAAACCCTATAAATCCTAATACAAGCCATCCATAAATACAACATCATGACTTAATCACAAATAACCATACTCTGAAGTAAAGGATAGGGATCACAAGATTTACCAAGTCTCTTTCATAATTCATCATCAAGGTATTACAAACACTTAAGTCAACCCAATTATTGTATAGAATCATGATAATTCAATGACCAACATGATAACAAGTAAAAAAGAATCACTACATCATAATTTAATATAGTAGATACCATAAGACAAGATATTTAGGTCAAACTCACTACATACTTCATAACCTAGATAAATTCTCAAGAATTAGAATGAAAGGATTATAAATCACCCTAATTCATTAATGATTAGTATAACAACATCATCTAGTAGAAGATCAACCAACAACTAAGTCCATTGAACCAATATAACATAATTCATATCAAGATCATAACCAAGGGTTAAGGGGTTTTTGTCATCTTCTACAAAATAGACCAAACCGTCAAGATACATCATAATTAAGTTAGAATACATGTTAATCTATTAAACTTATTAAAAAGAAATCATACACACATCAATTCATAACATATATTTGAAGGTCTCAAAGGTGAAATACATCTCTTACGTTTCTAATTGATGAAGATTGATAGAGAAACATGACTCTTTGAAGCCCTTAAACTGTACCCTAGCTTGGTCATCGATGGAGTTCTTTACTAGAGAGGGAAAGAAGAGAGTTCGGGTTTGTAAGTTATGAGAGCTTAGATTAGCTTAATGAGGTTGGGTTCTTTGTATGGGGTATTAATTAACTTAATTAGGCTTCCCTTAAACCCCAAATAACAACATAACCCCTTAATTAATTAATTGGAACCAACTAAAAACGTGGAGAAAAGTCAGACTCTCAAAGTCAAGACCTCGACCAACGGTCCGTCTATGAGTCGACGACCCGTTCCCTCTTCCATGTTGCACTTCGTCGTTGAGTTCAGAGAGTGGTCCAAACGGAACATTAGCTAAAATTTCTAAGTGTTTGTTGAAGGATAGCATCGACTCCACATGGATCAACAGATGCTAAGTTGACTCCCGTTGTGGGTGCACACTTCCCAGGTAGTGCTTTTGACCACAAAATGGAAGTGTCCACCTCAAGAAACCTTGGTTGTTCGTTGGGAGTAGTACCAAGACGTTTAAACTATGAATCAACTTAAACACATGTTATTCACCCTTCCACCATTTTTCATAATTTTTTGACTTCTAAAAGCAAGTCAAATATGTTAAGGCAAGCTAGTACCTCCTTGAACTATTTTGCAGATGTCATGGATGTTCTTGGACGTCTTAGTTTCTATACTTTATAAATGACTTATATATATATATATATATATATAAGAGACCTTAAAACAGTGTCTAAACCTTGTGACACTTACGTTAGGCTCTAGAACACGTCTTTGATTTTTGTAATGTAACATTCTCCCCCTTTTAGGAACATTCGTCCCTGAATGACACTAAAAATCTTTTGAAGGAAGGAATAGACTCAATACTACAATCCCAACCAACAAAAATACATAACAACATCAGTTACAACATCAATCATATCACTTACACAAGGTAACTCAAAAGGCTTCAACTACCACATATATGGCTCAACATCACATTATGGAGAATTGTAAGACCCCAAAAATGACGTAGGTGAACTAGATCCTGACATGATTGTAATTATGTTATAAGGTGCTAATAAGGTCTATAAAGTTATATAGAGGAAGTGTTTAGTTGTATTCGAAGTAAAAGGTAAAGGGAAGACTTAGACTTTCGACAACGAAGTTACCCATGTGCCGCATATGTGGTTCTATGTGTTTATATGTGATTCATGAAGTTGTAAGGTTATTAAAATAATTAGAATAGCATTTATAGGCAGTGTGTCCAGTTTGGTACAGCTCGAGGTCAAACGTACAAGATAGTCTAGGACGTTCGGAAATGTTGCTTTGAAATGAACTTGTGTGTCTAAGCATGTTTCGTCGAGTTTTACGTGTATGTTTTGGATGAAATTCATGTGAGACGGGAGAAAATAGTATATTATAATGTTTGGGTTGTAAATTTTTGGTAAAACATCCCCAAGGACCATCTAAGGGTCCTTGAGGAAGGATCCAAAGTTGGTGTCAAGACTGCCCAAGACAGCCCAACCAACGGTTGGCAATCGACGCCCAGTGGGTCACTCAATGCCTCGTTGATGGTGGCTTATCGATTGGAGTTAGTAGTGTTATAGGAGAGTTCAAATACCAGCCTCAATCCCAGACCACGGACCAACAAGATATTCCGTTGGTGAAGGGACAGGACGTCGATGGCCCTTTCTCTGTAAAGTTGTGTTATGTGCAGGTTCACTGTAAGTTGAGGAATGAATTGGTAATTTCACCCAACTTATAAATAAGAGTATTGAAGGTTCCTTAAGGGTATTTTGTGTATTTTAAGTGTATATATAACTTTTTAACACTTAGAAGGTTGTATTCTTCCAAATCAAAACCCCAAAACCCCTTAGAAATTCCTTAAGACTCCATTGAAGTCCAATGACAAGAAAGAGCTTGGATTGTTGAATTGAGCGGAGATTCTTTATAAAAGTGAAAAAAAACACATCAAGGAGCCAACTCTCAAGTATTTTTCTTATGTTTTCTTAGTTGAATTGTCCAATTTCATGATTCTACCATGGGTTGTTACATCAATAAAATTTAACGTTTATTATGCATTAAATTTTTATTTTTTTTTAAGTTTTTAACCTAAATTTCCTATGAACCATGAATTGGATGAACTCTTGTTTTGACAAACTTATGGGTTACTTGATATTGATCTAATGTTGATGAATTATGGTGTAGATTTCTATGGGCTATATAATGATGTAATAGTCGTAATAAATCAATATCTAGGTTGTATTGAATGGATAAATATTCAGTAGTTTGACCTAGTTTCATGAATATTGTTATAATTACGTTTAATTGTTGCTATGACTATCGGTAAGGGCCTTGTGAAATTAAATGTGATGATTTAAGATTGAATTGAGTTATTGAATATGAGGTAGTGGTAATCTTCCCTATTTAATTTATTTTTATGATTATTAGAGTTCAATTATATTTTGATTGGTATGGTCAACTTATGGTGACAGTGTTATGTGTTTTACTTGCAATTGATGTGGCCTTGTCATCGTTACTCTTTGTATTATGATGAGCATGGCCTTGTCGGCACTATGACTATGCTAAGGTTTGATGTGTATTTGGAGATCATGTTAGACTATTACTATGTGCTTGCATGTGTAGTCTTAGAGTTGATGCATGGTTGATCCTACTCAACTATATGAGTCTATGATGGTTATATTGATGATGAGATGGAAGTGTATAGGATGACTTAGATATGATAATAGTTATTTAAAGAATGATATGCTATATGTGATAAGGTAAATGATATGTGTATGAATGTTATGATAACATGAGATGTATTGACTATGAAGTCGTAGTGCACCCTTTTCAAGTATGAATGAAAGATGTGTGAGACATTAGAGGATCTTAAGAAGGTCATGTACGTGGAACCTTAAACCTATTGGTAAGGTTATAAATGTAGAAGTCTTAAGTTGTAATGGTATCCTTCAAAGTAAATGAATGATAGACTTAAGGTTAATTGGCTGGAACGACATCATATTAATCCTTAGGAAAATCATAATGAGCTATCTTAGTCTCCATTTAAAGGTGTCCCTAGTGGACCTCTATAGTAGGGTTAATCTGATTGGGTTATGAACTAGATAAGGAACATCTTAATGTGATCCTTTAATGTCAATTAATCTATCAGAACCAAGACTAGCACCGAGTGATTATGTTATGGAAAGTATCTCTACTTGAGAATGAGCAGACCGTACAATGTACCTCTACTTGAGAATGAGACTAGACTGCAGAAAAGCCCTTCATATTCCTTAACCATGTGCCTACATGGGATATTTTCTAGTTCTACGCTTGGAAAGTACAACACCCTCATCGGAGTAGGTTAGAACTCCATATTCCATGTTTAGCTATAATTTTCTATGTCGGTTATTGCCTATTCTAATCATGTGGGATACTTTCTAGTATTATAGAAGTTATACGAAGTTTAGATGGTGTTATGGGATGCTATCTAGACACTGCGCTATTGGATTTGAAGGTGTTAGTCAGAGTTCCTAGGTCTTTTTCAAGACCACTACTTGAATGTCCTTTATGTGATTAATGAGTCTCAATGAACTAATGAACTAATGACTTATGTTATGAAGTATGTAAATAAATGAGTATCTAATCTAATGTGACTTAAGGATTAATTAGCTCAAGTGTGAAGAGGGAATAAGGGATGATCTCTTCATATCTTATTTTTGGAAGTCTTTAGAATGAATCTAGTTAGGAAATTAGTTGATTATGTTGACATGATCTAAGACTTATGTAGTATTAAGGATCACATAGGTAATCTTGAAGAGTTCAAATATGGAAATTATCTTCTTGATTTACTTAAATAGGTATTATTATAGCTTTTGGAAGGAGAATGTCTTATTATGTAATGTTAATATGTTTGATGTCTTTTAGTTGTGTATGTGTCTCATTATAAGTAGGGTCATTTAGGTATGCCTGAGAGGTTGTACGGGCGGTCTCTCTTTACTTGGCATAAGCGGGTCTTAGGATAATTTTTATTGAGAAGACTAAACGTTAAAAAGTGTTAAGAAGAAAGGAGAAGCACTTCACTATAACAGTGAATTCCTTCAATTTACAGTGAATATGGCTTACTATAAAGTTTGCTTAAAAATATGTTAAATCTTCAAATATTATCTGATGTTCTTCTAAGTTGTTAAATTTTTTCTTATGGTTATAATTTGATTTTTAAATGAAAGATGCATATTTCTAGTAAATGTACGTTTTCATGATTTTCATGCTTTTATCTATCTCTATAGTTGTTGGTAGGTGAGGAGCGTTTTTAAAGTGAAGATCGGATCATAAAATCTTTCAAGAGAAGTTGAAGTATGTCCTCATTTGATTAGAGGTCATAAATGTGTTTTATTTTTTATAGTAGAAGTACTGTAATAGACTAAGTATTTCTATATTTGGAAGTATGGGTAGTGTCCCAAGTATTCTGGTATCTTAAGTTTGATGAGATTGAGAGTTAGTATTTCCTATGACTTTAGATGAAATAGTTTTTAAACACTATGATATGTTCTGTGAAAAGTTTCAATTCCTCACTACTTTTCTGTACATGTGATGAATGATATGTAAGGTCTTGTACAAGACCTTCCTGAGGTCAAGTACAGCGGGGTCAATCCGAGATTGCCCCTAACTTCTAGGGTGTGATTCAGGATGTGTAGGAAAACACTTCTCACAACATTAAGAGATCAACATAAAATTTATGAGTCATTTCATAAGCACTCACCATATAAAAAAGCTTAGCATACTTGAAACAAGTAAAATTGCAAATTATTAGCATACTTCACTGTAATTCCCTATAACAACATTCAAAAATGTACATTTTGCAAACATCATCAAAAATCAATAAACTTAAATTTTTAGTCATTATTTTCATTATAAGTAGAAAAAACTAACCTTAGTTATCAAATAGATGAGGGTAACGGGACTTCATGTCGGCCTTAGCGTCCAATATTGCAAGCTAAACTAGGTGATTCTTCCATAACACCTTTATGGAAGCCACCTCTTAATTCCTTAACACCTTTACTTTCCTATATAGGATTTGAACTGGAACATACTCATAAGAGAGACAATCCTTCACACGAAGACCCTTAATAGGAGGAATAGATCTGGATCACCGATACACTTCTTAAGCTTAGAAACATGGAACACGGGATGAACCGAAGCCAATTCCCTAGGATACCTTAGCTCATTAGCAACCTTACCACCTTTTGAAAGATTTCATAGGGACCCACATAACTAGGACTCAACTTCCCTTTCATGCCAAACCTAACCACCCCTTTCATAAGCGGAATTTTCAAATACACCTTATCACCTTCTTAAAACTCTAAATATCTTCTCCTATGATCGGCATAAGGTTTTTGTTGACTATAGGTTGTTTTCAATCGGTTCCTTATGATATGAACCTTCTCCCAAGTCTTATAAATCAAATCAGAACCAAGAAGCAAAGGATTACCCACTTCAAACAATCCAATAGGAGACCTACATCTCTTACCATACAAGGCTTCATAAGGAGCCATGGGTATGGACGAATGGAAACTATTACTGTGAGAAAACTCCACTAAAAGGCAAATGCTTATCTCAAGGGTTTGAATAATACGTTCCATTTGACCATCCGTTTGGGGGTGAAAAGTGGTGCTTAGTTTCACCTTAGAAACCAACCTTTCTTAGAATGATCTCCAAAACCTAGATCTTAATTGTGCACCCCTATATGATATGATCTATAACGGAATACAGTGGCGACACATAATCTCATCTATGAAGATCCTTGCATAATCTTCTACCGAATAAGTAGACTTGATGGGAATGAAATGAGAGGACTTGGTCAACCTATCCACAATCACCCTTATAGAGTCATATTGCTTTTGTGACCAAGGAAAACCTACCACAAAATCTATATTGATGTCTTCCCATTTCAAAGTAGGAACTTGGATTTGAAGTAAACCACCCGACTTTTGGTGTTCAACTTTCACATGTTAAGAATTTGGACATTAATCAACAAATTCCGCTGTGTCCTTTTCCAAACCTACCGAACAAAATACTTCCCTAAGGTTATGGTACATCTTTGTCGAACCTAAATAAATGAAGTGACGTGACAAATGCCTTCCTCAAGGATTCGGTTCCTCAAACCATCTACATTGGAAACACATAACCTTCCTTGAGACCTCGAGATACCATCCATCCCTAAGGAGAATGACTCTTTAAGCTTAGCAAGACCTTCAACTCCATTAATGATCGATAAAGGTATTGTTTGGACTTCACCTCAACTACCAAAGATGACTCAGAGTTATGATGGACCATGAAACTACAATTCGTAGAATATTCCTACCTCACACCCAATCTAGACAATCTATGAACATCTTTCACTAGGTCTTTCTTGGCTTCATATATATGAGACACACTACCTACGGATAACCGACTTAGATCATCCACAACCACATTGGCCTTGTTTGGGTAATAGATAACACTCATCTCATAATCTTTCAACAGTTCCAACCACCTTATTTGTTTGAGATTCAACTAATTTTGAGTAAACAAATATTGGAGACTCTTGTGGTCGGTATACACATCTACATGGACACCATACAAATAATGCCTCCATATTTTCAAGGCAAATAGAACAGGCGCTAACTCAAGATCATGAGTTGGATAGTTTCTCTAATTTACCTTAAGTTGCCTAGAAGCATAGTCTACCACTTTCCCATGTTGCATAAGCACACACCCTGAACCCACTCTGGGTGCATCACAATATACAACAAAACCTTTTGTACCTTTCGGCAAAGTCAACAAAGGAGTGGAAGTAAGCCTTTCTTTTAAGATGTGGAAGCTTCTCTATCATGCCTCCGACCACTAAAATTTCTTAATCTTTTGGGTCAAAGTAGTCAAGGGATATGCAACGGACGCAAAACCATTCACAAACATCCAATAATAACCTGCTAGACCCAAGAAACTTCTAATGTCGTATGGAGTCAATGGTCTACATTAATTTTTCGAATATACTAAGATGTCCTCAATGAAGACAATGCCAAATGAATCTAGGTAAATTTGAAACACCCTATTCATGAGATCCATAAACACCGCCGGGGCATTCGTGACACAAAAGGACATTACTAAGAACTCATAGTGACCATATCTAGTCCAGAATGCCAATTTTGGTATATCCCTCACCTCTCACCCTAAATTGCTGATACCCCAATCTCAACTAAATCTTAGAAAAGTATCTTGACCCTTATAGTTGATCAAACAAGTCGTCAATCCAAGAGAGAGGATACTTGTTCTTAATAGTGACTATATTGTGTTGGCGATAATCAATGTACATTCGAACGAACCCATCATTCTTTTTTACAAACAATACCAGAGCACCCCATGGAGAAATGGTAGGTCGAATGAATCCTTTGTCTAGTAAATCCTTGAGTTGAGCCTTCAACTCCTTAAATTAGGACGGAGCCATCCCATAAGGAGTAAATGAAATGAGATTTGTATCCAATAACAAGTCGATACCAAATTTAATTTCCTATTCGAGAGGAATATCGATAATATCATTAGGAAAGACCTTCGAAAATTCCCTCACTACGGGGACTGACTCAATAGGAGGAATTTCAGAGTCTGAATATTGGACTCTCAATTAATAGATAAACACCCTTTAGTGATCATTTTACAAGATTTCAAAGAAGAAATGATACGACCTCTAGGAATTTACTTTTACCCCTTCCACTTTAAAACAAGCTCATTTGGAAGTTAAAGTTCACCAGCCTCGTTCTACAATCTATAGAGGCAAAGAAAGCATGCAACCAATCTATATCCAATATAAAATAAAAATCAAGCATATCAATTTCTACTAACTCAACATAAGAATATCTAGTGGGAAACATTAGTGGGAAATTTCTATACACCCTCTTTGCAACAACCGACTCACCCACCAGGGTAGACATCATAAAAGGTTTATTTATAATGTCCGGTAACATTTCAAATTTCTTAGTTATTAAGGGAGTAACAATAGATAATGTATAGCCCAGATCAAGTAAACAATATACATCAATGGAATAACATTCAACATATCTATCACCACCTCGGAAGAAATCTTTTGCTCACCCCTACAGCGGAGAGGATAGAAGCGATTCTTCTTCGGGGCCTTATTTGAACCACTTGCTTGAGCTTTACCACTACCCTTATCTTCAACCCTTACAGTAAGGAAATCCCTACCTTGTCCCCTCTTTTACCACAACCAAAAAAATATATATATACGTTCCCTTAAGATAATCACCATAGTACTTCTTGCCACACTTTCCACGATTTGGTTTCTTGGTAGGTGAACTACAATCCCTTCCCTTTTTTTGGCTTAGGGTTAGACACCCTATATTCCTTTGCCTTAGGAACTTGGAAGGAAATTGATTAGAGACCGTCTTTTAGAACCTATCTTATCTTGAATCTCAATCCTACTCTTAGAAGAACCACCATCAAAAGATCTTTCCCTCTTAGAATCTCTACTCTTTCTCTTAACACTTTTCTCTTCCACTTGTTGAGCATGAACCATAAGACAAGAAATGTTCATATTATCAGGTAGCATAGCATAATGACAGTCCTTTTGCAAGTAATCCAACACTCCCCTCACAAAATGGTTCATTTCATCTCTAGGGTCAGAAACTAATGAAGGAGCATATTTTGACCATTTAGTGAATTTCAAAGAGTATTCAAGAACACACATACCTCCTTGCCAAAGGATGATGAATTCCAGCACTTTAGCTTACCTGTTCTCCCTAGGAAAGAACCAATCAACAAAAGTCTTCTTGACCCCCTCACTACTAAATGGTCAACCCCTTAACGACTTATTGTCCCTCCATTGGACATACCAAGTTTGGGCCACATCTTTTAGTTGTTAAGTGGCTAACTCAGCCTTCTAACTAGTAGACAACCCCATAGAATAGAGTATCTTATAAATTTCATTGATGAACTCGTAGAGATATTCTTCAACCTTGTACCCATTGAAAGTAGGAGGATTCATCCTAGTGAAATCCTTAGACGAGAGGCCATAGTAGAAAATTATTTTTAGCTTGGGGTACAACCTCCTAAATATCTTGGGTCGTCATGGCTTGATCTTGGATATTAGAATATTGTGCTTGGGTATTAGTGTCTTGGGCCATCCGGAAAAGACAATCCCTTATGGCACCATCCTTCAAAGGAGGAGAATCGACCAGACATTGGTCATCATTCATATCTTCTTCAAGAGGATAAACTTGATCACTACGGGAAGGAACTCCCACATTGGCGTTCACTTCTTAAAGTTTGCGTGACATATTCCTTCGAGTATTCATTGCCCATAATAATAATAAAAGGATGAGATGCAAAAGCGCATACTCTAAAGGGACGATATTGGACTTCCAAGAAAATGAGAGTTTGCTAAGCATCTCATAGAATCCTATTCATAAGTGTGGCATGCTTCACAATTATGAATACAAACATATATCGACGTGGTTGAGAGAGACATCCACTCAAAGATATTTAACCTCGTGCTCTAAAACGAAGTTTGTCATATCTTGGAATACCCCCTAAACGTAACCGGCGTTGTCATCCTCATTGAGAACTAAGACTAGGCTCTTAGCTTACATCTTTAATAGGTGAAATTTAGTGGAAAATTTAAAACTATTCATTAATTCTACTCGAAGGTTTACATAGATCTCTACATACACATATTATATATATATCAAGTACACAGACACTTCCCATAGGAAGGTTATTTGGTGTTCTACTTTTATTGCATATAATATTAACATATATATATATATATATATATATATATATATATATATATATATCATAAAATAGTCTAAAAATATTCGTCTAGTCTCATAACTATCTACCAAAAGTGTATCAAATTCGGTCTATTCCATACATCAAAGAAAGAATGCCTCACATACGCTATAAAATGTTGCATAATAAATAGAAAATAAATAAACATAGAAGTCTTAAACTCAAAATAACTTCATTAGCTAGATAGTGCCATCACCCTAAAAAAGTGAGGACCTGCCCTACTTGGATGAATAAGAGATCCAAATATTCTTTTACTCGTATAAAAAAGTTATTTAACTACTAGAAATCAATATCATGGGGAAAATGAAGAAGTGAGATTAGTACACCACTTGTACTAAATACGAGACAATATGCACAGATATTGTAAAAATAAGCTAAAATAGCACATTTCATTAAGTACGAAATTTCCTTTTAAAAACTTTATGCACACACAACAATACCATAATAAATCATTAATATATAGTCATTAAGTCATAGGCATTTACATCACAAGACCAACAACATCAAAACTAGTCAAGTCAACATGCATATCATGTAATTGAATACATAGCCAAGTAACTCTACCACCAAGTCATAAACTCAACAAGCATTAATAAGAGTTCATTTTAACATAACATAATCAAGATAATTAATCGTAACCCCTATCAAGTCAACTAGTGCAATGACTAAAAAGCCTCATCACCTTACTCAATCAAGTAAACTGTAAGACCCCCAAAATAAGATAGGGTGTCTAAATACTAACATGATTTTATGAAGTATATAAGTTCCTTAATTGTATTATAATATGTATTAGAGTCAGTGTGTAATGTGTTAAGTGAATTGGAAGTTGAACATTAAGGTACGACCAAGAAGTTCGACGATGACTAGTCACCAATGTGTCTCATGTGTCTATGCATGCTTATATTTCTATTTAATGATCTTATTAAGTATAAAAATGAGTTATAATAATTTTTTAAATATGGTACATTATGTTTGGAGAAGCTTGGAGGTCAAATGACCAAGAACGTCCAAGGCATTCGAAAGATAGCTCTTAAGACGCTCAAAGTTTCTCTTGATGGGGCCTAGCCTGTTTGGAGGAGTTTCAAGTGTTTGATATGGGTGAAAATTATGTGGAAGGTCTAAAATTTATTAATAGTTTTATTTACATTGGAAATTTCCAGGTACTACTTCTGAATGGACCAGCAAAAGCCCTACATGAAGGACCCAAGGCTGATCTAGTACTGCCTTGGCAGTGTCAATCGACGGAAAAAACATTGCCAGTTGATTAACCAACGGCCTGTAGGTTAGGTCTCGTTGATTTTTACTCACCTTTTTAAGGTATCAAGCAAAAAATTTTCCAAGTAATAAGCGAAGGAAGCCAATGCATGGCCCTTGGACTGACCAACGGCTTGTAGATGGCTACGTTGATGGTGGCCGGTAAGTTGCAGCCTGCGTCTGTTTCATTAAAGGGTTTATGGGAAATTTATCCCACATCATAACCTGATTCTAATAGTATTATTTAGATACTTTGTGGTGTGTATAAGGGATTAAAAACTTGATCAACCCAACTCCCGATAGGATTCACCAATTTAGACTTTTCTCTCCAAAAATATTCTCTCTAGAACCTCCATTGTTGGTGAAGCTCAAGAAAAGCTTGGAACTTGGATTTACAGCTATGAATCACCATGTTTTAGATATATTTCTGTAGATAAAGGTATGGTGATCCTTCATCTCTAGTTATCCTTCCATCTAGAGAGTTAATCTCAATGTTTTCAAAAGTCTTTGCATGATCAAAGTTCTCCTTCTTCAATCTAACCATGGGTTATTTCTTAAATTGATTTCTATATCATACTATGAATGTATTGCTGATTATCTACTGATTTGGACGTGATTTTCAATCATATTGCATGATGAACCCATGCATCTTTCACAAACTCGATTTTAGCCTATATGGGTTTATGATCTTGATATTATGCATGACGATTGTGATTCAATTATGTTAATATGCTTAAGTATAATGTTCAATTACGTTAATATTCTTAAGTATATTGTCTATTATGTATATTGATTTTTAATCATTGATGAATTACCCATGTGAATCAATGCATGAAGGCTTAAACATGCCTAGTCTAGCTATCAATGAAATCAGTGTAATGTTGACCTTTTAAGGTATAAATGTATAAATAGAATATGTTGTGGTTTATGTACCTACTGCCTTAGGTTAATAAATTGGTTTAATTGTATTAAGTTATTCATGTTGATGAATGTTGGTTAGCCTTTGATTCTTCTATTTTCCATTGATGACTCAAATAATATATTCGCTGTGATCTAAAGGTTATAGCAATGGTAGTAGGATTTCGTGTAGAGCATGTGGTACTTATCTGCTGCCTTATATTGATGATATTAATGGATTTTGTGTATGACATCTTAATGATGAAAGATTCTTCCAGTCTACAATTCAAATTTTCTAATGAACATTATGTGATCTTAATTCTAGGGTAGATGAAGCATGATTTAGATTTGATTTATATCTATTTTTCTACTGCCCTAAATGTATATTATTGGTACATGATGATTGATGAACTAAACTATGGATGTTAGTTATGACCTAGGATTCTCTAATTCCTAGTACATGTGAGAATGCTTGTATTATGGTATAGTATGATCTTAAGCGACTTGTTCATGGTTCATTTTATGATTAAAGTATATTTAGATACTGCCATATACTTGAATTGCTAATGAACAAAGTGTATTTATCAATGATGATCAAAGGGTGAGAAATTGGTAAGAATGTTCATTTCTTCTACTTTCCTTATAGTATTATAGTTGATGAAGCCTTGTTTTGCATTGTGTGGTATGGTCCACTTATGGTGGCGGTGTTTACTTTATTGTCAATCTATATATGTGTTGACCATGGCCATGAAACCAAATTGATGTATATATAATCATGTGCTTATGATGATACTATTTGAAGATTATGCATACTTTCATATTAATTTGTGATTTCGGTTGTATGGCTATTGTGTAAGTATGTGTATATCCATGTTAGTGTAAATAATAGGTGCTTCCATTGATGAGTTTAATTTTTTTAATAATCCCTTACCGATGTACCACTATGTGAATGCATGAATAGCACAAGTTAGGTGTCTTAAGTGTAAAATGAAGTTGACTTATCTCCTATGATATTCTATGTGTTGTGTCGTTTATGCTTGAAAGAATATTATGTTATAAGAGGGTGGCTGCCTCAATATGATGTTGATAGCCATTATGGTATCATTTCATGTTACAAATAGTATAGGTCATGGTGTCAAAATTAAAGGTAGTTCTCATATTCACTAGTGTCTACTACTATGCATGATAAAATGATGTTAATGAAAGCATGATATGTATTGTCTTAGCTAAGCTGACTTGATAGGTGTACTAGTAAGAACAAGTGTATGGGACTTGGCCTATACATTGCACATGTGTACCTTGATGGGATAGTGTAGTTTTGGTTTCTATATGTATGAATATGTATGTATGAACATGTGTGTCTGAATGTGTTATGTGAAAGTTTTGCTCACATATATGTATAGACACACACATGTATCAAGACCTAGAAAAGAGAGGGGACTTGAATAGTGTATTCATGTGTACCCTAAACTAGATTATGCTTTACATATGCTATGTTCATGTGAAGGGATTCTTTACATGATTTTTGTTGATGAACTTTCATCTATGACCATTGAGTTAGGAATATGAAGGGATGACTCTCATAAACCTATGTTTTATAATGTAATAATATAATTAAGGCTTTCAATGAATGGAACTTAGACTAGCACCGTGTGAACTTGGATATGAGTGTGTGTCCCTTCCTATAATAGGAAGGTAGGTCACCATAAATATCATGAGGTGGATAACCAGAATGCCTCAAAAGGCATAAGTAGACATTCCATAAGTGAATAAGCATATGCTATCACCTTACCATGCTGCATGAGGACACATTCCAAGCCCACTCGAGAAACATCACAATACACTAGGAAAACTTCATTGCCCTCAAGTAAAAGCAACACCACAGCGGAAATAAGCTTATCTTTCAACTCTTGAAAACCTTTTTTACAAGCTTTTGACCACTCAAACTTCACCTTTTTTGGGTCAAAGCTGTCAAATGAGAAACAATGGACGAAAATCGATCAAAAAACCTTCTGTAATAGTTGGCTAGACCCAAGAAACTTCTTATGTCTGTGGTAGTCAAAGGTGTAGGCTAATTTCTGACTGCATCCATCTTCTTCGGGTCAATCTCTACACCATCACCAGAGATAATATGGCCAAGAAAAGAAATCGACCTCAACAAAAATTCACACATGATAAACTTGTCATAAAGTTGGTGTTCTTTGATAACTTTCAAGGCTAAACTCAAGTGACTCTCATGCTCATCTTCATTCTTGCAGTATATCATAATATCATCAATGAACACAATCACAAACAAGTCGAGGTAATCTCGGAAATGTTTATTTTTTATAGGTAAATGAACGTCATCGTGGAATTTGTTAACCCAAAGACATAACTAAAAATTCGTAATGACCATATCTAGTTAGGAAAGCTCTTTTGGGAACATCATTACCTCTCACCCTAAGTTAGTCATATCCCGACCTTAAATCAACCTTTGAAAAGTAGCTAGCACCTTGGATATGATCAAATAGTTCATCAATCTTAAAGAGATGATACTGGTTATTTTTGTTGACCTTATTGAGTTGGCGATAACCAATGCACATTGTAGGGGACCAGTCCCTCTTCTTAACAAAAGCACACGATAGAGAAATACTAGGTTGACTGAAACCCTTTTCTAGTAAATCCTTGATTTAGAGCTTCAACTATTTTCATTCAGTCATAGCCATCCTATTTGGAGGAATAGAAATGGGATTCGTATCCGATAATAATTAATGCCAAAGTCAGTCTCCCATTCAGGAGGAACATAAAGAAGGTCATTAGCAATAGCCTCTAGGAATCCCCTCACTACAGGGACTGTCCCAATAGAAGGAATTTCACATTCTAGGTCCTTAACCCTTACCACATGGTATAAACAACCTTTGGATATTATCTTACCAACCTTCAAATAAGAAATAATTTGACCCCTTGGCATAGAATTTTCCCCTTTCCACTCTAGAATAGGTTCATTAGGGAATTGAAAATTCACTACCCTTGTTCTACAATCTATGGAAGCAAAATAATCATGGAGCCAACACATACCCAAGATTATATAAAAATCAAACATGTAAAGTTCTACCAAATCAACAAGAGTAACTCTATTGGGCAGCATTATGGGATATTTCCTATAGACTCTTTTTGCAACAACGGAATCTCCCATCTTGGTACAAACCGAAAAGGGTTCAATAAAAACATAAGGAAGTACATCAAACTTCTTACCTACCAAAGGTGTAAAAAAAGAAAGGATATCACCTAGGTCAAGCAAAGCATAAAAATTAATAGAGAAAACATGTAACATACCTGTCACAACGTCGGTAGAGTTCTCTTGTTCACTTCTAGACTTGAATGCATAGAAACGGTTCATTTTTGGAGCTTCATAATTAGGACCCCTTGGCTGAGTTTGGTCATTCCCCTTACCTTGGATTCTCATGTTAGGGCAATCTTTCACCATATGGATACCCTTACCAAAACCATAGAAACTATTAGTCCCAACAGGAGATTCACCTATATGTTTCTTACCACACATACAACAAATTGGTCTCTCTTTTGGTAGATCAACATTTCTCCCCCTTTGAGGTTTAGGATTAGAACCTCTATCATTGTGATTCTTGGAGAAATTGGAAGGAACCTGAGTTTAAAACCTCTTCTTGAATTTAGGCTTCTCTTGAACATCAATCCTACTATTAGAAGCACTACATTCAAAAGAAAATGACTTCTTAGCTGCACTATTCTTCTTTCTTAGACGCCTATCCTCAACTTGTTGAGAATGAGCCATCAACCTATAAAGATCAATATTTTCATGAAGCATGGCTACACGACATTCTTCTGCAATCTTGTCGGACAAGCATGTTTCAAAATAACTCATATCATTCCTTGAAACTCATACCTCCTTGATGAATCCCTTTGTTCCCTTGGAAAGAATCTATCAAGAAATGCCTTTTTGAATATATTCCATGTCATGGGAACACCCCCTAAAGCCCTACTATCCTTCCACTGATTGTACCATATAGGAGCCTTGCCCTTAAGTTGAGAAGCAGCAAGTTCAGCCTTCTTAGTATTACTCACCCCCACAGCAAACATAATCTTGTACCCTCATAAAGAAAGTCTTGAGGGTCTTCATCAACCTTAGATCTGAAAAAACATTGGAGGATTAATCCTCATAAAATCTCTCAAAAGTCTAGCCATAGTTCTAGCATGTTGGTTCTGTCGAGAAACAACCTCCATGTTAGCTTGTGCCGTAATGGCCTGAGCTTGGGTGGTGATGGCTTGGTCCATTTGAAGAAGGTCTGCCCTCACCTCACCATCCTTTATTTCTGGAGGACTCACTGGAACTTGCTCGTTTCCAGCAGCTTGCACTAGGGAGCATTTCCATTGCCTTGGGGAGTAGCTCTCGCTTCGCAATCATATCTCCTACTCTCCTTGCCGAAGCCCTTCTTGTTTTCATCGCCTAAAACCACAAGAATGAAATTAGATGCTAAAAGACACATAGTGTCAAAAATCTAAAGGCACGACATAAGAGTATCAAGAAAAGAGAAGTTTCCTAGTCATCACATAGCCTCTAATCCATAATTGTGGTGCTCTTCACAACCACGAACACGATAAGATATAACGTTTTTTAGTGATACATTGAACCTAAGGATATTGAACATCATGCTCTGATACAAAGTTTATCGCACCAGGAGAGTACACCCTATATGAGACCGTTGTCATCCTCTCAAAGTTCTCAGACATGCCTTTAAAATTCATCATAACATTTGATCATCGACATGAGGACTTACCATGCCTTGGAGAAAATATAATTGGAAATAGATATTTTCAAAACTAAGAAGTCTTTATAAGCTAGAATATGAAAGATAGCGTCACCGACATGAGGACCTACCATGCCTTGGAGAAAGAGTTCAAAGGTTCTTCAAATCGATCTCTTTAAACTTTAATTACCAAAACCTATAGTTGTACTAATATAAAGTAATGGAGTTAGTACGCCACATGTACCAACTATGGGTATATGCACATAACATATAAAGACAGGCATGAAAAAGTATAAGTTATCATCTCTTTAGAAAAACATGCTAAGTGATATGTAAGTCTTCAATGCACATACCATATAAGATATACAAGTTAAGGATACCATCAACTTAGGGTATGATCAGAATAAAATAAATATTCGGATATAGTCATGTTAACATTTCATATTCAATATATCATATAAACATAACATACAAAAAACTTACAAATGAACTCATCCCAAACCTACAAGTACAATGGTCATGTGAAGCCCCATAACCCCATACGACCAAGTAGATAAGATAAAAGATCATAAGTAACGTTTTGCTTTATATAACTTGTAACATAATTAGTCATAACTTCATATAACAATATAACCCTATAACATATTCATCATAAAAACCAACATTCATATAAGAGTAACATCATGTATTATAAACATATATACTACATCTTATCATATCACATAAGAACATTCTCCTAGTATTTCCCTTTGAGTCAAGTTGTGCAATGTCTAGGTAGTGTCCCATACCCCTACCTCTACTAAGTAGTCTCGTCAAGTCACCCAGTCAACTTTCATTTACTTGTCTTTCATTTTAATATAAGGGAACATTTGCCTTAACCGACATAGACCATATTAGCTAAACATGGAATCCGGTGTCATAAAACCCCTCACTGAAAGAAGGTGGTCTACCGGCCAAAGTAGAACCTAACATGACATAGATTTCTATGTGGATCCACTAGCTATTATCCTATGGTGGCAACATAGTTCAAGAACTAGGAGATGTACTAGAGACCCATAGTTTCATATTACATGGAAGACTAAATCTCATGAGAGTCATTGTTAACCTACCTTCCAACTAGGGGAGGAACACCCCTTATATGTAGTTTATCGGTACTTAGCTGAAGTCCTTTTCTTGAATAACTGTTGAATTTTCTTTTATCATAACTTATCACAGGTCATAGGAGATAAAATCCTTGCATAAATGTGATCATGAGATCTTTACTATAAGATTAGAATTTCCTTTCATCATAACCTTCATATGTGATATTAACATAATATAGTCGTCTTGTGTAAAGCAGACAAGAGAACATAAAAACTTGTCATTTTCGTGTTCTTATGATGATCTCACAAGTAACATGTTCATAACCCAACATATCCACATAGCAATATCATACATACTTGCACAACATAGCATAGTGATTTATACGGTAACATAAACGTTGTAGAGCAATCATAACCTTAGAAGACTTACCTCTAGCTTCCACAAACATTATTCAAGAACTTACATTCAACATAAAACATTCATAACCATAACCTGATGAAATCCTCAATATCATAATCAAGAAAAACTCTTCTAATAATATACAATATCAATGCATAATGTAGGATAAATAAAAGGGTCATTTAAGAGTTTATTCTAGTGAGAGTTCCAATCCCTACGTTTTCATATTATCAAGTAATAGAACAAATCATACGAAACAATCATCGAGATAAAAACATGCTTTATACTAAATTCAAACATACCTAACCATACACTCATCAATTCATGTGAAATAGACCATAGAAAAAATACTTACTTTTCATTGAAAATTATAAATCTAGAGTTAGGAAGAAAATTCGTCTTGCAGAATAAAATTCCTAGAATTGAAGTTTTGGAAAAATTATTTTTGAAACTACCTCTTGGGTAAAGGAATCAAAAGATTCAAAAACCCATACCTTATAGATGAGAATCCGCGAATATTGGATGAAAAACTTGCAGTCGTCATCTTCTTTCTTATGTTTTTCTTGTTCTTCGATGGAGTTTGGAAAAGAGAGCGTTCTTGAGAGAAATGAGAAAATTTTTGTTTGAATCTGATTTGGACGTGTAAAAGTTGTCTAAAACTGACTTAATATCCATATATAGTCTTCCTATGAATTACCCAAAATACCGTCCACTTAAATGAGTCTTTTTAGGAAGTTAAATTACAAAAAATACGACTTTAACGATTTTGGGAAGTAGCTGCGCGTCGCGGGGCCAATACTGTAATTTGTATGTAAATTTGAGTTGAGTCAGTGATGTTATGTCGCTTCACGAGAATGCCTCTCAAATATTGAGGCTTTGAGTGACCTGTCTGTCAGGATTGCGTCGCACACCTTGCCTCCAATTCTGCCTGCTCGCAGGCTGTCAGGCAGCCGGCCCACCCATGTTTGAGCCCTCCACGAGGACCCTTCTTGTGGTCCTTGGGGTGTTCTTACCGGACGCTGGGACACTTTTGTCTACAAATACCTATCCAAGATCTCTTTACATGTTTTGTACGTCATTTGACACTTCAAAATCTTCACCAAACATATGGACGTCAACTAGTTTGAATTACATAGTTTCCGGATGTCAAGGTCTTCCCAAATGAGTTTATTACATAAACATTAATTAATAGATTAAGATCTAGACTAAGTCCTGGCATTTACAGAGTGTTACACGTTTGGACCCTTTGTACTATATATTACTTTTTTGAAGTCGTTCTACAAGTTTTGAACTTTATTTGTTACTTCCAAACCTTCACCAAACATAGGGATGTCAACTCGTTCAAATTGGATAGTTTACAAACAAAAAGATTTTTCTTTGTCATTTTGGCTCTAAACATTTCTACATGAGTTTATTATATTAGTATAGGTCTAGAAAGATCATTTCAACTATTATTCAATAGACTAAGCTCTAGTCTAAGTCATGGAACTTCCAGATTGTTACATGGAATGTATATGTTAGTAATATTGAAGAACCATAGAGTCCTAGACCTTAAACAACAAATTTTGATGAAAATATTGTGCTTACGGTCATTGATTAGATTGGTGATTATGTAGACCATTGTGAATTACCTTTTTGTTTATAAGTTATATCAAAAAAAATCGCTGAAGTATTCGTTTTTGCTTATAATATAAATATGAATGATCTTTATGATTATTTTTATTTTCTTTGTACAAATGTCAGTTATGATGGATAGGAAGAAATATGGTGTCTGTGGCAATATATATAACTTTTGTTGCAAAGAACAACACATAATAATCTTCTTGTGGGCCAACATAAAGGATACATGTGTCAATATATTTCACAAAAAGAAAAAATGTGGTAACGTATGTCACATAAAGGAGGTATGTGCCTCAATACAACGTATATATGTGGCTACATATGACACACTTTGAATTTTCAAAATTCAAAAAAAAATTAAAGCTCCTTTAAAACAATCGTCAATTCATTTTCCCTCTCTCCCCTCTCCTCTTCTCATCTATGAAAGTCGTTTCTATTTAATTTATTACTAATTGACATTGTCTTTTATATAGTTTCCTTTTCTCCTTCTCTCTTTCAATTATATCTTCACCGATAAAAGTTGTTGATGCGATATTTTCTACCACATTTGTGGTCGTCTATGTCATCCTCTTCTACAACAGGGCGTCGTTGTCCTCATCATTTCTTGTTTATTGTTGATATCTTCTAAGGTGATATTTAATTAGGGTTTAAAACACTTACTAGTATTGGTTTGCTCTGTGTTTTATCACTTTTGGTTGGGTAGTAATTATTTTTTAAAATATTGTTAATTTCAAAAAGCTCCATTTGTAGTTCGTTGAATAGGGTTTAGGGAGGGTTCTGTGATTTGTTTGTTGGTTCATGTGTGGCATTTAATCGTATTTGTTGTTTGTGGTGTTGTGTATTTCAAAGAAAATCATTTGTAACTCATGTGTGGCATTCTAATATTTTGTTTTTGTGGTTCCATAAACAAATATAATGGCTCTTGCCAAAATAAAAATTGAAACAGCTGACACAACAAAGATCCAGAAGAAGTCTAGGACTAAGAATATGAAGAAAGAAACAAAAATATATAAAGAAAGAGAAAAATATTGACTTGCATCTAAAGTAGTTTCTTCTTCTAAAGTAGAACAATAATTTCTCAAAAAGTGAAATGACCCAAAGGTACCCCCTGAAAATTACAGCCATAAGAGACTTCAAGAAGTCTCACACAAGTCTCTTTATAAATATTGCATAACATACTCCCAAAATAAGTACGAATTTAAAACTTTATTCATATAAAAGAGGAAGACTTTTAAAAAAATTCTACCTTTACAATGTCTTATTACACCATCTAATACTTTGAATGTACAACATTGGGACTAATCCCATAAAGGACTTAAAATAAAGACTAAAGACATAATAGAAAAATGTGGGTTTTATCCTCGAATCTATGAGGACTCACCAAAACTTTGTTTTCAACCCTTACAAACCTATCCATCATCCATGGCATATGAAGACTTTCAATCCCTGCACTTTAGTCAAAAAGAGAAAATTAGGGGTGGGGTTACCACATTGAATGCACTAAGTATGGAAGTTATGCAAAAAACGTGAAAAGGGGACATTTAGTATAGAAACATCCTTTCATGACATGTTGATAAAACTTTCATAAAAAGAGTTAAAGAGACATAATACAAGGAAAGTATCACATATTTGACAAAATACATATTCAACAAGATATATCCTTATTCAAATAAAATCCATATAAGCATTTAGACCCCCCCTACTAAAGGTCTAAAGGTTATCCTAAGACTCACTTAAGTAAGACAAGAAGATACTGCCCATTCACCCTCTTCATGGAAACCTAAGTAATCCTTATGACTACCCAAGGTAAAGATATTCCTTTCCATCACATATCACTTAGTTGCGTATTCAAATAAGATAAGCCTTTACATCATTAGACGCTCTATCTAGTGTTACTCTAGGACTCACCTAAGTTAATCATGAAGAGACTTTCCATACACCCTCTTCAAGACTACCTAAGCAATAATTAAAGCTACCCTAAATAAAAACCTTTCTAGTCAACATAATACATTAAGTGAACCTACTTTTATTTAAAAGAACCTTATTCATTAAAATCATTTGATAGACAAGTAACCAGTTAGAGGACATCACATAATGGTGTTGAAAGACCTAGGAAACTCATCTAGAATCTTCCAAGCCTACTCGTACAATGTGTAGCTAGCGTCCCATTGCACTACCCACACGTTGTATAACTTTTCAAATAACTAGAGTCTCTATACCATATGATGAGAATAGGAACTAACCGACATAGACCATACTAGTTATGTATGGAATCCAAAGTCTACCCTACTCCATGAGACGGTGCTCAACTTGCCAAGGGTAGAACTACGACACATCCCATGTTGTAACATGGTTAAGGGATATCAAGGATTTCTTTGTACTCTAGTCTAATCTAAAGTAGATCAACTATAACATGTATATCCATTCGGTGCTTTGCCTTTTTTCTCATAGAGTATCATTCTCTAGGTGTATTAGAGAAGGTACCATTACTAAGTCCTACCAACTCATAATACTTGTTCTTTCAAGGATGGGTCCACTAGGGCTGCCAACCAATGCTGATTAGGATAGCTGTTATGACTTACATAGAGATGGTTTCATTCCATTCCAGCCAACCTACCTCTAAGTCCATCATTCCACTCTAGGAGCCCCTATTACGGTCTTGCACTTCAAGGCTTCAATATTAACCTTCTTTTCCTATTCAAGGTTACTCATACTTGACCTTCTTTTCATATTTAATGTCCTGTATTAGTCATGCTTAGAAGGGCACGAACTTAGGCCTACGGATACCTAGACTTTCATTCTTTAATTTATTCACATACATGACAAGGGTGACTAAGCCTACAAAGTCAAGAGACTACATATTCACATAACTTTAATGTATAAAGAAGAGGGACTTAGGTCTACCTAATCAATACACAACATTCATCATATTACTTATTCTATATTATTCAAATACCAAGTAGGGACACTAAGTCTACTACACAAGATACAACATTATCACATAAGAATCTTCTTAGTCCTCCATCATGATATATCATAAATTCGAGAAGGGTCATAGAATTAGAACTCTTACAAGATCACACATATATCATATCATCCTTAACTCTACATATTAATATAAGTCATAACATCTTCTACATGATCATATTACTTCACATAAGCATCTTCACGTTATACCTTTTCATGAACAATAAAATGATACTACTACAATTCACATAATATTCCGACAAGTTCATGATCCTAATCATATTAAACACATAAGCATCGCCACCATCAGTGGACCATATAAATCAATAGCAATTATATCTCAATTCGACATTAACTAAGGGAATTATGTTAACTTACCTTTTTCCAATATCCAAGATAACCATTCCTAAATATATCCAACAATTCACAATATAATAGCATAATTCATCGTGGAAATCGACAATGCAGGATAATTTAAGCTCAAATCTTTCATCATTAGATCATAAACAATTAAACCTCTTTATAGCCAAATTTAGTGATTTAAGAATATCAAGAGTCAATGGAGATTTTCATTGGAAAACATCAGTTATACATCAATTACATCATATCGAAACATTTGAAATCGTTTCATGCAAGAACCCAAGACCATAGAGAGTAGAAATTCGGACTTTTCTATTAACTTTGAAATCACTTTGAAATACGCTCTTAGGTAATAGGAATCCTTAAATAAAGAGCTCTCAAACATTATTAGAAGAATCCCCAATATAATTGAAGAAGAACTTTATTGAAATCCACCATCCTAGCTTCATCTTGACCTTCAGTTTCCATGGAGGTTTTTGGAGAAAACATTGGGAGGGAAGTGGTTTGATTTAGGTGTTAGGGTCGAAAAGAGGGTTTAATCACTTTAATACTATTAAAATACCCAAAAAATCATAAAATAATTGTCCTCACAAAATAAAATGCTTGGGGTGAATTTACCAAAACACCCTAAGCTTGCCCAAAATTTCAGGAAGATTCTAAGCACCCAAACGACACCCACAATGATGGACCATCATTTGGACGACGCTCCACCAATGGGGGTTTGTGGTTTGGGTCTGTTTCACGACAGGGGAGCACCCCCTAGGTGTAACATGGTGTACTCGACCTATCGGAGGTCTTATATAAGCCGATAGTTATCATTCATGCATTATCATAGGTAAATTTACTGAAAAATATAAAACTTTCATAGCACATCATATTCTAGGACTTCACTCACTATATATATATATATATATATATATATATATATATATATATATATATATATATATATATATATATATATATATATATATATATATATATATATAATATCATAATACATAGTTAAATACTCTAAGCCTCTTTTCCATATTAGACTCAACATCATAAAAAATATAATAGGGAGACAACTCATTCATCATAAATTCATAAACTAAACTATTATAAGACTATAAAAACATGACATAGGAAATCCTTGAACTTAAGAATGCCTTAGATTGAGCTTGGGAATAACATATCAACCCCTTCACCTTAGAGGCATCCTTTAAACATCAATAACCTATACTTTGTGTAAAATGGTAAATAAGAATGGTGTTAGTACAAGAATGCACTAAGTATGGAAACCATGCAAAAACATGCATTTAAAAGGGCACATTTTTGCTTGGAAACCATGCATCATGCCTTTTTGTGAAAATAGAACGACCCACAAGTACACCTTAGAAGTTAGAGCATCCTTGCTTTTCCGAAAAGTCTCACTAAATCCACTCGTATCATTCGTTGCATAATAAATTTTCTAAAATGAGAAAAAAATTAGAACTTTCTTCACACACGAAGAATTATTTCAACAACAATATGCAAGCGCAAGACTTTCATTAAAAACATTAAACTTTTACAATGCCTCATTGAACCATCTAAACTTTGGAGTATACAACACTTGGGACTAAATCAATACAAGACATAAAATAAAGACTAACACATAAATTGAACATGTGGATTTTGTCCTCGAATCGATGAGGACTCACCAATACTTCATCTTCAACCCTTAGAAACCTATCCATTCTCCATGACATATCAAGAATTCAAATTCCCTACACTTCAGTCAAAAAGGGAAAAGATGGGGTTAGCATATTAGATGCACTAAGTATGGATCATGTGAAAACGATGAAAAAGGGACATTTAGTGAATAACATGCTTTTCATGAAATAGGAGATAAAATCTTCATACGATAGTTTAACAGACATAAATAAATTCAATAATCACAACGTAAGAGAAATTACCTATTGACACCCAATTTTGGCCTAACATTTTTAAAATTCATGATTTTGAAGCTTTATTTATTTAATAGCAAATTTTGGTCCAATGATTTTAGAATTCATACATTTTGAGTCAAATACAAAAAAAAAAAAAAAAAAAAATTTCCTTCCCACATTGTCTCTCAAACAATTTTCAATTTTGCAATAGTCCCACATCGGCATTTCATCCTTTTTGAGGATTTTTGGGTTTCGATATAAGCCCACTTCATTCACTATTTTTAGGAGAGGATTTGGAAGGGAAAACAAAAGAATACTCATAAAGTTTTGAGAATTCTTGGTTCCCATAGTTCAAAATTTTTAAAGTGTTTTTGTGGTTTTTCGAGTTGAGGAGGTGGAGTCGTTGCCTTCAAACTCGTAGTTCCGGTTCGCCGCCCAGAACCAGGTAATTTTTTATTTTTTTTTAGCCTTGTTTTATTTAATTCCCAGTTCTTTTATGTTTTCTGTTTATTATATGTAGCTTGTTTTGTTTTTTTTAGTTTAATGTAGTTCTAAAAGTCAATTAATATTTGTGTTTATTGTAGTTTTAATATTAGTATTATTTTACGGTTTGATGTTTATTTATTTATTATTATTATTATTTTAAAATTGTTAGTCAACTATTTGCTATCTTAACTTTTCAGGGTTTTGTTATTATTCTATTTTAATGTTATTTTTAATTTTCATATATTACGTTATTGTTATTCCCATTTCTAATTATGTTGTTTTAGTTTGGTTGTTGTTTTCCCTATTCTCTTGGGATAAGTTTGTTATGTTTTGTTGATGTTCATGTTATATTAAATATATTTGTTAAAAGGGCCGATGAAAAATCTATCCGTCGGGTTTAGAAGCCTCCCATGTTAATAAGACGGATTTTTATTTTTTAGTTATTATTTGAGTTATTCATTTTTATTTATATTTATTTGGTACTAACTCTTTTACTAAGTGTTTACAGGTACCCGGAGGTGCATCTCCTTGAATTATTCGAATGAAGTTCGAATCGTACTTTATTTCATTATTATATGAATATTGACGTTAGGCAAACTTTAGGCCGATAATTATTATTTTATTTTATTTTATTGTGTATATTGTGTGTTTATTATATCTGTACATTATTTTGATATTTTTCCTCAATTTGAAAAAAATTGAATTCAGTCGGTAACCACATTTGTGGATTCCGAAGGGTGCCTAACCCCTTCCCTTCGGAATAACTTAAACCCCTTACCTAGAATCGAATTGGTTTCGTAGATTAATAATTGGTTTCCTAGTTTCCCTAAAATTAGGTGGCGACTCTTTTTTTAAAACTCGTTTATTTTTTAAAACTTTGCTAAAATTGAATCAATTAACTATTTTCGAGTTGCCGCGACGTTTCACCCTATTTCGAAAGAGTAGGGATGTAAACAGAATGGTGACTCCGCTGGGGAGTTTAGAGGTTCTTACCATTATGAATTTGTTTTTTTTTTTAAATTGAGGAAAATTTTATTTTATTATACCTTGTATTTTATGTTTCGATGATTATTTGTATATTGTATTTAATTATTATTTATTTTATTTTGTGTATATTATCATTGCATTTCATGGCATAGTTCCCGTCAGTTGACAAATAGTTTGCATTAGGACAAAGGAAGTTACGTGGCTTACCACGACTTCCTTCAGAAAAACACACAAGTCTAATTGTAACGACCTGTTTAGTCGTTTGGTTAAAAAATTTTGTTTTGGGAAAAACTGGCTGCGTGCGACGGACACCACGACGGACCGTCGTGGGCACGACGGACCGTCGTGGGCACGACGGACCGTCGAGGGTGTCCCGTTCCCAAATACTTGGAATTATGAATTTGAGTGTTGAAAACTGAGTCTCTGAACTCGGTGACGGACCTGCAGGACGGACCGTCACAGTCACGACGGACCGTCGTGAGCCCCGTCGCAAAACACTTAGACTTTTGAGAATTTGGCGTTTGAAACAACTCTCTGACCGTCGCGACGGACCTGCAGGACGGACCGTCGCAGGCGCGACGGACGTCCACAGGAAGGCTCCGTCCATCCCAGTCGGGGTCAGAATTCTGACTATTTTTAAAGGGGTGTTTTGGACCATTCCGGCTTTAATTTATAAAGTTGGTGGGTTAATATTATTAGTCTAATTCCTTGGGGGTTGAAAGACTAACTTTGAGTAACTTGGTGGGTTGGTTTCATTATTTTTAAGACTTGAAGTCTTGTGATTTAGGGTAAGAAGAGGAAGAGATTGGAGGAAGAAAGAGAAAGAGAAAAGAGAAGAGAAAGAGACGTTTGAGAGGGAAGAGCAAGGATTTCTTGAAGATTTCTTGCTTGAACACAAATCCTTGGTGAAGGTAGGTTATGGTTTATGCTACTTGTAGTAAACTCTCAATAGAAAATGTTATGTATTGGGTAATCTTGTAAATCCTTCTATATGCTTAATTGTATGATTGTATGAGTATGATTATATGTTTGTGATGAAATAAGTATGATGAATCTTGTGAACCCTAAATCTTGATGAAACCCTAATTTTACTTGTTATGAGAATTGTGATGCCTTAGGGTGATAGAAGGCTTGATGAACTTGTTATGGTATTTATGATGCCTTAGTATAAATAAAGGCTTGATGTACTTGTTATGAGAATTGTGATGCCTTAGGGTGATAGAAGGCTTGATGAACTTGTTATGGTATTTGTGATGCCTTAGTATAAATGAGGGCTTGATGTACTTGTTATGAAAATTGTGATGCCTTAGTATAAATGAAGGCTTGATGTACTTGTTATGAGAATTGTGATGCCTTAGTATAAA
>CM064967.1:49985112-50047011 GCA_032847665.1 Solanum chilense
TATGAGAATTGTGATGCCTTAGTAAAAATGAAGGCTTGATGTACTTGTTATGAGAATTGTGATGCCTTAGTATAAATGAAGGCTTGATGTACTTGTTATGAGAATTGTGATGCCTTAGTGATAAATGAAGGCTTGATGTACTTGTTATGAGAATTGTGATGCCTTAGTATAAATGAAGGCTTGATGTACTTGTTATGAGAATTGTGATGCCTTAGTATAAAATGAAGGCTTGATGTACTTGTTATGAGAATTGTGATGCCTTAGTATAAAATGAAGGCTTGATGTACTTGTTATGAGATTTGTGATGCCTTAGTAAAAAGAAGGCTTGATGTACTTGTTATGAGAATTGTGATGCCTTAGTGTGATAGAAGGCTTGATGTACTTGTTATGAAAATTGTGATGCCTTAGTATAAAATGAAGGCTTGATGTACTTGTTATGAGAATTGTGATGCCTTAGTATAAATGAAGGCTTGATGTACTTGTTATGAGAATTGTGATGCCTTAGTATAAATGAAGGCTTGATGTACTTGTTATGAGAATTGTGATGCCTTAGTATAAGAAGGCTTGATGAACTATGTGTTGTATTGATAATGCCTTGGTATAAAAGAAGGCTCAATGGATCGGAGTGCCACGTTCCGGCACGGGATAGAATGAGGATCGGAGTGCCACGTTCCGGCACCAGGATAGAATATGGATCGGAGTGCCACGTTCCGGCACGGGATAGAATATGGATCGGAAGTGCCACGTTCTGCAACGGGATAGAAGATGGATCGGAGGCCACGTTCCGCACGGGATATATGGATCGATCGGAGTGCCACGTTCCGGCACGGGATAGAATATGGATCGGAGTGTCACGTTCCGGCACGGGATAGAATATGGATCGGAGTGCCACGTTCCGGCACGGGATAGAATATGGATCGGAGTGTCACGTTCCGGCACAAGGATAGAAATATGGATCGGAGTGTCACGTTCCGGCACAAGGATAGAAATATGGATCGGAGTGCCACGTTCCGGCACCGGAATAGAATATGGATCGGAGTGTCACGTACCGACACAAGAGGAAGAAAGATAATGAATCTTGAAAGATGTTATAATGCTAAGTCTAATGAGTCTGTTTTTCCTTAATGAGTATGATGTCGAGGCTTGAGTCCTCCTGGACGAACTTAGTGATATTTATTGATGATTGTAGTATTTGTTGTTACTACATGTTGAGTATTATAGTTGATTTGTGAGATTTATCTGTTATATACTGTTTTCTATTCTGAGTTGGCCGATGATACCTACTCAGTACGTGTGGTTGTACTGACTCCTACTTGTTTGTTTCTTTCTTGTATTTGTGGAGTGCAGCAACCGTTCCGTCGTCTCCAACTCGACAGCGATTCTAGCCAGTCTTCACTGCACCGAATCTCAGGGTGAGCTATGCTTCTAGCTTGGACTGGATCTTCTTCTTCTCGTCTTGATGCCTTGAAGTTCCGGCATGGACTAGCTTTCATTTGTTTAGTTTCTTAGAATACTCTTAGTATCGTAAATTGACTTTAGATGTTCTTGTGATGATGACTTCCGGATTTTGGGGGATATTTATTGTATTTGTTTTTCGTATTGAGTTAAGTCTTCCGCGTTGTATTTTGAGTTAAGTCTTCCGCGTTGTATTTGTTTGGGTTTAGATTGGTTGGTTCGCTCACACAGGAGGGAAGTGTGGGTGCCAGTCGCGTCCCAGTTTTGGGTCGTGACACTAATCTTTGGAAGTAATAAACGAATAGTTGGCTTGCGGTCATCCAATGTCGTTTATTAGCTTCACCCCATTGTCTGTCCGACTCGTGTAACCGTCACTTCTATACCAATTCTAGTCACCCTAGGATAGATCAAAACCAAATCCGAATTTAAGCATCAACCTAAGATGACCAACAGCCTAGGCGTGTGGTGTCCATTAGAAGACCACCCTGAGTCCAAAACGGCCCGCGGCCTAAATGGATGTTCATACTTATGTGGTTATATTTGAAGGATGTATACGTTGTTTGAGAAAATCATTGTCTCATAGGGTAAGGATTAGATTATAGTTTATATAAGTTAAAGAAAGAGCTTCACAAGCTACTAGCCTAGTCGAAGATGTTGACATCCGAAGATTACAAAAATCCAAGAAAGAAGAAGGATTTTTCGTGGAGGCATAGTTTAGGGTCGTGCCCCTGCGTGGGACTAATTATTTTGTATAAATTTCCCCTATTATGTATTTCCATTAGGTTTTATTCATAAAATTTGTATAAATTTGAGTTATGGGGCAATGAAATATTTCAAATGACGTATACATCCTTCAAATCGATAGGCCTACCCTAGGCATAAAAGGGTCACATATTTGTATAGGACGCGCAATAATTGTTTTTATGCTATGTGATATATTTTAGTCTATCTTTAATTAAAACAGTTATGTGTTTTATTCATTATTTTTGTGATATTTTGCATTATTCATTATGTACAAGAACTAGCACTTTTACATTTTTGAGTTGTTGTTCTTCAAAGCGAAATGTTGATTTAAGTTCGAATTCAGAAAGCATTATTTGTCCAAAGTCGCAAGAAACAAGAGGATTAACAAAATTCGAGTCCTTGTATTTCACAAGACGTTAATATCAAGTAAAAAAAATGACAAATCAGGGGAGTATTTGACTATAAGGTCGCATCTACTTATTTTTATTATTATTTTTCATGACGGTCCTGCTCTCACATATTTCTCATATTTTTGTAGGGACACCGTCCCCGACATCAGTCGGGGATGGTCATAACAATGTTTGGATCTCGTGAAAATTGGAAGAAGACAAAGGTCCAAGAAAATATCCAAAAAGAGTACAACAAATCATTACTGTAGAAATTCGTAGGGTACATTCAACAGACAGTATAAAAATTGACGATTAAGAGGCTATAAAACATATTGGTTAAAAAAAAAAAAAAAAGCTTCATGACTACAAATTTTAGTGGCGCTAGGCCTAGAAATTTCTTTGAGTTGTCTACATCTTTAAATTATTATATGCCTAATCTGGCCGTACTACGCGTACCTGATTCTCATTTTAATGAGATACGTAGGCAACCCTTCTTGGGTTCGATATTATCTTCTCCAAAAAAAAAATCTTTTATACAATAATTTGTGCATATTTTCCAAGTCAAATCTGCACGAACTACGCGTACCTGATTCTCGTTTTAATGAGATACGTAGACAACCCTTCTTGGTTCGGTATTATCTTCTCCAAAAAAAAAACTTTTATAAAATAGTTTGTGCATATTTTCCAAGTCAAATCTGCACGAACTACGCGTACCTGATTCTCTTGATAATGAGATACGTAGGCAGCCTTTCTCGGGTTCGGTAATCATTTTTAAAAAAAAAATATTTGTACACACTGTTAGTCATGTCTTCAACTCGGTCGGGACCTATATGGTTAAGACCATGTAAATATATTCGATATGATGGAAAAGACTGACTTTGCGGTAAACTACAGATTCTCGTGGTACCTCTTATCTGTACTTTTGTAATGCTTGAAAATTCTCTTGCATTCAATCAAGATAAGAATAAAACTAACCTTATGTTTCATGTGCATTATGTGGTGAGACTTTGATCAAAGTTCAATTGTGTTACGCTGTTGATCTAGAACTTGACCTGAATGTTTTTGAGGCGAAATCATGAGTAATGTTTGGTTTGAGAAAGGATTGTAGGCCTTTTTTGACCCGATTGTGCCTTTCAAAGCCTACCAAATTACATTAATCCCTAGTTTTCCCATTTTGAGCCTGAAACCTTTATTTGGACAACCACATATTAACCACTACCCTTTTGAGTGCTTACAAGCACTATCCTCTCTTGACCCAACCTTCTTGTGTGCACCAAGAATGTGCAAATGATAAGAGGAAATCCATGTTTGAAATTTTCAAAATGCAAAGATATTGAGTCTCCCAAAATAAAGGAAGCAAAGACCTCTAGAGAAAAGAGAAAAAAGAAGAAAGAAAAGTGGAAGAAATGAAGAAAGGTAAAAAATACCCTTACAGGGTCAATGAAAGGTGGAAAGGAAAATACTCCAACAAAAAGAGAAAATTATTATAATAAGGGTGTGGATAAAAGAGAAGCTCCAACAAATAAGGACTCAAAAGAAAGAAAAAAAAAAGAAAAAAGCTCAAAAAATGAGAAATGAAAAAAAAAGAGGGAAAAAACGTTAAAAATGAGAATTCAAAAGAAGATGAAAGGTGGGAGAACAATGAAGAGGATCTGATGCCAAAGGCGTACCAATCATTAAGAGCACAAATTCTTTGTGACGCTCAAGGCGGAATTCAGTCACTTTTATCTCAAATAAATATCCTACCCATCCCTAAGCCTTTGTTACAAGCCAATTACAAGCCCTACATGATCTCATTCCAAATGTTCTCACATTAGTGGAGATTTACATAAGGGTCAAGCATATGGTATCACAGTTGTGTACATTGAACATTATTGTGAGTGTGAGTTCACTTTGAAAAATGTCCTATAATCAAATGTTTCAAATATGTGTGAAATAGGACTAGTCTTTTTCGTGAGGGCACTTGAAACATGAGAATTGATACAATTCAAAATCTTTGTTTGAAACAAGATGAACGGATCTTGTTAATCCTTAAGTATATTTGAGGTACCACTTGAAGTTGTAGGGATTACCTTAATTCAATCTTTAAAAAAAAATTATCTGCAATCTTAACTGTTGGTACCAATCGTGATGAATATTTGACTATCTCATCGCATTTTTATTTTTGAAAAAAAAATAGATTAAAAAAATGGTCTTTTGAGTCGTTCATTATAAAAGGTGTTGTTAAGTTAATCTTATATATGTGAGATGCCTATTTTACTTCATTGAATTGTGCATCCCAAAAATGTGATATGTCTTGTCTTTAGGCTTTGAATATAGCAAAGGATACCATTTGCATATTCCATCATGTTCATATTATGCATTTTCTACTGATAATCTTTCAGATTCTCTGCAGCACTCATCATTCACAAAGGAAACTACGTTTGACCTGATTCTTGCTCCAACGGGATACGTAGGCGCCACAACGGCTCGGTCATAATCCCAGTAAGATTTCCATTTCTCTTCATACTGGAAACTGGGACAGAATTTTTGAGAGGATCTCAAAAATTCATTGAAAGTTGGACTTCTTTAACGAGTCAAAACAGAAGACCAAAATTCTACGGTCTGAACTACGTTTGACCTGATTCCTGCTCCAACGGGATACGTAGGCGCCAGCAACGGCTCGGTCATATACCCCAGTAAGATTTCCATTTCTCTTCATAATGGAAACTGGGACAGAATTTTTGGGAGGATCTCAAAAATTCATTTGAAGTTGGACTGCTTTAACAAGTCAAAACAGGAACATTATCGAGACATCCACCTCGTTACAGTGGAACATTATCGAGCCATTCACCTCGTTACAGTTGGAATATTATCGAGACATCCACCTCGTTACAGTTGGAACATTATCGAGCCATCCAGGCTCGTTAAAATCATGCATCGCGAGAAGATTTCATACCTCGCAGAAATTTCATACATAGCGAGAAGATTTCATACCTCGCAGAAAATTCATGCATCGAGAGTTAATATTCATGCATTGAGAGTCAATTCATGCATCCTTAGTTAATATTCATACATCGAGAGTTAATTCATGCATAGAGAGAAAATTCATGCATCGCGAGAAGATTTCATACCTCGCAGAAATATATGCATCGCAAGAAGATTTCATACCTTGCGGAATTCATGCATCACGAGTTAATATTCATGCATTGCGGATTAATATTCATGTATCACAAGTTAAATTTTTATGCATCGCGAGAAGATTCACTTCCTCGCAAAAGTTTACATATCGCAAGAAGATTTCATACCTTGCGGAATTCATGCATCGCGAGAAGATTTCATCCCTCGCAAAATTTTATGCATCGCGAGAAGATTCAATTCCTCGCAAAAGTTTACATATCGCAAGAATATTTCATACCTTGCGGAATTTATGCATCGCGAGAAGATTCATCCCTCGCAAATTTGAACATCGCGGGAAGATATTCATGCCCTGTAAGCAATCGTGCACTGCCATAAAAGGAATCGTGCATCTCAAAGGAAATATTTATCCCTCAACGTCAACTGACGTTAAATGCTGAGGAGAGAAACTGAGAGTCGACACGGTGGAAGACACTGTCTCCCATTTAAATTGCATTTTTAAGCTGACGAGTTTTATCTCAGTCTTTGTCAAGAGCATTCGAAAGGATGAATTTCTTCAACAAAAAAAAAAGGATCAAAAAAAAAAAAAACAGGTGCAAACCACTTCAACAAGGACGCAACACATCATGGAACCTTTTGGAGACAGGTCTGGGATTGACTTCCACCACATGCAACCGCACTTCTCTACAAAGGTCATGTGTTCGGTCAAAATTGGGTTTGTCAATTTTCGTTGTCCACGATTTCTTTCATCAATCATACACAACGAAAGGGACAGCTGTTGACACCCAATTTTGGCCTAACATTTTTAAAATTCGTGATTTTGAAGCTTTATTTATTTAATAGAAAATTTTTGTCCAATGATTTTAGAATTCATACATTTTGAGTCAAATACAAAAAAAAAATAAAAAATAAAAAATTGTCTTTCCCACATTGTCTCTCAAACAATTTTCAATTTTGCAATAGTCCCACATCGGCATTTCATCCTTTTTGAGGATTTTTGGGTTTCTATATAAGCCCACTTCATTCACTATTTTTAGGAGAGGATTTGGAAGGGAAAACAAAAGAATACTCATAAATTTTTGAGAATTCTTGGTTCCCATAGTTCAAAATTTTTAAAGTGTTTTTGTGGTTTTTCGAGTTGAGGAGGTGGAGTCGTTGCCTTCAAACTCGTAGTTCCGGTTCGCCGCCCAGAACCAGGTAAATATATTTTTTTTTAGCCTTGTTTTATTTAATTCCCAGTTCTTTTTTGTTTTCTGTTTATTATATGTAGCTTCTTTTGTTTTTTTTAGTTTAATGTAGTTCTAAAAGTCAATTAATATTTGTGTTTATTGTAGTTTTAATATTAGTATTATTTTACGGTTTGATGTTTATTTATTTATTATTATTATTATTTTAAAATTGTTAGTCAACTATTTGCTATCTTAACTTTTCAGGGTTTTGTTATTATTCCATTTTCATGTTATTTTTAATTTTCATATATTACGTTATTGTTATTCCCATTTCTAATTATGTTGTTTTAGTTTGGTTGTTGTTTTCCCTATTCTCTTGGGATAAGTTTGTTATGTTTTGTTGATGTTCATGTTATATTAAATATATTTGTTAAAAGGGCTGATGAAAAATCTATCCGTCGGGTTTAGAGGCCTCCCATGTTAATAAGACGGATTTTTATTTTTTAGTTATTATTTGAGTTATTCATTTTTATTTATATTTATTTGGTACTAACTCTTTTACTAAGTGTTTACAGGTACCCGGAGGTGCATCTCCTTGAATTATTCTAATGAAGTTCGAATCGTACTTTATTTCATTATTATATGAATATTGACGTTAGGCAAACTTTAGGCCGATAATTATTATTTTATTTTATTTTATTTTATTTTATTGTGTATATTGTGTGTTTATTATATCTGTACATTATTTTGATATTTTTCCTCAATTTGAAAAAAAATGAATTCAATCGGTAACCACATTTGTGGATTCCGAAGGGTGCCTAACCCCTTCCCTTCGGAATAACTTAAACCCCTTACCTAGAATCGAATTGGTTTCGTAGATTAATAATTGGTTTCCTAGTTTCCCTAAAATTAGGTGGCGACTCTTTTTTTAAAACTCATTTATTTTTTAAAACTTTGCTAAAATTGAATCAATTAACTATTTTCGAGTTGCCGCGACGTTTCACCCTATTTCAAAAGAGTAGGGATGTAAACATTACCAATTAAACACAAATTATTGCAGACTTATAGTAACCTTATAGTGATCTTGTAGTGACTTCACTGTAATTTCACATGTAACTTACAAATATAAAGATAGAATCAAGACCACATCAAAACTCATAAACATACCTACATGGATCCTCTATTAAGGTTATCCTAAGACTCACATAAGAGATATGAAGGGGCCGGCCATACAACCCCTTCACACACACCTGGAGGATTCTTAGGACTACCTAAAGTAAGTTATTTCAGTACACCACATATCACATTAATTCACATAGACATGAGACCCTCCTACCAAAGATTATTCTAAGGTTCAATTGGGTGAGTTATGAAGCGACTTCCCATACAATCTCTTCATACACACCAAAGAGATCCTTTAGACTACCTAAGCTAAGATTATTCCTATTTTACCAATTAGACTCCCTACCGAGATTTATTCTAAGACTCACCTAAGTAAGACACGAAGAGAACGACCATACACCTTCTCCAAGCCTACCTAAGCAATATTCAAAGCTACTCTAGATTGATACCTTTTTAATTAACAAGTCTTCACTTAAGTAATTACGTGTATTCAGTCATTTAGAAGACATTCCACACTTAAGAACATTCATATAATTGTCTTGGTGAAGACCTAGGGACTCACACACTAATATCTTCCAAGACAATTTATGCAACATATATATAGCGTCCCATACCACTACCTAAACATCATAAAACTTATCAAACAGTAGAATAAATCCAATATGATGATAATAGATATTAAACGACATAGACCATGGTAGATAAGCATGGAATCTGGATTTATAACCTACTCCGTTGGAGGGTGTTGTACCAGCTAATGGTAGAACGGGGACACATCCCATTTAGTAACATGGTTAAGGAATATCGAGGGTTTCTTGTTCTGTATTCTCATGTTTCAAATGGAGCTACTTTCCAAGCATACTCACTCGGTGCTAGCCTTTGTTCTCATAGACTAGCTCAATAAAGAAGCATATGAAAAGATTCCATATCGACTTTACAACCAAATCATAACACCTAACCAAGGAGGTCCCTAGGGTTGCCTAACAATGGTTAAGAGGATAGCTCAACGATTTTCCTATGGATGATTTCATGTTGTTCCATCCAATCAACCCTAAGTCAACAATTCACATGAGAAGGATACCATTACGACTTAGGACTTCAAGGATATCATAACCTTCTTTCTAGAAGTTTTCACATAAAAGGCCATGTTATCTATATTCAAGGTCACATGTCAATAACAAACACAAGACTAAGAATATTTCGCATGCTAGTGAATGAGTCGCATATTCACATCTATTTCATGAAACAAGATGAGGGACTTAAGTCTAGCTAGTCAAGACACTAAATTCTTATAACACATGTAAGAAGTCATCAAAGACTACCTTAGTCACACCTAACCATTTAATAGCACATACTAATATTCACACATTAATATACAACGTCATAATATATCAATTAGTAAGAGAATCATAATATAATTATTCACACAAGACCCTACAAGCACTACTAAAGTACCTCACTGTACATTCTCACATTTAATAGATATTTCATATCATACTTCAAACCACATGTTCATATAAGTCATAAAACCTCATGCATGATCATCTTAATTCACATAAAAATGTTTATATAATGCCTCCATATAAGCCCTAAACATGATACTAATACAATTCACAAAATAATGCCGATGAGGCCACATATTTCACAAAGCTAACACATAAGCACCGCCACCATAAGTTGACCATACAAATTATCATCATAACACAAAAGCTATACATAATGTTAATAGGTTAAATACATCATACCATCAATCCAACCACACATATTTCAATCCATATCTCAATCAACCAACTCATTACTCATAAGGCTCTTGCCATAGCCATGACAACAATTTCAATATAATAAACTTAATATACAATTAATCAAACAATATACTTGATTAAAGTAATAAAATTGATACATCCTATAATTCTTACAATCATGATCCATGCATAAAACAATAGTCCTACGAAATCTACACATGAATTCATTACTAGCTAGCCATGATCAATTCACGCATAGTTTAGTCAAATTGAGAGATTTGAGTAGTTCAATTGTTCATGAATATTTTAATTGAAAAATATCATTTATACATATATAATATCATATCTTAAGGTTTGAAAACGTTTAATGTAAGTACCCAATACTTAGAGTAGAAATTTGAATTTTTCATCTTTTTGAAACTCTTTGAAATAATCTTTGAAATATACTCTAAGGTGATAAAAATCCTTAGAAGAATAAATCCCATACCTTATTAGAAGATTACAAAGATAATTGAAGAAGACAATCCATTGAATATCTATCATCAAGCTGCATCTTCACCTTGAACTCTCATGGAGGTTTTTGGAGAAACTTTTGGAGGGAAAGGTTTTTGATCTAGCTGCTAGGGTCTAAATGAGAGTTCAATGACTTAAATAATATTAATATAACCATACACACCTAAACTAACTTTCCTCCTATTTTATACGACTTGGGGTTAATTTCCCGAAATTCCCAAGTCTTTAACACTGAAGATGGCAGTTTCAGGCCCATTGACGGTATCCCAACAACGGACCATCAACTGGTATATGCCCCATCGATTGGTGCCCGTTGGTTGGGTATTCAACTCCTGAACTTTCAGACTTGAAGGCTCCATCCACTACCCAAGCCTACGACCATCAGTCAATCAATTGGCCGTCATTTGACACTGCATGCAAGCTGCCATGTTGTAACATTTCAAAAATCCAAGACGTGTCTTAAAGCCTAACATAAGTTTCATAAGGTATCGACACTATTTTAAGGCCTATTTTAATGTTTATACGTCATATAGGAATTCCAGAAACCAAACCATTCAAGAACGTCCATAATGTCTGGAAACTAGTTCAAGGAGGTACAAGCGTGCCTAAGGCTATTTGACTAGCTTTTAGGGGTCGAAAAATGGTGAAAATTGGTGAAAGGGCGTATATAATGTGTTTAGGTTGATTCCTAGATGAAACTTCTAGGCACGAATCCCCAAGGAACAACCAAGGGCCCTTGAGGAGGACCCTGGGGTCATTACTGTCGGGGCAATGTGCACCCACGAAAGGGTAATCTATGGGGACTGTGTTAATCGACGAGGCGTCGATGACAACCGTAGACAAGCACTTTGACAATTTTTTGGAGGCTGTCACCTGCAAAGTCTTTTACAAGAATGACGGATGTGCCACACTTAAGAGGCCTGGTTCATTAACAGATCCACGATCCGTTGATCGTGTTGTCGTCGGTGGTATTGCAACTTTTTGCACATTTTCAATTATGTTTAAATTATTTAATGAAGGAGTTAGATAGTTATTTAGGTAATTGGGTAAGCCTAATTAAGTTAATTAACCCCCATATAAAGACCCGTACCCCATTAGTTTAATTACAACTCTAAAACAAAACTCTACTCCTTCTCTCTTCTTTCTCTCTCTATTGGAAGACACCACCGAAGACTAGATAGGGGAGGGATTTGGGGGCTGTAAACGTACTATTTCACCATCAAATCTTCATTGAACATTGAGGTATTGGGATCTAATTCATGTGGGTCTTTCTCAATCTCGAAAATTATATTATGGTTTTTTTGTTTATGCTTTCAATTGGATAATAGAAATTGATTGACATTTATTCTAACTTAATATTTACATATCTTGATGTTTTTGTGTAGTTTTTTAAAAATAACCCTCAAACCTTAAACCTAGGTTTGATTTTTATATGAATTAGGTGATATTTGGTTCAATTAACTTAATATTGATTGAATTACTATAAGATGATGTTGTTATACTAATCATTAACAAATTAGACTGAATTGTAGTCTTTCACTCTTGTTCTTGAGAAGATGATCTAGGTTAGGAAGTGAATTGCCCTAAGTATGTTGTCTTAAGCTATATACTAGTATTGAATTGTTATGTAGTGATTCTTCTAGTCTTTTTATCATGTTGATTGTTGAGTTATGATGGTGTATATCCAAGAATTGGGTTGAATGAGGGTTTATGGTTAGATCCTCATGATGAGCTATGAAGGAGACTTGGTAAGTCTTATAGTCTCTATCCTTTACTGCAAATTATGGTTAGTTATGATTAAGTATTGATGTTGTATCGGAGCTTACCTTGTATTAGAATTGATAGGGTGGTGTGATGTTAAATTGAAATGTATTGGTTATGATTATGAGGTTGATTAAGATGTTAATGTTATAAGGATAGTGATGATTGTCAATGGGCCTTATTGTGAATATGAAATGTGAATGTTCTAACCTCACCTATATGAATTTCAATGAGAGGGATTTATACTCACGCAATTCTTATTGATCTACGATGATGATGATATTATACAAGGGTTAAACCCTATGACCTAAACTAAGCTATGATTGATAATAAAAGCTTAAAGTCATTTCAAAAAGGGACTCTAGCTTAGCACCGAGTGAACAAGGTTGAGGAGTGTCTCTTCCCACATATGAAAGTTAGGAATACTAATATACTCTTGAGATTGTAGGATACAATTCATGTAGCATAAAGAGGGTCCTAATTATATCTCCTAGTTCTTGAACTGTGTCCCCCATAGGAATACTAGCTAGTGGATCCACGTAGTTGTTATGTTTTATGTTTTTGTACTTCCAAGGAAAGTAGTCTGCCTTCCTTCGGTGTGGGGTTTTATGACACTAGATTCCACACTAGCTCATGTAGTCTATGTCGGTTAGGGCAAGATGTTCCCAAAAGATAAAATAAACTAAAGGAATGAACTTTAACTATGACGACCTAAGGGGTCTAGCTTAGTATAGGTAGGTGTATGGACTCTACCTAAGAATTGCACTTTTTTGTCTTGAGGGGAGTCTTGGAAGGATGTAGTTATTTATGAATATGATTATAATGCTATATGACATGCATATGATGAACTTGCACATTGTTTATACTATATGACGATTAGTTTCATTTATGTATATATATTGGCTCATTTGGTTTAAGTAAGATGATATGTGCTCTTAAATCCTATATTATGCGAAGTAGGATGTGAGTCATGATTCTTGTTGGGTTACTTTATTGAGTAAGGTTATAGTGATTTACTTAGTCATTGCACTTGTTGACTTGATAGGGTTCATGGGTAATTGACTTGGTTTGGTTATGTGTTAATGTACTTTATTCATGCTTATTGTTGATATGACTTGATGATAAAGTTACATTGAGTATGTAGTTATTTATATGATATGTTTGGTTGGCTTGACTAGACTTCATATTGTAGTATTTGTAATGTATATGTGTATGACTTAATGAATATGCAATATTGATTGGTATAGTCTTGTTGAATGTGAATAAAGGTTTTTAGATGGAAAGTGCATATTTTATGAAATGTCCATTTTCTTAGCATGATTTCAAAGTATGTGTTCATATGGTCACATACTTAGTACAAGTGGCATATAACCCCATTTCTTCCTTTTTCCCAAACATTTTAGGTTCCGGTGTTGAAGAAGGCTTGGATCCTACTTGATCATACAAGTAGGGTAGGTCCTCATTTTCCAAGGCGATTCTAATATCGAACTTATGTTCTCTCTCCTTTTATTTTAGTACGGATTGTATAAAGCCTATATGTGGGTATCTTTATATTGATGCATGGGCTATGCCCAAATTGCTAATCGTATTAGAACCTTCTTATACGAAGGGTCTAAATATACTCAATATACATATATGTTGTGTGTATGTATAGGTTTATGTAAACCTCCAAGTAGAAGTGATGAAAAGTTTAAATTTTCCGCTAAATTTGACCTTTGAATGTAATGATGTAAACTAAGATTCTAGTCTTAGTTCCCAAAGAGGGCTACGACGCCGGTTACGTCTATGGAGTAAACTTGGATGTGACAAACTTGGTATCAGAGCATGAGGTTGAATTATCTTAGAGACAATGTCTCTCTCAATAACGTCTATATAATTGTATATTCCTAATTGTGAAGCACGCCACACTTATGAATAGGAACCTACATGATGTTTAGGAGGCTCTCACTTTCTTAGAAATCTAATGTTGTGCCATTAGAGTATACTTATGGTGTGATTTTGCATCTAATCCTATTATTGTGATTTTAGGAAATGAAAACTCAAAGGAATGTGGCACGAATGCTTGAAGAGGATTTTACCAGTGCGGAAGCTCCTCCCTGTGGTGATCAAGTTCCTCCTCCTGAAGAAAATGCTAATGTTTAAGAAACTCCAGTCAATCCTACAACCTTTAAGGATAGTGATATAAGGGATGCCCTTATCTAATTGACCAAAATCGGCACTACTTCAAGCTATGATGGCCCAAGCTAACCGGGAGATTTTACCTATCCAAATCAACAAATTGCTACAATGGCCTCCCATCTAAGGTACTTCACTAGGATAAACCCTCCTACACTCTATGGGTCTAAGGTTGAAGAAGACTCTCAAGAGTTTATTGATGAAGTCTATAAAATACTCTTGGCTATGGGGTTATCATCTTGGGAGAAGGCCGAGTTAGCCACTTATCAACTCAAGGATGTGGCTCAGGCATGGTATGTCTAGTGGTGGGGTAATAGGTCATTAAAGGGTTGTCCGGTGACTTGGGACATCTTCAAGAAGGATTTTCTTGATCGTTTCTTTCCTAGGGATATAGGGAAGCTAAAGTGGCTCGATATACATACATGTTATGTGTATGTATAGGTTTATGTAAACCTCCAAGTAGAAGTAATGAAAAGTTTTAATTTTTCCGCTAAATTTGACCTATTAATGTAATGATGTAAACTAAGATGCTAGTCTTAGTTCTTAAAGAGAGCTACAACGCCGTTACGTCAAGGGTGTAAACTCTGATGTGAACATGCAACATCAAGTCTTGAGTTGGGGTCCTCCTCTGGGGACCCTAGTGAGTCCTAGGTGAGATCATACTCGTACACTAAACCTCTAGACAAGCACATCTAGGTCTTAGGAACATCACAAAGCAAGTTCAACATCAAAAAAGCCACGCAACATGCTAAAACAGATCAAGACTCACAAGGACGTCAAATGGCTATTTTTTTAACGTCACAAGACGTTCTTGGACATTTGACCTCCAAAGCTTACCAAAATCGACATGCTGACTCTAACTATTATCAACCATATAAGGACCTCATAAAGTCATTTCACATACATAAGCATACGAAACCACATAACGTACATAGGTGACTAGTTGTCGAACGTCTTGGTTGTGTTCCTTGACATTTTACTTCATACTTAACCAAATCTTTAGAAACTGCCTAAATACATCATTACAAACAATTTAAGGGCTTCAAGACTCCATGACACACACATTAAGGCCTAGTTTCACCCATGTCATTTTAGAGGTTTTACGAAAAACTTCATGAATTAGATACATTAAGCATTATAAAATTCATATACTTCATTTAGGCATATATAATAGTCGTAATATTCCATAAAACCATACATTACATTTACATCAAATTTAGGACCACTTTACATTAACTTACAATAACCTTTTTTTTCTCCTTACAGTGATCTCATTTTTACTCTAAACCCTTTGACTTTATCAAGTAACCATCTAGTGATGCTTGGTGCAATGTATAGATAATGACCCGTTACACTATCAACACTCAAGCATCACCTTAAAGCCACAAGGCAATCATTCATACAATCTCCACTAATAATCAAACATATATACACATACATAGAAGCATAGCATATCATGGTAGTAAAAACTTCACATACAACTCAACATAATGCATAAACCTCATATAAGACATAATCCAAGACATCATATAAGTCCATACTATCAACAACATCATTCTAGGGAATAGTCAACAACACATACTTGGACTTCACTTTATAAAACATCATAGAACCCTATAAAAAATCTCATTCTAAGCGTACTAGTGCAATGTACATGTAAAGTCCCACAACCTCACACATACTAAGTATAATACAATGAGACTACAAGACTTAACATATACTTAACACATCAACAAGACAAGTATCGAGAACTTCATACATTCCAAGCAAGACCTTCACTATATAGTCAATAAGACCCTTATGTGTATAAGATAAGACCACATTATTATCGACTAATTAAGACTTAAACCATGCATCTCATCACAACAATTAGACAATCACTCCAATGTCATTCATAAGAAACATAAATATGATCATATACAGTTGAACACCTTCCTAAAGCTCCGTTCAAGAGCTACTTGATGTCCCAGACCCTCATATACACTAAGTAACTTCCCTTAAGTTATCCTAGTTAGGGTCCTTACTTGAATTCCATTTTCCATTGTACTTTGGCGCAACTATAGCATTAACCGACACTAAGACCATGGGTGCTAAACATGGAATTTGGTGTTGTAGAGCCTTACACCAAGGGAAGGTGCTCTACCTTGCCAAAGTAGAACCTTAACATCATGCTAGCATACTAGGTGATATCACTTTCTAGATCCTATGGGGCAAGCATAGTTTATGAAACTTGGAGGCATATATGGGAACCCTCTTTATGCAAAATGGGGCATTTTAGTTATCAACTTCGTGAGAATTATGGTGAACCTACGTTCCCACATTGGGAATGGACACCCCTAAACCTCAAGTTCACTCAGTGCTAAGCTAAGTTCCCTTCCATTAAAAAGCATTTATTATTATTATTTTATAAAATTAGGCTTTAGGATATTGACTCCCAATATGCTTAGATCGTAGGCTATAGATGAGAAAGTCCTTTCCTCAACCTATATCATGTGGTAAAATCTATCCATGGACATAGCATATTCAAGCACCATCTAGTTTAGGATACCCTTGAAAACACCTTTCAAGAGACCCTATATTGACTAGATCGTTATACATGCATGATGGACATGTTTTCATGTGTATGTATACATATATGTGAGCAAACCTTTCACATAAACACAATTAGACCATAAATGTTCATACTTCATTTAATTCATGCATAAGTTTATAGGTGTAACTATATGAGCAATCCTTTCAGATAAACACATTTAGACACTATACATATTCATACTTCATCATAGCATACAAGTCATATTCATAACATGTTCATGCATTCATATTCATGTACATATATCAGAAACCTAGGAACTATCCTATCAAAGCACACATGTGCAATGCATAGACAAGGTCCCATACCCTTGTCCATACTAGTACACCAATCAAGTCATCCTAGTTAAGGGATACATGACATACTTCATAGACATATACTTTGCATGCATTGTAGTAGACACAAGTGCATATGAGAATAATCTTTCATTAGACACCATGAACCTATACTACTTTTAAACATGCATGAGGTGTAAGTGTGTGTACATTGGTTAACATGATCATACAATGTCGATCCACAACACATTGAGCCATCCACCCTCTTAAGACCACAATGCACATTCAATCATATACAACACAACTATAATAGCATAGAAGGCAAGAAAACTTCAACGTTGACATTTAAAACTCGTAACGTTAGCTAATCACACCTTAATGTAGGGGTATATAGGTAAGGTGGTCATTAAACATTATAAATCATCAATGGAAGCACCTAAACCTAACCCCTAACATAGTCATTACATGCTTATAACATTAACCACACAAACTAGACCATAACTACAATGGAATACTAGGCATAATCTTCATATTGGGTTATCATCACTATCACTCATTCAAAATGCAATTGACTTCAACGACATTATCACATCAAATAAGGATTGACAAGAAAGTAAAAACCGCCACCACTAGTGGACCATACCAAACAATGCTATAGAAGTCCAATTCTACTAGCAATACTATAGGAAATTAGAGAAATAGAGCAATCTTACCCAATCACCCTTGCTTTGATCATCAATGATCAATAATCATAATTTATTAATAATACCAATAAAGGGAAGTATCTAAAAATATCATGGAATAAACGAAATCACGGTTCAATTACCATAGGACAAAAATCACATTGCATTTACTACTTTAGCAATCTATAGATAGTAGAAGAACATAGATCGATCCTTAACAATTCTTCATACCTTGATCCGAATTAAAAAATTACACATAATCCACCACCAATATATATAATTGACAATAGATAAAAGCAATTGAACATGCTAGAATCATAATTCAATCAACGTAAAGTCAAGATGTTAATGCCCATAATATAGAATAATTTGGGAATTGGAAGGAACATGGGTTCATTATGAAATTGGATTGTATTCAACATCAAAAAAAGCATATAATCATTAATTCATATTAAGCATGCTTTTGAAATCGTTTTGAGAAAGAACAATGGCTAGATTGAAAGATAAAAGTTTGATGATAGAATTCTCATTGAAAACATTTTAAAGAGCACTTTAGATGTAAGATTATTGACAAATGAAAGATCACCATAACTCATTGTACGATAAAACCATTAAATATTCATTAATAATCCATGGGAATGAAGATCAAAGCTATTTTTGAGCTTCATCTCCAATGGAGGTTTCTAGAGAGGTTTCTTTTTGATAGGGAAGTCAAATTTTGAAATATCAATTTTGTTTAGGGCTTTGATATTTTTATCTAACTTAGTATACCAAAAAAATAGTCAAAATAACCTCCAAGGGTCAGTTTAGGACGTGGAGTGAATTTCCAATTCACCCCTTTCACTTAACAGTGCGCATAGCAGTTGACACTAGTTAAATCGACGGACAGCTATCGATGCCCAGTAGGATGAATGACAGGCCGTAGGTGGCAACCATAGTTTGATTCTAAGGGTTGTCATTTAGCTGAGATTTCCCCAGATAAGTGTGGGATGACACCCACCCATCGACGAGGCGTCACCACACCTATTGGGTGTCACCACAGACTTTGGGTCCTCCTTGAGGCCTTGTGTGGGGCCCTTGGGGAGTCGTGCCCGAACTTCTCCAATGTAAATTAACTTGTATACATGTTGATAACATCCCATATAAGTTTCAACCGAAACAAACACGTAAAACATATCAAGACAAGGCTAATATTCAAACGTCATTAGATGTTCTTGGACGTTTGACCTCCAATTGACTTCAAATCATGCATACATACTGTAGAACATTCAATTAAAATATTTTAATACTTTTTATACACATGTGAGGCTGTAATAACCTAAATTCATTTTAAGGGTCCTTTAAATATCTCTCACTTGGGAACATTCGTCCTCTTATGACATTTGAAAACTTTATACACAACAAGGACTTCAATTACCCATAGAGCAGCTCACAAAATTTATCACATCATCACATAGAAGTCAATGAACAAAAATTACAAGGAGCACAAACTTCAAACCACTAAGCACTCAATGCAATACAAGTAAGCAAAACCTTTATTCGCTCACTCTTTAATGCATTAAACACATAAACTTTTGTCTTTCTCATAGGAGGAACATCCTTTTCCTAATCATAACATGGTCTTTCCATCTTAATTCATTAAGATCTTATTATGCCTTAATTTTTCAAGATTGAGCGTACATTTTTTAACAACCCGCAAGTACCCCCAAAAAGAAGGGAGCACCCTTAGGTTAGAACAAGGCGTACTTGACCTTTCAAAGTTCTTGTACTAGCCATTTGCCTGTATTCTTTGCATAAGAAATGAAAATTAGTGCGTAATTAAACTTTTCACAACATTTTTAATACTAATAAAATATATTTCATAAATACTAAAGAGAAGTCTCATCTTCACAAGCAATCTTAAAGACACCACTTAAATATCTTAGGGAAAAAGTCCTTTAAATCGAACGAAAGTTTATAATAAGTCTTAAGAATAGAATCTAAGAAACATAGAGTATGTCCTCGAATATATGAGGACATACCAAGCCTTGAGAGAGTAGATTCCCAAGCTTTGCCTTCTAGAAGGCTTCTTATTTCAAACCTATACTTATAGAGTATAGAAAAGTATGGGGTTAGTACAAAGAAAGTATAGCATATGCAAAAACATGTGAAAAGGGACATTTTAGTATAAATGGAACTTTCATGTTAAATAAGTAAAACATTCACGAATGTAGAATTAAAATAGTATAAGAATCAACATTTATCACTTAACAAAAGATTTCCATAATTTTAGCAAAAAGAGTCACTTAATAGTAAACTCAAAAAACATTACAGTGAAACCCACTTTACAGTAAACTCAGTCATACCACAACATTGTTTACTAATTTTCTAAGAGGTTTCCCTAAAAAAGTTATCCTAAGACTCACTAAGGTAAGACATGATGGAACTACCTATACAGCCCCTTGAATACACACCTAACTGATCCTTAAGACTACCAAGCATAGGCTTACCTCGCACGAAAAACAAGTCCACACTCTAAACTAGATATTAGAAGAATATTCATACATTAAGGACTTCACATAAGTTCCCTAATCTAATGAGATTTTTAATTTACACCAAGTGCAATGTGAGAGTAGCATCCCATACTACTACTCTTACTTAGTGCTTTTTGAGGATTACCTTGGATCAAGCGCACTACATTAATCATTCATAACTTCATTATATAAAAAATAATTTTAACATGCTTCCTTAGCATTAGACCATAAGTCATCTAACTTCATTTACAATACATTATCTCATTCATTCACTTCATATAAAACACAACCAGAGTCCCCTTTCGGAATGTCTACTTGTGCATTGGATAAATAGTGTATCATACCACCACCTATCCTAAGTATTACATTATTTTAAAAGACTTAGTTCATTCATTCTTTTGTTTGGGCTAGCTTAACTGACATAGACCATGAGAGCTAGACATGTAATCCCGATATTAGCTCTTATCGGATGAGGGATCCTTACTTGACTATAGTAGGATCATTCTTTTAGCTTTTATATGGCATCTCCAGTAGCTACAACTATGCGGGCACATAGTTAAGGAATAAGGATATTGATACTAAGTAACTGATTATCCACTAACAAGAAGTACTCATCTCAAGAGGTACCTTGGAATACAATATCTCAACTCACGAAGTGTAACCACCCCTCCTTGATATCCTCTTGGTACTAAGCATAACTGCCCCACGGAATATCAACATTATGTCATATAGGCAAAATCCAACTAGTGGACATAACATCTCAACTCACGAAGGGAATCCATCCTCCGACCTATATTATAAAGCTCTTGGGAGATAGTGAGGTTGCTACTCAACACCTTATCTCAACTCACGAAGAGTGTTCACCCCAAAACTCCGCTTATTCACATTGCTAACTTCATTTATTTCATTCAAGTTTGAGTGTGTGATTGTACATAAGATCACACCTTTAACATAATGTCCATTTAATAAACATTGAATTCTAAACATGCTTACACCTTCATTCATCATATTACACACTTTAGGATACTTCACATAAACATATAGTTAATTTAGACATAATATCTAGCATACTTCACATAACAAGATTCATTAATCACATCAAAAATAACAACATCAATATCATCTTATTTCACAAAATATGCCTTCGTGGACTTATTCACAATACACATGTAGATTCACATTCATATATTTTAAGTAAACACATCCACTAAATGTGGACCATACCACTCAACAGCATTTCAAAAGAAGAGTTAAAACAATGTTAACAACTTACTATTCTTCTATGTTTTCAACGCCTATTCACAATTTACCCAATAATTCATCATAAAATATCCCTTAGGGCAGTATCTAAACCATAATATCACCATGAAGAAACCAAAGCTCAAACACTACACAATCATGTTCATTTACCCATTTCTTAAGTTAAAAGTTGAAATATGCATAAGCATGGGTTTATTAGTGTTTTGATATTAAATCCACTTCTAATGCTAAAAACAACATAGTTGAATCTCTAATATATTTTTATATGAACACCCATGCTTAGAGTCAAAGATAGAAGAAGATTGAGTTTGAAAGCCCTTTTTCAAATCTTTAACAAGTAACTTTTTGAATAAAAGAGGGTTGAACGATGACTACCATACCTCAATGAGAAGGAAACTCACAAAATTTTGATGAATAAACGTCCACAATCAGGCCGCCCAACTCTTCCTTGAGTTCTAGCTTCCATGGTGTTTTGAGATAGTCTTTCTTTTGAGAGAGAGTTTGAATATTTGAAATGAGGGGTCTTGTGTAGGTCTAGGAAATAAAATCAATTTAGTATACTTTAAAAACCCCTAAAAACATCATCCTAGGTTCACAAAAGACTTGGGCTGAATTTACAAAAACACCCTAAGCTTGGAAGATTTTTTTGACAACTTTACGGGTGCCAATCAATGAACCCTAGCTATTGAGCATCGTTTGATTGATGGCCCATCCTGATGGAATGTCGATAGCATTAGGGGCTGGTTAAATGGGGTCTAAGCTTTCACTAAGAATGGTACTACGCCGCCCAAACAATGGGTCATTGTCTCGACTACGGCTAGGTTGATGGGCGTCGATTGTCCAGCTTTTGGTGGAGTAGTACTATATGTTAAACCCCTAAATATAGTCATCTAATTCTAAGTATCATCCCACATCAATTTCAACTAAAACAAACACGTAAAATTTTCTAAAATACATGTGGACACACAAGCACTTTCTCAGTATTACCTTCAGAACGTCATGGACGTTCTTGGACATTTGACCTCCAAACATCTCCAAAATTTACATACGGACTAAGGACATAATTATTAATCATTTAGAATAAAATTAAATCATGAAACATTTATGATGCTCTAGTTCACCTTAGTTAATTTTTGGGTATTACTTATTCATACTTTCCAAATCATAAAAGTCACATAAATTTCAAGAGACTCGTCATTTTTCATTTAAGGGAGACTGAAACTATCATTGATGGCTTAAAACACAACACATTAAAAGTGACTCCAAACATGGTCCTTACCTTATCTCATGAATTTAAATTCACAACTAGCATATCAAAATGCACGATAAACATGGGGAAACATATATTTGATCAAAATTACTTTTTCATGCAATTTAGAATCTTCAAAACATGATTAACATAGTGTCAATTTAATATATACATAACATATGGAGAACATGCATCTTATACTTTCATGCAAGATTCCTATCATAAACAAGATATTTGGATATCTTTAGTTTCAAGCTCAAGTAAGAATAGAAGGACAAAATGGGATATCTACCACCTTACTACTCGCATCACCATCCCCCACTTAGGGTAAATTGTCATGACCCGAGAGTACACCCTAGAATATATGGCATTCTCAAATCGCAACACGGCGTACTTGACCTCTCAGAGGTCTTGTACAATCCCTTTTCTATCATTGATCGCATTTACATATATGAAAAGTGGTGTAAAATTAGAACTTTTCACAACATTTGAATAGTCTTTCAAAATATCTTTTATATAAAAGCCATCGGAAATACTATGTCTCATATCATCAAATCCTTTGACACAAGAATACTTTGGATACGTCATATACAATAGAAATCTAGTACTACTAAGTCTACTACAATGCTTCGAAATTAGAAATCAAAAGACATCTATGCCCTCGAGACAAATGATGATACACTTCAAACTTGCTTGAAAGATCCTATAATCAAAACTTCGCTCCCAAAATGCCCTTGAACTATGAATAACTTTAGATATAGATAAAAGTATCGAATGATTACAAACACATGCACTAAGTATGGCTCAATGCATAAAATCATGAAAATGTACATTTATTGGAAACATGCATCTTTTTTATTAAAACATTATAGTATAAGAATAAGAAACAACATTTAAAACTTTACAAACACAAAACATATAACCTAAGCATTTTATTAAACATTAAGGAAATCTTACAGTAAGCTAAGCCATTTTATAGTGAACTAATTAAACATTACCATGAACTAAGCCAATGTTATAATGAACTAAACTCAACTTCACATTGAACCCATTTAGGATGCAACCTTCTCATTAAAAGTTATCCTAAGAATCACTAAATTAATAGAAAGAGAGACCGCCCATATACCCTCTCTAGGTACACCTAAAAAATCCTTAAGACAATCTATAATAAGATAAATACACTTACGATACACGAAACTCATAAACATGAGATACTACTACCAAAGGTGATTCTAAGGTTCACTTGAGTTAGTTATGAAGCGACCGCTCATACAATCCCTTCACACAAACTAAAGAGATCCTTTAGAGTACCTAAGATAAGATCATTCTCACTTTACATCATAACATACATATAATATGACATTTCCCTCCTAAAGGATATCAAAACACTAACTTACGTAATTCAAGAAGAGAACACCTAACTCCCTCTCCAAGATTACCTAAATAATCCTTAAGACATCCTAAGTTTACAGCATGTCTACTTTTTCAAAAAAATTTCCTATCTAGAGTAATTCTTAAGACTACCATAGGTAATACATGAAGTGACCATTACTATGCCCCTTCACACCTTAACTAAACAACCCTTAACTACTCTAGGTACGTACTTATTTATTTACATGCTTTCTAACTTAAGTCATTATATTCATCAGGTCATTTATGAAACATTCAACATATAAGGACATTCACATAATGGTCTTGGAAAAAATCTATGGACTCACTCACTAACATCTTCAAAGTCTATTGTGCATTGTCTAGATAACGTCCCATACCACCACCTAAACTTCATAGCACTTCTCCAACATTAGTGGATATTCCATAAGATGAGAATAGGCAATAAGTGACATACAATATGGTGGCAAGGCATGGAATCCGGAGTTGTAACCTACTCCGATGGAGGGTGCTCTACTTGCCAATGGTAGAATATGGATACATCCCATGTAGGGACATGGTTAAGGAATATGAACGGTTTCTTTGACCCTATCCTCATGCCTAACCAGAGCTACTCCCCTTACCATACTCACTCGGTGCTAGACTTTGTTCTCATAGAGTATTTCAATAAACGAATACATGAAGAGGTTCCATATGTAGTTCATAACACAATCACATTCACCTTACCAAAGAGGTCGCCTAGGATTTCCTTACAATGGTTAAAAGGATAGTTCAATGATTTTCCTAAGGATTATTTCATGACATTCTAGTTAAACAACCCTAAGTCCACCATTCACACAAAAACGATATCGTTATGTCTTTCGACTTCAAGGATATCATGACCTTACAACTAGTTTGAAGGTTCAACATAAAGGACTTTCTTATAAATGTTCAAGGTCACATGTCATTCATACATACAAACAAGACTAAAAGGCTTTAGAATCCTAAGTCAAGAAGTAATATTCTCATTATGCATGTATCAAGTAAGGGACTTAGATATACCTAAATAAGAAACATCAATGCTTCACCTTATCACATATAGCATATCATTCATAAGAATAACCAAGTCATTTTTAGGTCACCCTGTACACTAATATAGGATCATCAACATAACCATCACAAGACTCATATACCCAATTAGGAAGAATCATTATCAAATCTAAGACTACACACATAAGGACATAATCATAGTCTGATATAATCACCTAAAAACATCAATGGAAAAACACATACATTCACCATAATCACAAGTAGATACATATGATCATACTTCATATAAATCGACTACAAAAACCATCATAATATATCAATTAGTGCCGACAAGGCCATGATCATCCTAATACATAAAGTAACGCCGACGAGGCCACATAATTCATAAGTAAAGCACATAGAACTGCCACCATAACTAGACCATACAAATAACAACATAATTCAACACCTACATTACATAAAATAAAGGGAAATACGGCAGCATATCTTCCAATACCATATCCAAAAATCCCTTACCCTTGTCCATGATCATTAATTCAATCAAAAGATTATAATACTCAATAAACCTAAATCAATTCAATATACATTTATCAATCGAAGACAGACTATACATCAGTCCAATACAATTCTTTACATCATTCAATATCCCAAAGAAAACTATATTAGAATTCATAAGCATTGAGACATAATCAAGTCACCCACAAAGTACTAAAAAACTAGGGTTCATAGAGTTTTTAGGTTGAAATCATAAAATTAACATCAATACAATCATAATTAATTGATTAAAAAAATTATGCAAGAACCCATGGCTTGATCACAAAATAAGAGAATTCATCTTTTTGATCATTTTTGAAATCATTGAAATTGACTCCCTTAATGGAAGATAATCCAAGGATGAAAAGCCATAAATTAATTTTGATGAAAATCCCACAATATTGATGCAGAAAAACTTGAAAATTTTGTCTTCTTCCATGGAGCTTCAAAGTTTCATCAATGGAGGTTTTTGGAGAGAAACAATACACATGTTTTGTTTTGGACTTGAGTGTTTTGATTTGTAGGATTAATTTGGGTTTAAATAGGTCTAATGACTTCCAATAACTAGCCCCTAAAACACCCAATAGACTTGTAAGATTATAGGACCTTTTAACTGACTCAAACTAAACTTAACTTACCAGAATTATCATCGGGAAACAACTACGAGACGTGCAACTGCTCCCGCATGATTTTTTTGAAAATAACTTTGGCGAAAGTTGAGTCTGTGTTGCGTCCTCAACGCGGACCAACATTTTTACCTATCGAGGACCAATTCCGCGACGCTGACCTATTTCAACAAGGAACAAAAGTTGATGTCGTAGGCAGCTTGTTGGCCCAAGGTTGTGTCCTTCTCAAGGACCCATTGGTTGGTCCTTGAGGAGTTTTTCCTGGATGTTTCCACCTAAAATGCTCTCGTATACATGTTAGGAACCCCTCAAATAAATTTGAACTCAAAACAACACATAAAACTTGAAGAAACACATTAAGCCACACAAGCACGTTTCAAGGCAAAGCTTTCAAACACTTTGGACGTTCTTGGACGTTTGACCTCCAAACCTCATGAAAATTAACACACATACTATAAAAACTATTATAAATCATATGAGGACCCCATAATTTCATGAATCACACATATAAGCACATAAAGACATATAAGGCATATAGGTGACTAGTCCTCAAACGTCTTGGTTGTCCCATGATGTTTAACTTCCAATTCACCTGAATCTTTAGACACTGACTCATTACCATATTATAAACCAAATTAGAAGCTTAGACCTTAATGACAAACATGATAGGCTCTACATCAACCTATGTAATTTTAGAGGTATTACAATCTCCCTAACATGGACAACATTTATCCTCGAATGACACTTGTCACTCTCCGAACACTTCTAAGAGTAGAGATTCAACTATAATATCATAAACCATACCACATAAAACATTCCATAAAATTAGTATGAATACCAATTTCACATAACCAAGACACTAACAACACAACAAGAAGTTAGAAACTAGTCTACCACTCATTATGCAACCAAGACTCACATTCTTCATTTCAAATAGCAAGAACTACTTTTTTAAAAAAAATATTTATTCTAATGCTCATATACATCAATTTTATACACACTACAAAAATTTTCAACAAAAGAATGATTTAGTAAAATTTCAAAAATATCACAGCAAACTAGCGGCTTTACAGTGAACTATGCAACAATGTTAAAAAATGCTACTTTTAGGCAACTGATGATGGAACTATGATAATATGCAATATATAACCACATGAATAAATTTTAAATCATAACCATAACTTCATGAGATACACAATGCAAGGAATCAATGAAATTAAATTCCAATAAGACTCCTAAACACAATGCATCTATGCAACATACTAATATGACTTTCTAACTCTCAAACTTGAGCTTAATAGAAGAAATCAAACAACCAATCACCACTACTACTCACCATAATCCCCCACTGAAAAGGAAATCATAACACTAAAGAGAGAAATACAAGAACTTACCATCATCATCTTCACTCTCATCCACCTTTATCCTCTAGTCCCGAGTGCATAGAACGATTCTTCTTTGGAGCATCATCTCCCGGAACCCTTAGAGTAAATTGATTGCCCTATATTCCTCTAGAATAAATATAAGGACAATCCCTCACCTTATGACCACCCTTACCACAACAAAAGAAACCATTTGTAACACCCAAAAATGAACTAAGGTGAACTAGAGCTTTGTGAATGTTTCAAGACTTAGTTTGTGTTAGAATGAGTTATATTGATGTTTGTAGGCAGTGTGTGGAGTTTGGTGATGTTTGGAGGTCAAACGTCCAACTCATCCATGACGTTCAAAATGTGTGACTTAGAAAGTGCTCAGGTGTCTTGATGTGTTTAAGTGAGTTTTACGTGTTCGTTTTAATTAAAATTGGTGTGGGATGTTCCTAAATCTTGAAAAATATTTTTAGAGGTTTAACGTCCAGGTATGACTCCACTTAGGACCCACGGAGGGTCCTAGAGAAGGGCCCAAGACTAGGACCCAAAACTTCCTAGGCAGTTTCAACCAACATAACTAGTCGACGGCCATTTGACCAATCGACGGCTCGTAGACTTCGTCAGTTGATCGGACCTGAAGGTGTGAAGTGTTTGGAGGTTTTATACCCAACCAACAAACCCCAACCAATGGGCGCCATTTGACAAATGCTCTCTTTGTTGGAATCATTGGTGTTGCTGCCAAAAGTTGTCAAAAATTATGTTTTGACTTGGGGTGTTTTGTTAATTCACCCCAAGTCTTTTATGAACCTAGAATGATATTTTAGAGTTTTTAAGTTATATTAAATTAGTTTTAAGTCCTAGCCCTAGACAAGACCCCTCATTCTAAAATATTCAAACTCTCTCTCTAAAGAAAAACTCTCTGAAACCTCCAGACAAGCTAGAACTCTAGGAATAACTAGAAGATGTTGGTGGTCGTTTATTCATCATAAATCCATGGGTTTTATTATATTTGAGGTATGGTAGTCATTCTTAAACTCTCTTCCATTGAAGGAGTCATTTCTAAAATATTTCAAAAAGGATTTTTAAACTCTATATTCTTTTATCTTTGATTCTAAATATGGGTATCACATGAATACATTTTAAATGATTCAAATATGTTTTTTATAGTGTAGGTTGGTGATTTTAATTCTAAAACTTCAATGAAAACATGTTAAATCTTTTTATCAATTTCTGACATATGAAATGGGTCTAATTGACATGATTTGATAAAGTTACAGTTAGAGTTTCTTTATGGTTGTATTTTGATTTAGTTACTGACCTAAGGTTTATTGTCTGAAGTATTATTGAGAAATTGATTATATGAGGTTAAATCTTTGATAAATGATAAGTTGGTCACTTTGCGTAAGCTTTTATTATGAATTGCTCTCGACTGGTATGGTCCACATTTTTTGTGGCAGTGTTTACTTGATGTATTTGGTTATATTTGGTATATATTGTGAGTATGGCTTTGAAGGTCTATAGTATGAAATGAAGTTATAATGATGAGGTTCATGTTGATAAGCATTATGAAGCTTATCTTGTATGTCTTATTCAGATTATACCTTAATGAAGTATGTGCATAAGTTGAGCATGCTAGTGTCTGACAAATGATGAATGAAGGTGTAAGTATGTCAAGAATTTAATGTTAATGAGAATGGTAATTATATGCATGGAGTGCTCACATGTACACAAACACTCACACTATGAATAAATCAATGAATGAAGTTAAAGAATCTTAATGAAAAGGGGAGTTTTGGGGTGAACATTCTTCGTTAGTTGAGATGAATGTTTAGTAGCAACCTAATTATCTTCCTAGAACTTTCTAATATAAGTAGGAGGATTGATACCCTTCGCGAGTTGAGATGTGGTTTCCACTAGTTACCTATTGTATAAAATGTTGAGAATCTATGTGGAGTTATGCCTAGGAATGAGAGGATATAAAGAAGGGGTGGTTACACTGCGTGATTTAAAATATTGTATTCCAATGTACTTCTTGAGATGAGTACTCCTAGTTAGTAGAGAATGAGTTACTTAGAAGCAATCTTCTTTTCTATTAACTATGTGCCCACATAGGTGTAGCTATTGGGAAATACATGTAAAAGCTAAGAGAACAACCCTACCCTAGGCAAGTGGGGATCCCTCATCCGATAAGGGTAGTATAAGAATTCCATGTCTAGCTCTCATGGTCTATTTCGTTTAAGTAACCCCCACAAAAGAATGAATGAACTAAGTGTCCGGAAAAAATGTACTACTTAGGGTAGGTGGTTGTATGGGATGTTATCTATCCATTACACTAATTAAACGTTCCGAAAAGGGATTCTTGGTGTGTTTTTTATGAAGTGTGTGAACTAAGTCTCCTAAAAAAATGTACTACATAGGGTAGGTAGTGGTATGAGACGCTATCTATCCATTGCACTTAGTAGACCTTCCTAAAGGAGAGTCTTCTTGTGTTCTATCATGTTGTAAATGAAGTTAGATAACTTAAGGTATAATATTAAAGAAGTATTTTAATGATAAGTTTAATGTGATGATGTTAGGAGTGACTAATGTAGAGTGCCTAATCCAATGGAATCATGAAGGAGCACTAAGTGGGAGTAGTAGTATGGGATTCCACTCTCACATTGCACTTAGTGTAACTTATAGGTACTATTGGAGAATTACTTACATGAAGTACTTCTTGTATCAATGTCTTTCAAATGTCTAGCCAAGAGTATGGACTTGTTTCTCGTCCTAGGTAAGCCTATGGTTGGCATTCCGAAGGATCACTTTGGCGTGTCTTGAAGGGGGTGTATGGGCATTCACTTCTTATTTTACCTTATGGATTCTTTGGACAACTTTGTTAGGGAAGCCTCAAAGGAAACGAGTTCACAATGCTTGGGAAAAATGTTCACTATAATATTTTCAATGTTTTGACTTAGTGTTCTTGATGTACACTTTAAAGTGTCTTTTAGGTCTAAAATTATGGGAGTTCTATTTTATGTAATAAATGATGATTCTTATTCTATTTGAACTCTAAAATCATGAAGGTTTTACTTATTTGGAATGAAAGGTTATTTATACTAAAATGTCCCTTTTTTCATATTTTTGCGTATATCATACTTAATACATTGTTTTGTACTAACCCCGTTCTTTTATGTACTCTATAAGTATATGTTTAAAAGAAAAGTTGAAGTTAGAAGACAAGCTTGGGAAAGAGTCTCTCAAGACTAAGTATGTCCTCATATATTCGAGGGCATAGTTCTATTTCTTAGTTTCGTTATTTAAGACTTGTTATATATTTTCCTTCAAATGTAAAGGGTTGTGTCCCTAAGATATTATGTCGTGTATTTATGTTTGGCTTGTGACGATGAGATTTTCTTAATATTTATGAAAGAATTAGTTTTTATATTACATGTCATGAAAAGTTTTAATTCCACACTACTTTTCATGTCTTATGTAATGAGAGATAGTTAAAAGGCTTGTATAAGACAACAAAGGGTCAAGTACTCCTTGTTATGACCTAAGGGTGTTTCCTTCTTTTTGGGGAACTCTCGGGTCATTACAAACTTATTATTAGAGCATAAGTTTATAGGAAAGAATTTAAAGGCTAAAGTCTTAAAAGCCACGTATAGTAGAGTATTGTCCATAGCTGTGAGTCCCAACACATCCATGGATAAGATCGTGATTGCTTGGAATGTGAATTGTTTCTAAGTTGAAGGAGAGAAAAGTGAGTTATGATATTTGTGATGGTTTTGTGGCTAGAAGAGTAGATGTGAAGGTTAGTTTTGAGGATTGTGATGTGCTGTCGTTTATGGCTATGTGTGACTTATGAGGTTGGAAGTATCATGATGTGAAATTGTATGGTGATGTAGTTCTAAGCATTGTAAGAATTGAAATGGTTGAATGAAGTCCTTTTGGGGGGACAATGAGATATATTATTTTTGTCTACAATGATAGTAGAAAAACTAAGGTGTAAATTTGGAGAGTGTTGAAAGAATGTTATAATGTTGTTACTAATAAGGGATTGTATTCCATGAGTTAAGATATGTGATGTTTATTATTTGAGTGAGTGATCCTTAAGAGTGTTGTTCGAGATTGAATCCTATGAGGAGAGTGTTATGCTCGACTTGCAAGGTGATGTTTAGTCTTGAGGTGCATGAGTTAAAAGTAGTGTGAGTTCCTACCTTGTGAGAATTGTAGTGGTACTTTGAAGTATGAGATGTTGAAGATGGCTTTACCTTAAGTGGGGAGAATGAGTTGAGTAGAAGGCAGTTGATATCATTATCTTTTGTTCTATCCTTATTCAAGCTTGAGAACAAAATACTTGATAGTTTTGGTAATGGTTAAGAGTGCTGCATATTAGTATGAGTTGAATTTCTCTTTATGTTATGAGTGCTTTTGATGGTATGATGATTTACAAGTTCTTTATGATATCATGATTACATCGTGAGAATTGATAGTCAACCTAAAATTTCTCACAATAAAGTGTAGCTAATGATGTGGCTTAATTGCTTCAAAATTGTTTTACCATGTTAGAATGTGAGTTAGTATAATGTTGTCTCTCATCTTGTCATGCCATCATGATAAAAAATGCTTGGAAGATGAATTAATGGATTTTTAGCATGTTGCACTGTCATGTTTTTGCATTCACTGTAAGGAAGTTCAAAAATTAGAGAAATTTCATTTTTCATGAACAATGGTTTCAATGTTCTTAAAAATTATATTTATGAGCATTTTTAATGTTGTAGAAGGTAGTTCCTCCATAAATGAAGAATGAGAATGTGTTTTGAAGTGTTGATGTTAATTCCAAGGAGTTGCCTGTGTTGCTTGGAAAATGCTTGTGAAAGTGTAGTTGGTGTTCCTTTTAAGTTTTATACATTAACTATAAATGTTTGAGCCTTAATTTTAATGAGTTAAGTTCTGCTAATTGACTCCTTGATAATCTTAAAGTGTTTAGTGTCATTCGAGGACGAATGTTATTCCAATTGGCAGAGAATGTAACCCCCTAAAATGAACTAAGGTGAACAAGAGCTTCGTGAATGTTTTGAGAGTTAGTTTTGATTTTAAATGAGTTACATTGATGTTCTAGGTGTTAAACATCCAGGTACGACCCCACCTAGGACCCACGAGGGGCCATAGAGAAGGTCCCAAGACAATATCCAAAAAATGCCTAGGCAGTGTCCACCAACGAAACCTGTCAATGACCAGTTGGCCAATCAACCGCTCATTGACTTGGTCCTCGATTTGACCTGAAGGTATGAAAGATTCGGAGGTTTCATACCAAACCAATGAAACCCCACTCACGGGGCGTCGTTTGACAAATGCTCCGTTGGTTGGAGTCAATCGTGCTAGTGCAAAAAGCTATCAAAAAAATTATTTTTGCTTGGGGTTTTCGTTAAATTCACCCCAAGTATTTTAATCACCCTAGGATGATATTTTTAGAGTTTTTAAGTTATATTAGATTAGATTTAAGTCCTACAACTACACAAGACTCCTCATTCTAAAATATTCAAATTCTCTCTCTAAAGAAAAAAATATCTCAATCCTTCATAGAAGCTAGAACTCAAGGAAGAGCTAGGATGGATGTTGGTGGTCGTTTCATCATCAAAAATCAGTGGGTTTTATTCTATTTGAGTTATGGTAGCCATCCTTGAACTTTCTTCCATTCAAGGAGTCATTTCTAAAAGATTTCAAAAATGGTTTTCAAACTCTATCTTCTTCCATCTTTGATTCTAAATATGGGTCTTGCATGAAAATATTTAAAATGATTCAAATATGTTGTTTCTAGTGTTATTTGGTCATTTTAATTGCTAAAACTTCAATGAGAACATGTTAAACTTTTTATCAATTTTTGGGGTCTAATGGACATTATTTGATAATGTTAGAGTTACAGTTTCTTTATGGTTATATTGTTATTTAGATACTACCCTAAGGGCTATCTTATAAAGTATTATTGAAAAATTGATTATATGAGGTGAAATCTTGGATTAATGGAAGTCGGTTACTTTGCTTAAGCTCTTATTATTAAATGCTCTTGAGTTTTATGGTCCACCTTCTTGGTGGCGGTGTTTACTTGATGTATTTGGTTATATTTGGTATGTATTATGAGTATGGCTTTGAAGGTATAATGTGTGAAATGAAATGATAATGATGAGGTTAATGTTAATATACATTATGAAGCTTGAATTCTATATCTTGTTTAGATTATGCCTAACTAAAGTATGTGTATATGTTGAGAATTCTCGTGTGTGAGAAATGATGAATGAAGTGTAAGTATGTCTTTAATTCAATGTTAATGAGAATGGTGATTATGTTCAAGGTGTGCTCACATGTACACACACACTCACACTTTGAATGATGAATGAATGAAATTAAAGAATGTGAATGAAAAGGGGAGTTTTTGGGGTTAATATTCTTCGTGAAATCACATAAAGTGTTTAGTAGAAACATCATTATCTTCCAAGAGCTTCTTAAGATAGGTAGGAGGATAGATACCCTTCGTGAGTTGAGATGTGGTGTCCACAAGTTATCCTTAACCTATAGTATAAAATGTTTAGAATTCATGGGGAGTTGTGCCTAGCACCGAGAGGATATAAAGAAGGGGGGTTACACTTCGTGAGTTGAGATATTCTATTACAATGTACCTCTTGACATGAGTACTCCTCGTTATTAGAGATTGAGTTACTTAATAGAAATCTCCTTATCCCTTAACTATGCGCCCGCATAGGTGTAGCTATTGCGAAATCCTTATAAAAGCCAAGAGAATGACCCTACCCTAGGCAAGTGGGGATCCCTCATCCGAAAAGGGTAATATCAGGATTCCATGTCTAGCTCTCATGGTCTATGTCTATTAAGCTAACCCCACAAAACAATCAATGAACTTAGTCTCCTAAAAGAATGTACTACTTAGGGTAGGTGGTATGGGACACTATCTATCCATTACACTAAGTAGACCTTCCAAATGGGGAGTCTTGGTGTATTTTATATGATGTGTACGAACTAATTCACTAAAAGAACGTACTACTTAAGGTAGGTGGTGGTATTACACGTTACGTATCCATTGCACTAAGTAGACATTTTGAGAGGGGAGTCCTTGTGGGTTCTATCATGTGTTGTAAATAAAGTTAAATAACTTAAGGTATAATGTTAAATAGTATGTTAAGACAAGTATTATGTGATAAAGTTACGAGTAACTAATGTAGAGTGTTTAATCTAACGTAATCCTCAAGGAGCACTAAGTGGGACTAGTAGTATGGGATGCTACTCTCATATTTGTACTAAGTGTAACTTATCGGTCCCATTGGAGAAGGATACTTACATGTAAGTCCTTTGTGCCATGGGAGTAGATGGGGAGGCGAAGGTTGAGTTGATTGCATATCAACTCATGGATGTGGCATAGATTTGGTATCGGATGTAGGCTGATAGACGAACACGTGGAGATGTTCCCATCACTTGGGATGTTCTCAATATTGCCATTTTGGAGAGATTCTTCCCCAGATATCAATGAGAAGCTAAGGTTGAAGAGTTCATCAACCTGAGACAGGGAGGTATGTCAGTCAATAAGTATTCATTGAAATTCGTTAAACTCTCAAAGTATGTTTTTTCTATGATGGTAAATAGCATGGATGAAATGAGCAAGTTTGTGACTGGCGTGTCAGAGGATGTATTGGAAGATTATCGGATAGCCATGTTACATGATACCAGGGATCTGGGCAGGTTGATTGTGCATGCTCAGCAAGTGGAGGACAGCCGTCGTAAGAGGATAGTTCATGAAAGAAAGAAGCCAAGGATTGCAGATCAAGATGGTCTTATCTCGGGCATCGACTCATTTGAAGTCCACAACAGACCTAAGTTCAAGAGACATTCAGGTAATTGGGCTTCTTTAGGAAATGCGAATGCCAAAGTGAATGAGTCTGGCCCCATAAAAGGGAATGATCAGAACGTCCAGCGAAATAGCAAGGTTTGTGGTAAATGTGGACGTCCCCATGGAGATGATTGTTTAATAGGTACTAACACCTGCTTCGGGTGTTGAAAGACTGGACACATGGTCCGAGATTGTCCTTAGACTATTGATAAGGCCAAGACAGATGCTCAGCCTCGGCCAAATGCTAATGCTGCAGCCGAACCTCCTAAGAGGTTAAGATTTTATGCACTGAAAGGTAGAAAAGAGTAAGAGAAGACAGTTGATGTTGTCATTGGTATGTTGTATGTCTTTATTTTCTCAGTTTATGCATTGTTAGATGTAGGATACACTATATCATTTGTTACTCCTTTGATAGCTAATAGATTTGATGTTCATTCTGACATCCTGCATTACTTGATTCTAGTAACTGCCCCCATAGGAGACAACATTAGAGCAGAAAGAGTGTATAAAAATTTCCAAATTCAAATCCTTGATATAGTCACTCATGCAGATCTTATGGAATCAGCCATGCTCGATTTTGATATAATCTAGGGTATGGACTAGCTCCATAAGTGTTATGCCACAATTGATTGTCAAAAGAGGGTAGTAAGGTTTCAGTTCCCGAATTAATTAGAGTGGGAATGGGAAGGGCATGATTCAAGTCCAGTCGGTCAAATTGTTTCACACTTAGAGGCCAACAAGATGATAGCTAAGGGGTATTTGTACCACTTAGATAGAGTGAATGACATAGATCAAGATTTTCCTTCCATAGACTCAATATCAATAATGAGTGAGCTCCCAGATGTCTTTTCGAATGATTTACCAGGAATTCCTCCCGAACGTGATATTGACTTTGGTGTTTATTTAGATCACAACGCCAAGACAATTTCTATTCCCCCGTATAGGATGGCACCAACTAAACTCAAAGATTTGAAGTTGCAGTTAAAAGATCTTCCTGATAAGGGCTTCATCCAGCCAAGCATATCCCCACGGGGTTCTCCAGTGTTGTTCGTAAAGAAAAAGGATATACCCTTAGAATGTACATCGATTATTGACAACTCATCAAAGTCACTAGAAATAATAAGTACCCTCTTCCCAGAATTGACTATTTATTTGACAAACTCCAACGTTTGAGTTTTATGTCCAAGATAGACGTTTGGTCAGGCTACCATCATTTTAGAGTGAGGCAAGAAGACGTCCCTAAAATGGCTTTTCGTACTAGAGATGGGCATTATGAATTTCTGGTCATGTCATTCAGTCTCACTAATGCACCATCCGTGTTTATGGACCTTAGGAATAGAGTCTTCTGTGAGTACTTTGATTCCTTCGTCATAGTATTCATAGATGATATTTTCATATACTCTACGTCTAGATAACAACATGAGGTACACTTGAGAAAGACATTGCAGGTACATAGAGAACATCAGTTTTATGCGAAATTCAGCAAATGTGAATTTTGGTTCAGATCAGAGACCTTTCTTGGTCATGTTGTGACCGACCAAGGTGTAGAAGTTGATCCTAAAAAGGTTGAGGCAGTGAATAAATGGTCGGGACCCCTTACTCTTACCGATATTTGCAGTTTACTGGGTTTGGCCAATAACTATCGCATGTTTGTGGAAGGATTTTCCACTATTTCTGCTCTATTTACAGCCTTGACGAAGAAGAAGGCGAAGTTTGAGTGGTCTGAAAATGAGAGAAGAGATTTCAAGAGCTGAAAGACCGACTCACTTCAGCCCAATTCTCACATTGTCGAGGAATGGTGCATGATATATGGTGTACTATGATGCTTCCTAAGTAGGTTTGAAAATCCACGAGAAGAACTATCCTACTCATGATATTGAGTTAGTTGTTGTTGTGGTTGCATTAAAATTTTGGAGACATTATTTATATGGTGTACATGGTGATGTATATACTGACCATAAAAGTCTTAAGTATGGTTTTACACAGAGGGAGTTGAACCTTCATTAGAGGATATGGTTAGAACTGCTCAAAGATTATGATATGAGTGTTTATTACCACCCTGGTAAGGCCAATGTAGTGCTTGATGCGTTGAGTAGATTGAGCATGGGAAGCATGTCTCATATTGATGAAGAGAAGAAGGACCTGGTTAAAGAGGAAAAACAATTAGCTAGATTGGTGTTTTAGTTCACTCAAGTTCCAAATCCTCATTTATTGTAGATATTGTGGAAATTCACTCTTTTATTCTAAAACTTCAGTAGGCTCCCCCTTCTTTGGCGATAAGGATAAAACCCAATCAGCATCTCAACCCAGTACTTATGGATTTGAAGGACTCAGTATTGAGTAAGTTGAATGACTCATTTTCCCTATGAGGAGATGGTATTCTCACGTACTAAAACAGGTTATGTGTGCCCAATATTGATAATTTGAGGTCTAATATTTTGGCAGAAGCTCGTGGTTCCAGGTATACCATTCATCCAGGTGACACGAAGATGTACGATGAACTTAAAGAGGTCTATTGGTGGGAAGGCATGAAGAGAGATATCTCTAAATCGTGGAGGAGTGTTCGAATTGCCAACAGGTTAAGGTAGAACACCTTAAGCTTGGGGGTCTCACTCGGACGATTGAGATTCTAACATCGAAGTGGGAGGCTATTAATATGGATTTTGTGGTTGGTCTGCCAAAGACTAGAAAACTACATGATTCTATCCAGGTTATTGTTGACAGAATGACCAAGTCCGCTCACTTCATACCAGTGAAGCCTATTTATAAAGATGAAAATTATCCCAAGCTTTATATTGATGAGATAGGATATAGCATGGGATTCCTCTGTCTATCATTTCGGATAGGGGAACCAAATTTAATTCTCAATTTTGGAGATCTTTCCAAAAGGTCTTGGGCCCACAGGTGAAGCTTAGTACTGCTTTTCATCCATAGACGGATCGACAAGAAGAGCGTACCATCCAGACCGTTGAAAACATGCTGAGAGTATGTATTATTGACTTCAAGGGTAGTTGGATGATCATTTGACACTGATAGAGTTCTCTTACAAAAACAGCTACCATTTCATGGTTGGGATGGCACCTTTTGAAGCGCTATATGGCAAAAGATGTAGGTTTCCGGTTGGGCGGTTTGAGGTAGGAGAATACTCCATCCTTCTTCCTGAGATCGTACATGAGGATATGGAGAAGGTGAAGATTATGAGACATAGTTTGGCTATTGCTTACAGTCGTCAAAAATACTATGCACACAACAGAAATAGGGCTCTAGAGTTTGAGGTAGGTGATCAGGTCTGCTTTAAGATATCACCCATGAAAGGGGTGATGATGTTTGGTAAGAAAGGTAAGTTGAGTCCGTGGTATATAGGCCCTTATGAGATCTTGCAGCGAGTAGGCAATGTTGCCTATGAATTGAAGTTACCTAAAGATTTGGCTTCTATTCATCCAGTGTTTCACGTTTCAATGCTTAATAAGTGTCTAGGCAATCCAGCATCCATCCTTCCTATTGAGGGGTTAGGAGTTGATGAGATACTTTCTTATGAAGAGGTTCCAATCGAAATTTTAGATCATCAAGTGAAGCTACTGAGTCAAAAGGAAATTGCCACCGTGAAAGTTCTATGGCAAAAACACCTTGTTAAGGGAGAAACGTGGGAGAACGAGGCTGACATACGATCTCTCTATCCTCATTTGTTAAGCTCTTAAGGTTAGATATTCTTTTCCTAATGTCTGATTCATGATTAAGAAACTCTAAGTTCTAAGGGATGTAGTCAACTTGGTGTAATAGGTCACTAATCATATGCTTTGAAATAATGCTATATGAGTTAAGATGGAGTTATGTTTGCAATATATGTTGTTTTTCCTGTGTAGCATAGGCATGTTTTCGGTGTTGCATGAATTGTGTTGTGCAATAAGTTAAATGTGATTAAGAAGAAAATTCCTATTAAGCCTTAGATAAGCTTGCATGATATGAACCACCAAAATAAGTGTGGAACAAATGTTCCCAAAAGAGAAACGTTTAAGTATGATGAAGTAAATTTCAAAAATCACCCTTTTTGTTTATATTATATGTAGTTTCACTCGGGGACGAATGTTCTAAGGGGGGGGGATAATGTTACAACCCGAAACGACTATTCTAAGTAAGGCCTAAACGTACATAGAATGTCTAGGTTAGACCGGGTTCACACGGATTGATGTGCATGGAACAAGACATCTAAACCTATGCACCAACCAAGCCAACCAACTTGCTGAGTTGGTTTATCTAGACAGGGTTGGTTCCAGCCATGTAGTGTACCAAAATACTAGGATTCACCCGTATGAGTCTTAACCGGACATAAAGGGTTAGTCCTAGGTTTTAAGCATTTTAGGGGTATGGAGGTAATTTTGGGGCTAGGGGTAGTATAGTAATTATCCTAGTCTTATATTTAATTAATTAAATAAAGTTTTATTTAGTCAAAATAAGTCAAATCTCTATGGTCAAACCCATGATTGACCCGACCTCCACATTCGGATTCGAGCCATATTGGAGGCAGTAAGGGGAACGAATTAGTAGATTAAAAATTAGAGAAAATGAGGAGGGGCATTATAATAACTTAATATATATTTTATGATCTGATTTTACTATTTTAATTGTGTTGAATAATTCAAAAATAAATCCCACAAAAGGAGCGCAGGACTCCCATTAGGAGTGTGCTTCATGCCCACTCTTAATTTTGTGTATTAACCCTAAAAACATTTTCAGCTTTACCTCACTATTCAAAAATAGAAAATAAATGTATACTCACTGTTATAAAAGTATTCCTTTCTTCATCCATCAAAACTAAAAGGAAGAATTTGTACACCTAAGTGTTTTAAGTAAAGAACTTCACTTGGGAACAAGAATCAAAGCTCGTAAGAAAGGTTTCTGTGTGGGTGGAAATTTGTGGTTGTTGCTGGTTGTAAAGGCTGAAAAGACATAGGTTTTCTTCTCTCTTGGTCCCTTTCCCAAGAGTCCCCTAAGCTTCAGTTTAAATCCAATAGAAAACTAAGGTTGTCCCCCATTGTATGCCCTTGTCATATTAGATCCTATGAACGAATTGATGCATGCAATGGTATGAATCCTTGTAGATTATTTTAGGAATGATTGTGGTTGGGTTCAATGTATGTTACGGGATATTTATCATTTGTTATGTACGTCCGAATGTTGAACGTCATATGTGCACAAAACATGTTGTTTTGCATAAATGTATTGTTACTGTTAACTTGACGAAAATGGTGAATCATGAGTTATGAAATGTTATGTGTTTAACAAGCAAAATAAATCGTGATGTTTATGAATAAGAAAGTGAAATTAAAGTCCTTAATAAATTGGTCAAAAGTATATGTAAAACTATGAGTTAAACGTCTACGCTAAATGTAAGAAAGTGAATTAAAACTTTATGTTATATGAACATGGTTTCGGCTAGTTACTAATATATATGAAAAGGAATAGTTGATGACTTTTAGAGTGAATCTAGAAATCTTAAGGTCCTAATACTAAGAGATAAAGCCTTAAAATAAAAGAAAAGAAAATCGTGTGAGAGAGGGGATGCAAACTTGGGCAGGTTGAAAGAAGCCTTAAATAAAAAGAAAAAGAAAATAGTGAGGGAGGGGGGATTAAAAGTTGGCTCCTTGCACAAGGGTGTGAGACACATAAATATCACACCAAAATAAAATCATAAAAATTGAGGCCACTAGGATTCGATCCCAGATCCTCTTGGCCGAATGAATGAAGTCACCTAGCACTCTAAATAATTAAAAAATAAAGTGTTGCCTGAGGGACTCGAACATGGGTCCCCTTGACCGAAATTGTGAGACACATAAGTCTCACATATAATGAAATGAAATGCATCCACTAGGGATTGAACTTGGGTCCCTTGACTAAAAGTGTGAATGCATATGTCTTACATAATGTATACTTAGATTTTCATGAAACACATAGTCAATGAGTAACCCAAAACGGGTAATACCATGAGTTAATGGTAAGATTAATAAATGAACATTCACGTAATGAAGTGAGTAATTATGTTAAACTATGATGCTAATGAAATTTGTGACAACATGATAAGAGGCTAAGATGAATGGTGAAACAAGTCTCAACCAAGCCTAAGTAAAGGTCACTAAAAGTACTCACCTAAGAGAGTGTTGAATATTAACAGACAAGTCTCAATCACATTCTATATGTAAGTGTAAGGAAAATTCACATTTAATACGTAAAGAAGAGATGAGAAATCATCTAATGAAATATGACTACCTCATTCTAAGAAGCAAGCTTCGTTGATGTATGAGTTCAATGTAAATAGGAACTTTGAACTAAGCACCGATATGCTAGCTATGAGTAGTGATGCCTTCTTTCGGGAAAGGCGGAGGTTCACATAAATCTCATGAGATGAGACTGTCCACCAAGGTCGGTATGGGTCTCCCTAAATCTCTTAGTCTTTGAACTATGTTGCCAACATAGGGAACTAGCTTGGTTCAAACCCATAAAGTTAGAATGTTTTGGTTTCACTTTGGCCATTGACTCCACCTCTATTCGGTGGGGGAACATACTAGATTTCAAGATGCTCACATGTTCTATGTAGGATAAGGTTGGAAATTCCTCATTAAGTACAATGAAATGAATGATACCGAAGGTGTTTGTAAAAGACAATAAAGAGGTCAAAACCAGATTCAAGTAATGACATTAGGTCATTCTTGGTCATTGCACTTCATGATCCCGATGAGAGACTTAAACTTCATCCTAGGTATAGCTGGTATTCACATCACCCTATGATTGAATGAAATGAATAATGTGAAGTACAAATGAACGAATGAAGAAGGCTTTGTGTTTGCTAAAGGAGACCCTCGGGTTGATATCCCATATATTGGGCCCTCACTTGAGATGTCTTAAAGCTACGTCCATGATTCCAAGGTCTTATGGATATGAAATGTATACTATATGAAACATGAAATATATATTATGTGAACTTATGTGTGTATGATGTGTGACATATTCATGACATGACCGTCCTATTACGAAATAGTCAAAGTCAAGAGACTTGACCTTCTAAGAAAGCATGTTGATTAGGAAGAGCCATTCTTGTTCATGCATTACCGTTATGTGTTGTTACATGTACCCATCCATAGTACAAGTGTGTACTAATTCCATACAATATTACTATTTTAGATGAAGTAACATGCATATCATCACTACAAGTAGACTATCACTACAATGACATGCATCAGAAACACAAACTGATCATAAACATTTATAACAACTTCCTAGAACTCCCTTCAAGAGCTACTTGTGTAATGAATTAGTCATCGTCACTTTTAGGGTCCTTACTTTACTTCCATTGTCCATTTTACTTTAGGGAAACTTGTAATGCCCTATAAACTAAGGTGGACTAGAGATTTGTGATGGTTTCTTGAATTAATTCTAAGTTAAAATGAGTTATATTAAGTTTGTAGGTCAAACATCCAAGAACGTCCATGACGTTCAGAAGATATGTATTAGAAAGTGCTTGTGTGTCTTGATGTGTATGAGTGATTTTTACGTGTTTTTTTTGGTTAAATGGTGTGGGATGTTCCTAAGACCTATAAGACTATGTTTTAGGGGTTTAAAGTTTGTGTATGACCCTACCTAGGACCCACAAAGGGCCCTAGAGAAGGGACATAGACCTTGACCCAAAATTTCCTAGGTAGTATCCACCAACGGGAGACGGCCAGTTGCTCAATCAACGGACCTTTGACTTGGTTCGTCAATTGGACCTAAAAGTCCTTCATAATTTAAAGTTGCAGGCTCATCCAACGAACCAACATCAATGGACCATCGATGGACAAACGGTCCGTTGGTTGGTCTCTTCTATGAGCTGCCAAAAAGCTGCTAAGCAGGTTGCCTTGGCTTGGGTGTTTGGAAATTCACCCCAAGTCTTTTAAGTACCTTGTACATTTATTTTAAGGTTATTTAGGTATATTAAAGAGTTCCAAACCCTAAGACCTAACTTTAGACCTCATTTCCTAAAACCCTCTCCCTTAGAACTCTCTTTCAAACTCCATAGAAGCTAGAAGTCAAGAAGGAGCTAAGAGGGATGTTGGCGGTAAAGTTCTTCAAAAAAAAACAGTGGGATTTCTCTTTTATAAGGTACGGTATCGATCCTTGAACTATCTTCCATTCAAGGAGTCCATTCTAGTGAATTTTCAAAATGGGTTTTAACCCTAACTTCTTCTATGTTTAACTCTAAATGTGGATCTAGCATGAAAACATTCCTAATGATTACAAAATGATGTTTCTAATACTATTTGATTATTTTAATGCTAAAACTTCAATGGAAACATGTTCAAGCTTTTTATCAATTTTTGGCTTAAGGAAGGGATTAAATGAGCATGATCGTGTCGTCTTTGAGTTTTGGTTTCTTATGGTTGTTGTTGTTGATTAGGTACTTCCCTAAGGATATATTATGATGAAATGTTGAATAAAATTTTATAGGTGATGGAATCTTGGATTAAAGGGTAAGTTGGTTATGTTGTTTAGCTTTAATTATGAAATGTTCTTGAGTGGTATGGTCCACCTTCTTGGTGACGGTGTTTACTTGATGAAGTTGTAAAGACTTGCTATGTATTGTAAGTGTGTCGTTGAAAGACTAATGTGTGAAATAAAATTGTAATGAAATTGGTTCTTGTAATGTGTATTGTGAAGATAGTTGGTTCTTGTAATGTGTATTATGAAGCTCGAATTGTATGCCTTTCTTAGATTATGCCTAAATGAAGTAAGTGTGTATATTGAGCATGTTAAGTGTGTGCAATGTCATAAATGAATGTCTAAGCATGTATAGAAGATAAATGTAAATGAAATTATTCTTATGTGCAAGGTGTGCTCACATGTACACACACCCACATTTGAATGAATGAATGAATGAAGCTAAGTTAACTCAAAAAGAGGAGTTTTTGGGTGAATGCTCTTCGTGAGTTGATATGAAGTATTTAGTAGCAACCTCACTACATACTAAGAGCTTTCTAAGATAGGTTGGAGGATGAATGTCATTCGTGAGTTGAGATGTGGTATTCATTAGTTATCCTTAGCCTATAGTTTATAATGTTGAGAGTTTGTGGGTAGTGATGCCTAGCACCAAGTGGATATGAAGAAGAGGGATTTACACTTCGCGAGTTGAGATTTTGTATTCCAATGTACCTCTTGAGATGAGTACTCCTCGTTACAAAATGATGAGTTACATAGTAGCAATCTCCTTATCTCTTATCTATGTGACTGCAGAGGTGTAGCTATTGGGCAAGCCATGTAAAAGCTAAAATAAAGTAAGACCTCACCCTAGGCAAGTGAGGGGACCCTTCTCCTATAAGGGAATTATCGGGATTCCATATTTATCTCTCATGGTCTATGTCGGTTAAGCTAACCCCCACAAAAGTAATGAAAATTCCAAGTCTTCTAAAAGAGTGTACTACTTAGGGTAGGTAGTGGAACGGGACGCTATTTATCCATTGAACTAGGTAGGAATTCCGAAAGGGGAGTCTTGGTGAGACTTATATGAATTAAATGAACAAAGTCTCCTAAAATAACGTAGTACTTAGGGTAGTTAGGGGAATGTGACTCTATCTATCGATTGCACTAAGTAGACCTTCCAAAAGGGGAGTCTTGATGCTAAGCCTTCAAAAAGAATGTACTATTTAGAGTAGCTGGTGGTATGGGACGCTATCTACTCATTGAACTAAGTAGGCACTCCGAAAGGGAAGTCTTGGAGTGTGGCTTGGGAGTTCTTCTAATGTCTTGTCATTGAGTGTGGGCTTGTTCTCCTGAGGTGAGTTAGTCGGAAAGGTGTAGTCTTGATGATCACTTTGATGTGTATTGAAGGAGGCATATGCGCACTTCCTTTATGTCTTACCTTGGTGAGTCTTAGGATTACCTTAGTTAGGGAAACTCCTACAGGAATGAGTTCACTTCCTCTTTGATTGGCCTTGGAAGTTCACTATTTTTGAATAGGATAGTTCACTGTAATGTTGAAGGAACTTATTGTAATATTTTGGTAACTTCACCGTAAATTGCTTCTTTTGCTAAAATTATGGAAATTCATCTCTAAGTGTTAAATCATGATTCTTATGTTGTTTGACATTGATATTCTTGAATGTTTTACTTAATTGGCATGAAAATGTGTTTTTACTAAAATGTCCCTTTTTGCATGTTTTTGCATATGTCATACTGAGTAGATTATTTTTACTAACCCCATACTTTTCTATACTCTATAAGTATAGGTTAGAGGCTTTTGAAGATTTGAAGATGAAGCTTGGGAATCTACTCTCTCGAGACAAAGTATGTCCTCATATATCCGAGGACATAGTTCTTTTCTCTTAGTTGCTTATTTAAAGACATATTATGTATTTTCTTTCAATGTAAATGTCCGTGTCCCTAAGATATTATGTTGTATCATTATGATTGGCTTGTGACGATGAGACTTCTTTAGTATTTTATAATAAATGTTTCCTTTATTATATTATTTGTGAAAAGTTTTAATTTCACACTACTTTTCATGTCTTATGTAATGAGGGATAGTTAAAAGTCTTGTACAAGACCCCAAAGGGTCAAGTACGCCCAGTCATGACCCAAGTGTCTTCCCTAACTTCTAGGGGGTGCTTGTTTATCGAAACAAAACTATAGTCTTAACTCACATTAAGACCATGGGTGCTAAACCTGTAATTTGGTATTGTAGAGCCTTACACCAAGGGAAGGTGCTCTACCTTGCCAAAGAAGAACATTAAGATCATGCTAGCATATTAGGTGATATCACTTGCTAGATCCTATGGGCCAAGAATAGTTTATAGAACTTGGAGGCATATATGGAAATAATCTTTATGCCAAAAGGGGAATTTTAGTTATCCACATCATGTGAATTACGGTGAACCTACCTTCCCACATTGGGAAGGGACACCCCTCAACTTCAAGTTTACTCGGTGCTAAGCTAAGTACCTTCCATTGAAAAGCCTTTATTATTATTATGTTCACTTTTGCTCGAGCTATCTTTTAATAGAATAATATGTTACGTAATATTAAGCAACAGTAGGACACAAAAAACTAGGTAAAGGTATGAAGTAATGTATGAAAACAGATGAAAGTTATGAAAGCTAAATCAATTTATTTACATCTTAAGTGGATCGAATTTTTGGGAACAATGAACTACAACATTTAACTCAAAACCTTTAGTTAAACTTTGCCTCCATATAATATTTAACTATTATATCCTTTCATTAGTACTACCTCTGTTTCATATTATATGGGTTTTTTCCTAATTTGCTTTAAGCGTTTTTTTCGTTATTGCTAGACAAAGAGGGATGAACAACAAACCGCAAGACCTATTTCTTTTTACCATATGATTATGGTAAATCAACATTGTACTTCATAAAAAAAATTCTGAAGCTCTGCAAAAATTACATTTAAAATTAAATAAGGAATTTTCACAAACACGTAGAGAGTTAAAACTTATATACAGGTAACAATGAAAATAAAAAGTAAACAAAAATTCAATGAACGATAGATCACAAAGAGAAAGCAGAGAATCCACAATAATACAGAAGCAAAGAGAAGCAATTTGCACTCACCAGTAAAATTTGTGGGCACGAAAAACGATGAAAGTAGCACAAAGAATAAGCGACAAAGCAAACAATTCCGAGAGAAATGGATACTGAAGTTGAGAAGATAAAACGAAATGAGATCGATAGTTGTAAAAAAGTTAGATTACATGTAGTGATCTCAAAATGTTCTTTTTGATAACACAAACATGGCGATGTGATATATATGCGGTCATTGTCTTTTATCATAGAGTAGAATATAATGATATGTCACAAATATACACATAATATATTTATGATACAAAAGTTATACAACTTATTAATTTTTATATGTTAATTTGTTTAAGCAATATTTTAGTGTAAACGATATATCTAGTCATTATGAGCTAGATGGGCATATATTAATTTGTTTAAGCAGTATTCATGTTAAAACCCTTATTGTGATATGAGGTAATACTCAAGATGGGGATATATTAACATTGACATTTTTATCGAATTTTAAAGATTTATATTATGTTGTGTTGTATTTTGTTAAGAGGCGACTTAGGAATATAGACATTTCTGAAAGATTATCAAACCATTAATGGGTGTGTATGACCTACTTGTAATGAATTCCGCAAGCATTCTATGTCATGTTGTCTTATGGTTAAAATTTGTATTGTGAAATAAGAATTACTTTTTAGTTTCCTAAGTTATAATAAAAGGGGATCTTAGTTATTATTGAAGTGAATTGTTGTAGGGGACTTGGATTCCTCATAGAAAGGGTAGGCTAGAACAATAAGGCTCACAAAATTGAAACTTAATTTACCATAGCAGGTCAGGTTGATGGCTACAGAGGACGACACAAAAAATAATACATGTTCTTAATTAGTGTTATTAAGTCTTTGATGATCATAACTTGAATAACCCAAACTAGAAATCTAAGATATGATTTTATAAGATTTAGCAACGGTTTCTTTTTTGAGGTAATTCCTTGTCGTCAATCATCCTATCTAGTAATTTTAGAATCAAAAGTGTGACCTTAATGCAAGGTTGTGGGTTAGAATTGTGTAAAAAACGTATGAGTTGATGTAATTAGTCATTATTTTGATTAAAAGTTATTAATCAATATTTTTTAGGAAGGAATTGATGTTTTAATTTATTCTTGTTTATGATGATTGAAAATTTTAGAAATCTAATGAGAATGATTTCTTAGGCAAACTCTAAGGGGATGAGTTGACTAGAAATTTCATTAGTTCAACTAGTGTAATCATAGAGAAATTATTGTATGGTTAAATGATCCTTGCATAATAGATTATACTTAGAGAAAGATAAACAAAAGGAGATTTGAATTTCCAAAGTTGTTTGAAGAATAGTTAATTGAATACTCATGGGTTTTTTCTTGTATTAGAATTTGAACATTTCGAGGTATATAGGAAAGGAAGGTTCACATGAAGTAGTTTGATTAATTCAAGTTCTTTAATTCAGGTAGGTTATGATTTATATGGGGTTAGACTTTGATAAGTTTTTTGTATAAGATGTGAGTCCATTAAACATGTTGATTGATCTTTAAATATTATTTACAATTGTTAATTATTGATTTAGCAATGCTTACATGTTTACGATGTAAATTATTATAGCGTGTCTTTAAATGACCTGTGATTTTGTTGTGCAATTGTGATATTCATTTTACTTGTCATTGTTTGAGAGATAATTGAACATAGAAGTGTAAATATAAGTTGAGATGATAAGAGTATATACACTATTCTAATAATGAGTGATTCCAGTCCAGTGCAAACCTATGGATGAGCGATAGTATCTAATAGATCGAGGGCCACACAAGTACTATACACAAACAACCATGGTCCCTTGCAGGTTATGGATAGGTGGATAATATTAAATTTCTTAGCATGCATAAACAAGTAAGTGTTATATGAGTGACAGATGATACTTGTAAGATACAAAGGGTTTAGATCATTGTGTATATATACAATTCCACAATTGTGTGTAACTTTTTATTGATTGCAGAGTTTTGTTGATGATCATTATATATCTGTGGGTGAGTTTAATAATTGTGCAACATTGAAATGTGAGGAATGCGATGATCTATTTTACTATTGTTAACTCTTGAATCATGAAATCCATTAAAAATGTGTTGTTATATTTGTCTACCTTTATTATGACTTATCTCTATAGACTTTTTACTAGTCTAATTAGTTGGCATATGATGCCCACTAATACATAGTGTATGTATGATTATACTTCTGTACTTCTCTTTGAGTGTATATTGTAATCTAGAGTCTTTTACATGAACCCACACACCTCGTAATTAATAGTACTTTCGATTTACAATTGAGGTACTCTTATCCACAGTGCTATAAATTTTTATAATAGACGATGTCTATTTCCTTTAGACATTGATATTTTTTTAGTTTAATTTTCACTATCATTAGTTTTTCTATTTAGAGTGATTTGAAGATTTTGAGAATATAATAGTTAGGTTTTACATTTCTTTCATTGTTAGACTTTAAACTTTATTTTGTACCTTAGTTCTTATATTTGAATTTTCACGTATTAGTTGTAGCATGTTAGTAGGTACGAGATGGTTCAACCATCGAAAATGTTAGTGTCGGTACCAATCATAATAATTTGGATCATGACAAAGTTGATTTTAGCGTTTTAGAATTGTCGATTTCATCATATAAAGACATAACATGTAGAGTCTTGCAAAATAGTATAGAATTGTACGTACTACTCTTTGAAAGGCTATATGATATTGAGAAAAACTCAATTATATATTTTCTTCGTGCTAATACTTGATTTCACTAAAATCTAAGAATCTAACTTGGTATTTTAACTTTGAGTGATTAAAGTCCAAAATGAAGTGAATTCACACTAATTTCTATGAGTTCTGAGTTAGTTGTATGCTTAGGTAAAGATTGATTTTTGATTTATTTGAAGTTAAGTTGAATTTATTCTATTATATCTTATCAAAATCGACTTTATTCAATTTCTACATTTATTAATTTAATCCACTTTCTGCACAACATCGCATGTGATACCTCATCAAATTTCTATGAATTTAGCCTCGTATATTGCATGTTGCATCATGTCTATCATATTTCCTTTTTCGATTCAAATATGAGATTTATAGCGAAAATAAATAATAAAAAAAGTTATGTAGAAATATGCTAAAAGCTTGAGAACGATGCAGCACAACATCAATCCCAAATAATTGAATATTTTAAATTGTCTAATTCAATTTACACTTAAATATTTTTATATTGTGAATTTGTGATGATTGTTGTTAATTATTTTGACATTCAATGTAACATAAATCTATACTCCTATGAGTTTTCAATATTATTTAATTATGTTTATTGAAATCTTATTAGTAAATTCTTTTTCTTTTTACTTTGTTACTTGTCAAAACTAATTAAAGTGAGTCAAACTTAAGCTCATACAGTAACTTACAAAAATTCTTTTATAGTCTTTCATATTTATTGAATAGTTTTGAATCCATGTTTATGAATTTGAATATAATCTAAAATCTTGATTGTAATAGATTATTAAGTAAGAATTATTTTGATTTTAACATCTGAAATATTATTGTTATAACATAAATGTATAAGTATTTGAACATAAATTTTTCATAAATAACTCAAATTTTTGTTAATTATATTAACAAAATATGTTTAATTTCTCCACAAACCCCATTAGCGGATACTTGAAGGTGCGTAAAATCTTCTTTATAGAATTTTTTGAATTTTTACCTGAATTCTGATTTAATTAATATTTTTTTTTTTAAAAAAAAAAAACAATGATTTTCTTGATTTTTCTTAAATGTAGCGATGACTCTATTAATTTTATTATTCATATTTTATTAAATTCACTTTTTTTTGTTAGTTTATGGAAAAGAATTAACTTAGTTTGTATTCGTTATAAAATCCTCTATAGACACAACTTTATTAAGATACACAACTTTATCAAGCTTCAAGAATATATACTATCCACAAGATATCAAACTATCAAAGTCCTTATCATAACCATCTCTCCCGATATATTTATTTTAATAAAACAAATAAAATACTTTTGATATTAAAATTTTAATGTCGACAGGGGCGTGGAACCTAGCGGGTTCATCTGAACCTCCTCGTCAAAAAATTACACAGTATATGTAACATCAACTTCTGATTTAAGAGGTTAATATATTAATATGAATCCCTTAAAAACAAGGTATAGGCTTGACTCAATCAATAAGTGGTTCAAAACCCATGGACAACATTTTTCCCTCTGTTTTTAATGCTTTGGAAAATGGAATTTTTGGGCTTAGACTTTCTTCTTCTATTTCATTATTTTTACCTTTTTTTTTCATTTCTTCTTTTTAATTTAATTTTCTTTTAATTTATTAGACACATTCTTTCTCTTCTTTTTTTTTATTCTTTTTATATCCATTATTCATTTTCTTTCATCGTAACTCTTTTTTCGTATACTAACTCGAAAAACTCTTTTTAAAACTGATGAATTATGTTTAACTTGAAATTGGAATAGAAATATAATTTATTTTTTTAAGAAAAAAGGTAAATTAGATGTCATGAATGAAGAAACTTAAATATGGTCAACATCCTTCTAAAATATTAATTTATAGAATTCATGAAATTTCTTTTACATTTTAAATTCAAATTTAGAGAGATGAAAACTAAACATACTTGATTTATTCGTTATTTGTCTTTTGTACAAATTATAACTAACCTAGTAAATTAAACTATATGACCTAAAAAATTGGTGGTTCTATTTATTTATCTTTTGAATATGCATTATAATATTAGTAACTCTATTCATACATATTTTTAAAGAATCTTGATGATTTTTATAGTAATATGTGATTGAATGGATGTTAATTTAAATTTTTTAAAAGTTAAAAATAAAATAAACATTACAAAATAAGAGTATAAAAACCACAATAAATTTTAAGAATGCTCAATGGAATATGATAAAAGTAGAAAAAAATTCTTAATACGGTATGACAAAGTAAGTTAAAATACATTTTCTTGTTGTACCATGTTGGTAGGTGAAGTTTTAAACGAACTCTTTGAAAGTGATATAAAAGTGTAAGATAACTCTATTCCCCGAATTCTAAGATTAAATAGGTTCATTAAAGAGGTAAGTCGGAGTATATTGCCCTTCATTTCTATATATATTTGAAATATTCGCAATCATGTATATGCATGCTTCAGCAGAGTCCATTGTCTATGTTGATAAGTTATAAAAATGAACCACCTCAAGAAGATATTCTATTTTGTAAAATTTTCTCTGTGTAAATTCCATTCATAAAAGGAGAATACACATCAAATGATTGCATTTATATATACATAGTTAAATTAGTGTTAAAATTTTTTTACTTTGTTTGTTTTCCTTTTTAGTAAATAAAATTGACAAGAACTATATTCGTGAATCAGACTTGCATTTGTTTGTCTCTATGGCATATAACAATTGAACATTTCATTTTGCATTTAAGTTAGTCAAACAGTCAGTATTTTTATAATTATTATTACTCTCTCCATTTTAAAAAGAACAATTTCTTTCTTTTTTCGGTAACAACTTTTTCACGTGGCATGTTTAAGGTCAAAAGTTTAAAAAATAATTTTATACATTTGACATAACTTTAATTTAGGACCACATGATCAAAAGTCTTCGTTATTTTCTTAAATCCCGTGCCAGTTAAACTAAATAATTTTTTGTGAAACAGAATATATAACAAAGGGAAATAACACAAGTATCTATGTTAACGCGTGTGCTTCCCCATAAAAATATTGAAGTTGAAGGGTATTTTTGTCCTAAACCCTTTTCTGCATCAATTCTAACGCCTCCCCTTGTTAACCATCGGTCATCTCCATCTACTCTCTCCTCTTCTTATCTTCTCCTTCACAGTTGTGTCCAGGTTAGCATAATTTACAATTGAATTTGTTTTGATGTTGCAATACTTGATGTTTCCTTTGTATGGTGGGTTTGAGGTTCTTTGATTTTGGCTTTCTTTTCCGTCTTCTTTAACTCCTGTTTGTCTTAACATTGGACTTTGCTGGATTTTGGAGCTTAGTTGTTTGTATTTCTGATTTTTATCTTGCTTGGCTATAGTTTCAATTGAAACAAAATTGCATAGCATGAAATATTAGTGAAACAGATAAACACGATGACAAAAATAAAACCCATCAGAAATTTAATTAGTGAAGCAAACAGTAGAAACCAAAGTTAAGAAAAAAAAACCCCAAATAATTGTGTCTGCTTCAATGTTATCCTCCGATTTCCTGCACATATTTTTGAGTTGGAATTGGCTAAACCTAAAATCGAGTTGAAACCTCATTTTCCTCCTTCCCTTAAGGAAATTCTTGCAGTTGACACTTACACAGAGAAACATAAGCATCATAAAAGATTGACAAATATTGCTTGAATTTAGAACCTGTCATACTAAATTATATTTTTTATTTTTAGTTTTTCTTGTGAGGTCCTGAAAAGGGTGCTGTTTCATATGTGTAGTGTTTATAGTGAGAAGGATGGAATAGTGGTTCATTTTTTGGGAATTCAGGTACCTATTTTGAGGAGGAGAAATTCATTAGGTGGTGAAATTGGGGAAAATTGAGGAGTATGTCATGATAGAGGTATCTGAAGGGAGTATGTTTATAAGTGTTGTATGAGGGAGGTTTGCTCAAATTCAATCATGGAAGTAGATAGAGCATTATCTGTTAAAATAAGTCATTATTTAGTCACAAATCATTAATGAATTGGCTAGTTACAGAGTTCTTTAGTAAATCACATCAGTCTGTTAGATGTTATTTTAATTACATGCGCAATAACATGTGTAGATAGAGTGAGTTAGTTGATCACATTCTAGATGTTTCTAATATTAGTCTACAGATACATTCTTGCAGTTTGAAATGAGATAAATTTTACTCAGATGAATAAAACTTTCTCCTTCTTCTTCTTCTTCTGTTAATTCCTTTATTTGTTCATTTCTGTTTAGAAGAGCTTTCAAGATCTAAATTTAATATGGTATTTGAGCACTCAATCCTAATTATTTAGGAGCAGTGTTATCGCTTAGATCAGAGAAACGTCAGTTGCATAACTAAATATTCTAGAGATTGCACTAATGGCAGTCACAGAGATAGATCAAAATAATCCTCTGTACATTGGCCATTCAGATACTTCAGAAGTTGTTTTGATTCTCATAAATTTGACAGGTTCAGAGAATTATGAGATTTGGAGTATGTCAATGAGGATTGCTTTGTTGGGAAAGAGGAAATATTATATTGTTACTGGTGTTTACAAAATATCTCTCTATAAAGATGAACTACATGAGCAACGGGAAACCTGCACTGCAATTGTGCTGTCGTGGTTGATGAACACAGTCAGTGAAGATCTTCTAAGTGCAATCGTTTATGCCACAACTTCTTTCTCAGTTTGGGTTGATCTGAAGGCGAGGTATGATAAGGTAAATTGTATGAGAGTATATCAGTTGCATAGGGAAATCATGACTCTAACACAAGGTACATATTCAATCTCTTTTTACTTTACAAAGTTGAAAACTCTTTGGGGTGAATATGATAATATAGGGCCTAATTCTAGTTGTAATTGACGTCAATTAAAGGATTATGTTGAACATTTACTTCAAATGAGATTGATTAAGGTTTTGAGTGGTTTGAATGAGTCTTATGATTAAGCTCGTAGGCAGATTCTACTTAAGGAACCACACCTACCATAAATCAAGCTTATGCTATGATTGTAGAGGATGAAATACAGCAGTCAAACTATGTGGAAAATGTTGTTCATAAACCTGATCCAATTATCATGAATGTGCATATAAATAAGGAAAGAAATATTACAAACGAAGGAAATGTGAGTTTTGTCACTTTATTGTTCACACGAAGGAAAATTGTTACAAGTTGATAGGTTATCCTAATGACTAGAAGCATAAAAAGAAGTCAAGCAATCTCAGAAACATATCAGGCAACTATGGTAAGCAGTTTCCAACTAAAATGTGAGAAATTTAGCAGGGTCCTCACATTATGCAGGTCAACATTTAGCAAATCATGTTACATGTGGTACTATGACTCAGTTACAAGATATCCTTTAGGAAAATACAACACTACACAAGGGGCATGCATTTACTGATCAGGAGAATAAACAGATTATGCAGATGCTAACCAAAGATGTGAAGGAATCTAAGCAAGTCAATATGGGAGGTATTGGTACTTGTTTGGTGTCAAATGGTTTTACACAAAATTGGATTTTGGATTTAGGTTTAACTCAACACATTACAGCAAATAAACACTTGTTTACTAAAAGTCATAGATTAACTAAAACAAAGGAAAACCAGATTCATCTTCCTATAGGTGACAAAGTAGAGACCAGTCATGTTGGTGATCCACTTTTGACAATGAGAATGTTAAACATGTCTTGCATGTTCAATACTTCAAGTTCATCCGATTATCAGTCTCGCAATTCACAAGGGAATTGTCCTATTTTGACTATTTTTATCCTGACTTTTGTATCTTTCAGGACCTCTACACTGGAAGGGTGAAGGGGATTGGTAAGGATGAAGGAGGACTTTATGTTTTCAAAGGGGATACTAAAACAGTACACAGGCAGAAGTCTACTTGCAATCCTCAACTAGTCGCTGCAAGATAAATATTACAGGATGTCAACTTGTTGCACAAAAGGCTTGGACATCCTTCCTCTAAAGCTCTAAGACTTCTGAATTTAGTTCAGAATAATCATAGTGATAATCATTGTTCAGTTTACCCATTAGCTAAGCAACCTAGACTTGCTTTTTTCATCAGTACCTCTAGAGCATCCATGAGCTTTGATGTTGGGCACATGGATCTTTGGGGTCCCTATAAGACTCATTCTATAGATAAGAAACATTACCTTTTAAAAATTCTAGATGACGATAGCATATATGTATGGGTATATTTGTTGCAATTGAAGTTGAGATTGTTGTTGCTATCAAGATCGTTCTCACAATAGTTAGCACTCAATTTGTTCTCATAAGGTAATCAGGTCAGACAATCAAACTGAGTTTTTTAAATCTCAATGTACAAACTTGTTTCATGATTTAGGCATCTTGCATCAAAGTAGGTGCTCTCACACACCACAACAAAATGGTATGGTGGAGAGAAAGCATAGACATATTATGAATATAGCCAGAGCTATTACATTTCAGTTACATCTGCCTATTAGGTATTGAGGTTTCTGCATCAAAGAAGCAGTATATTTGGTGAATAGATTACCTTTATCTGCTATTGATAATGTGAGTCCTTATCAAATTTTATACTCTAAGGCATCAATTTTGACCCACCTAAGGGTTCTAGGGTGTTTTGGATATGGCTCAGTATTGCCTAAAGGTTAAGAGTAAGAAAGAGATACTCTTGCTATTCTCATTGGCTATTTAGATATACCGAAGGGTTATATTATGCTGGACATAAAATCAAACAAGATAGCAGTGAGTAGGGATGTGTATTTTTATGAAGATATATTTCCTTTTGCTCAGACACTGCCACAAATTGAGTTGTTTACAAGATCTTGTGGTTCCCCTTTATTTCAAGATGATCCTAATATTTGTGTTGAGGTTACTGAGGATCTAAGTGCTGAAGAATGCCACATTTCATCTGTTAATCCTACATACATGAGAACTGAGACTGTGTCATCACAACCTTCTTCTAATGATAGATCAATACATACTAATGGAGTATGCTCTCCCTCATATCATATCATGCCTCCACCTGTTGCCTTTTCCATCTGAAGGACTTCTAGACCAACTAGAGCACCAGCTTGGCTAAAAGACTGTGCTACTGTCACTAACAAGCAGAGTAGTACTAAACACCCCTTGGAAAATTTTCTTAGTTATGAGAAATTAATCTTATGGTATACGAGTTATTTGAGTAATGTTTCAGACTGTATGGAGACTAATCACTTCAAATAGTGTCTTTTTTGTATTTTGTAGAAAAAGTCGTAATGTTTACTATTTGGTTACTATTCATAAATAGTAAATGTCCTAATCATGAATAGTAAAGGTCAAGTTACTGTGTAAATAGTAAGAGTCAAGTTACTGTGTAAATAGTAAGAGTCGGTTTGTAACGTCTATATAAGAAGCATTTGCTTCATTAATAAAATATATTCCATCCTTCTCTCAATTCTCTCCTCTTTTACAATATAAACGCTTCCACCCCCACATTGGTATCAGAGCTAGATAATAAAAATAATTATGGAAAATAAATCAACTATGAAGGATAATATACAAAAACAGGTATACCATTTTATATTCATGAGTAGCTAAATTAATTTATTCCTGAAAATCTCTTGTTAATTATAATTGTTTATCATGTTTAAATAATGTTCTAATAACCATCTTTAGAAAGTTTGCTACAGAAATATTCTTGAAATAAGTATGCCCAGACTATGCCATCCTAAGGTTGAAACCGGTAGGCAGAGAAAGGCCGTTTAAGGGGAGTAAACAAAGTTGAAGGCGCTGTTAGGGTAACTAATCAAAGAAGAAAGCTGTAGTAGTGACCAGACGAGATGATTATTAAATCATTATTTTTGCATAATAAGCAAGTATAATTTATTAAGAGGTTGGAAGGAATAAAATTTTAGTGAAAAATGAAAACGATAAAAATGGATACATACCTATTAAATAATGATGTTGATTATAAGACATTACTACTCTATATACTAAAAAACTTGAATACTGATATAAAAAGAGAAATTTATAATAAATTATTAACATATGAAATAATAGAAATAACAACCCAAGGTTGGATTGAGTTAGATATACAAGAAAGACTTTATGATGAATTTTATTTTGACATATATGATTTATATGATGATTTAGATATTGGAGATTAAATATGACGGAATATTGGTTAAGACGATATGGTAGAAATTACAGGTTAAAAAAGATTAGATATCCAGATAAAATTAGTAAGCTTTTTAAAATATTATATAAAAAATTATGATGGATAAAAATAAAAATACTAAAATAACAAAAACTAAGATAGACAAAAAAGTACGAAAAATATGGAAAAAATTAAAATCCTTATATATAGAATATCAATTATCACAACTAGTAAAAACAGATAATGATAAAAAAGATCATTTGATAAATATAATTTCAAAAACAGAATACAAATATGTTTGCTATTTGAAAAAACAGTATGAACGAAGAAAAATATAAACAACAATTAATAGAAAAAATAATGGAAAAAATAACTGAAAAGGAACAAGAATTACAACATAGAAAAAGAAGGTTAGAAGAAAATATATTAGCAGAAGTATGTAATAAATCAATACTAGCACAAAGAAAAGCTATATTAATGTTAGAATTAGAAATAGATTGTCTTGAATATGACTTACAACATAATATAATACATAGATCATAATGAACAAAGAGGAATATGCAGTAGACGAAAAAACATATGAAAATCTAGATGGAATGATAATAAAAATAGTATTTTCAAATTTAGGAAGAAGATATAAGAAAATAGGAAATAATTTATATTTAATGCTAGAAAAAGAAACAGCAAAATTAGAAGATAGTTTAACAGCTATGGTAAGAATAACAAAAGAAAATGAAGAAATAGATAAAGCAAGAGAAATTGAAAAAATAAAAACACAAGCAAAGCAAGAAGTACAACATTTAGAAGAAATAAAAAATACAAGAATAAGTGAATTAGAAAAAGAATTAGCTAGATTAAAATTATTATATGAAAATAAACAAAAAGAAAAAGAAAAAAATAAAGAGCTTGAATTAACAAATGAAATAAAAGAAATGGAACAAAAACTAAATGAAGATCTAAAAGATCAAAATGAAGGTATTGAAGTAAATGAAATAGATGAAAATGAAAATGACCAACAATCAGAAATAAGCGACATAAGTGAAACATATACAGAAATTTTAGAACAGATAAATAAACCGAAAAAATTAGAAATAAATGTAGGAGATATGGATAAGCCTAGTACGTCAAGAGTTAAAACCCCAGATAATAGTCCCAGAAATAGTCCTAGAGTTAGTCCTAGAAGGACACCACCAATTTATAGTTATCAACAACCGGATATAAATAGTACAATATGGAACAATAAATTAAATAAAAATTGGACACCTAAACCAGTAAATGAACAATATAATTTCTTAGATTTAGACTGTGTTACAGATACAAATAAAGCAATATTATTATGGATAGGAAATATGTCTAAACAGTTAATAGATAATAAAATAGAAACAGCAAAAACACCAAGGTATATAGAAAGAACATTTGTAGGAACAACAAGATTATGGATAGAAAATCTACCCTCAGAAAGTTTAGAAGTACTAAGGAATGATAAAAAAAATGGATGGATCCGCATCAGCAACAAATATAGATATATTAGATAAATATGAATCAGCAATAAGAAATGAATTTGGAGGTATGACTACAGATATAAGAGAACAAAATAGAGAAAAAATAATAAATAGACAACTTATGACAAAATTAGCTATATGTAAAATGTGTTACTTAGAAGAATATACTTGTGCATTTAAAGAATATTATTACAAAGCTAAATACAATTTAGACGAAGCAAAAGAAATAAGAAAACAATATTATACAAAATTACCAGAACCATTTAGTACAAACATAATAAAAGATTGGAATAATGAAGGAATGGTAGATACTTTAGGATCTAGAATAAAATTTTTAAATCAATGGTTCATACAATTATGCGAAAACCAAAAAGAAAAATTAAAAATGGAAAAAGTATTAAATAAAAATTTATCATGTTGTAAAAATAAAATGGCACCACAATTTGGATGTACGAATAAAAAACAAAAATCTAAAAGATATAAAAATTATAGAAAAAATAATTACTGTAATAGACAATAATGACTATAGCTATAAAGAAATGGATATAGAAGAAGATTTAGAAATAGTAAAAGAAAGATTAAGCACTTCAAGCGTACCAAATACATTGACAAGAGCTACCTCATCAAGAATGAGTACATCTAAAAGAAAATATGAAATTCCACAAAGCTTGTTAGATAAAGAAGAAATAACACCGTATCATTATTTTATAACAGGAATAATGGACCAAAGAAAATACAAAATTTTAATAAATACAGGACAAGAAGAAAATTATATAACAAGAGAGTTAGTATTAGAAGAAGAAATTATAAGAACAGGACACACATGCCCTGGATTACCTAGTGAAATAGTAAATACAAATGAAGAAACGACAGAAAAAGAAATAATTATAGGAGGAATACCCTTAGTAATACAATTTAAAATATACCAAGGAAATCATAATATTACATTAGGAATAAAATGGTTAGAAAAAGTTAAACCATACAACATAGAAAATGAACAATTAACAATAACCTGTGAAAATAAGAAAATAATTATAAAAAGGACAAAATGATTAATGAAAATATTTATACTTGCAAAAATTATAGTAGAAGGATATCACAACAGATTGTCACGACCCAAAATCACGAGTCGTGATGGCACCTATATTCCCAACCAATAGGTAAGCCAACCAACATATTTTAACCAACTTAACTACCAAAGAAGTGAAAAGACAACAATTTCCAAATCTCCAACACTGAGTTCTTATAAGTACGAATGCGGAAAACTGAAAAAAAAAATACTACCCAAGAAATGGTGTCATGAGTACAAGAGCTTCTAAAATACGATGCAAGTCTGAAACTAAAAAGGCAAATCTAACATAAGGGATATCCTGTCTGAATACTGAATAACAGAATAAGGAAAAGATAGAGGGAGGTGTGGGCCACGGAACAGCCAAGCAGCTCACCACAACTCCAAGACACTCCAAACTCGGACTCAAACTGCTCCTCGAGATGTGCTCCTACTTGGAATCGAATCTGCACCACAAAGAGTGCAACAAGTGTAGTATGAGTACGAAACCACGTGTACTCAGTATGTCTCATTGACCGACCACGAAGAAGTAGTGACGGGAGTTTATATAAGAAAATAAATTCTTAAATTATACAAGTATATATATATATATATTACACTCACTATTTAAGTCTCGTCAATAAAAGTAATCAAACATCAAATATTTTCCAAACACCAAACAAAACACATAATCATCAAAATAAATGATGTGATGAAATGCAATGCAATATAACACCATGTAATGAATTGTCTCAGAATACTCAGTACACACTCAACCGTATATACATGATACTCCTCGGAAATACATCGAGAGTTCATGACCCATGGGGGACTCGCGAGGTCCATATACCGACACGGACGATCTCCACGTGTCTGTGCGGACGATCTCAACACACAATCATAATATCAAACAATTTTCGCACGGACGGTCTCCACGTGCCCAAATTACAATGTTAACATCTCACCATCCCCAGCACGGACGATCTCCACGTGCCCAACTTATACTCAGTTTCATGTCTATGCATGTGCACAATATTATTTCAATAGAGGGGATGATGATGCATCTCAATCAATCAATATGAATATAATACATAACCACCTCAATTATCTCAACTATACGGGTGAAATAAATAAAACACAATCACACAAGGAATTCAAGTCAATAATATATCAGCTAATGCCCATATGCTTTGGCATTCTCAAATTTCAATCCACATTTTATAATAGTAACTTTCCATTTTATAACACCGGTACTCGTACCAATGCCCGTCAAACCATTGATACGAGACCACCATCTTTCCCCCTTACCCCTTTGTCTATTTTCATTTTT
>CM064967.1:50047259-50132852 GCA_032847665.1 Solanum chilense
CCGACACATATAGGGGATCGGAGTGTCACGTTCCGACACATATAGGGGATCGGAGTGTCACGTACCGACACATAATAGTAGGGGATCGGAGTGTCACGTACCGACACAAGAGGAAGAAAGATAATGAATCTTGAAAGACGATAAATATACTCAATCTAATAAACTTAATTCCCAAATGAGTATGGTGTTGAGGCTTGAGCCCTCATGGATGAACTTGATGGTACTTGTTGATGATTATAGTACTCGTTGTTGCTACCTGATGAGTTTTATAGTTGATTATGATATTATTGATATATATTTGTTTTCTATTTTGAGTTGGCCGATGATACTTACTCAGTACCCGTGGTTTGTACTGACCCCTACTTTTATGTTTTCTTCTTTGTTATTTGTGGAGTGCAGCAAACGTTCCGTCATCTTCAACTCAGCAGTAATTCTAGCCAGTCTTCACTACATCGGAAATTCAGGGTGAGCTAACGCGTCTAGCTTGGACTGGATCTTCTTCTTCAAGTATTGATGCCTTGAACTTCCAGCATGGACTAGCTTTTAATTGTTTTAGCTTCTTAGACATTTTTAGTTTAGTAATTGGATCATAGATGTTCTTGTGATGATGACTTCCAGATTTTGGGGAAATAATAGATGTTGAATTTTAATAGTTATTGATTTGATTTTTAATAATGAGTTTAAGTCTTCCGCATTACTTTCTGTTGATATTATATCGAAATGTTAAGGTTTAGATTGGTTGGTTCGCTCAAATAGGAGGGTAAATGTGGGTGCCAGTCGCAGCCCCGGTTTTGGGTCGTGACAATTTTAAATTTTGCCATGATTGAATTAAAAGTATATTACCTATGGTACATTTCTTTTTATATCTACTGGATATTGTTGCCCCTAAAAATATATGATGTGCTCTATCATATTAGTAATCAATCACAAAATAAATGAATAAATCTTCTTTTTAGTATTAAATTTTTATAATAATATTTTATGAATGAGCACACCCGATATCACTTTGTAAGAATACATTGCATTGTTTTTTTTAATTAAACATATAAAGTTGACATATTTTTAATGTGAATGAATAACACATGAAAATGTTAATAAGTAATAAACTCGTATGAGAATATATACATATATATATATATATATATATATATATATATATATATATAATTGTAAATAATAAAACGAATTTTGAGTAGACATTATTGTAATTTGTTGTTTATCACAGTTTATGTTTCTTCATTAGTTAAAACCTTTATTTTTTCATTTTATCCTATAAATAAATGGGTAAGGGGAGAAACTAATCCTACAAAAATAATTAGAACTTTAAATTTATCATTCCCTAAAATTGATCTCATTAATTTTCCCTTCTTAAACTAAGAAATATGTATCTCTTTATCTTCATAATTTATATTTTCATAATCTCTATAACTTCTCAAAACCCGCAAATTTAAATGTGTAAACTTATGATAATTTATTTTGTTTCTTAATATATATATATATATATATATATATATATATATATATATATAGAGAGAGAGAGAGAGAGAGAGAGAGAGAGAGAGAGAGAGAGAGAGAGAGAGAGAGAGAGAGAGAGAGAGAGAGAGAGAGAGAGGGGGGGGGGGGGGGGGGAACCATGAATTAGAATGGAGATTAAAGAATAGAAAATTTTAAAAATATTAAACCTAAATTTTATAATAACTTGGTTAAGACCATGCAATACAATGTCACAAGTTTTCAATTTGTGTTGCAACTTATTCCTTAAAGAAAAGAAAAGAACCATGATAGAAAATATTTTTTTGTCAAAATCAAAAATAACAATTGAAAAAAAATACTTGTAATTTAATGACCAAATACTATGACTTGTGTTTTTATTATTTTATTTATTGTTTTCTATCCCACTTTTAGTATTTTTTTTACGCTTTATTTTATATGAATTGAAATAAGTAATTGATAACAAAATTTAATGAGTGAAAATATTGATCCCATAATTGATGATGTTGCAAACTTTTGAGTCAAAACTATTCTTTTTTGCCTTGGTTTACTTGTATGTATATTGCGTTCCACAATATTTATTTTAATATTAGATACTTATATTCTTTATACTATCAAAATCATATTTTTATAACTCTTTTAAAGTATATTAAAATATAATTATCAAATCAAAATAAATAGAATTGTGAATATAAATATTTAATATATATATTTTATGAAATTTAAAAATAGGACAAATATTTATTTATGCATTTGATAAATTAATTTATTTTTGTTAATTATGTATATTTTGAAAATTTTAATTTAATATTGAATACAAATGAATAAATAAATTGATTCGATTTTTAATATATTATAAAAATAAAATCACAAAATTTAGTACTGTATAAAAACTTTATGTTAAGTTTTAAATTATATTTTAATATACTTAGTTATGAATATATATCTCATGTCGGGTGTTCATGTGTTAATTTTATAGAGAAAAAGGTGTGATCGTTGATTTGAAAATGTAAAGACTACATTTGAAATTAAACATATTATCAAAGTATTCAATTCAATTAACCTTCCATTCTATAAATCACTATATAATATATGTCGAGCTTGTTATCTATCAAATATTTTTATATAGTTAAAATGAATCTATTTAATACAAAAATCATGTTCTCATTCGAAGTTGAACATATCGAGACTTAATAATCAGTAGCGTAACGTTTTACTTACTTTCTAAAAAGTCGTATTTAACAAGTGCAACATAACATTTATTTTTTGATATAATTGCAACTAAAAAATCTAAAATATCGATTGATGTGATTTATTCAAAAAAACATACAAATCTAAATTGTATATTTGAAAAACGAACAAGAACGATTGAAAATTGAAATATTTAAAGAAGTTTTATCATATCAATATGACAAAGAATAATAAAACCTGTAAACGTGTTTCATTAGTATTTTCAGTTACTTCACAACATAACTTTTAGATACTCAAGAAAAAAATATACTGTTGTAATAAATTATTGATGTTAAATTTCTTAAGCTTCATTTCAATTGTCATCTCAAATGATCTTCATAATTAATATATAATTAAAAAATATAGTGATAATATTATGTTTAGGCATACAAATAACATATAATTAATTAAAAAAATAATTCTTTAACATTTAGTTCAAAGATCGCGCGAAGCGCGGCCAAATTTTCTAGTTGAAAATAAATACTAATTATTCCTATTGAATTAAGATAAATTTGTGCAAACGCATGCCAAGTACTTATTGAATTCGGTATAAATACTTGGTTTTCTAATTAGTGTCTTATTGGGGCATATTGAAATTACATCCATGTCGAAAAAATATGTGTTAGAGTAAAATGATTTCTAATAAATGTGGTACGGAACGAAGGCTCAAATAACATAAGACAAGATAAAATCAAAGTTTGTAAATTTAAATCATGATAAAATTAAATTAAATGTGAGTTAAATTTCTTCAATCTTTCCCTATATTTCCTTTTTTTTTACTTTGTTTTTCTTTAGTTTCTTATTCAATTAAGATTTATGTTAAAAATAAAATATTATAATTTAAAATAAATAACGAATACATTTAATTTCATTTGACACAAAATTTATTTAAGAAAATTAACATTTAAGATTTAAGTTTTGTTCGTTTGTTTGTGTCGGTAGTTATTTTATTAGAGTACCACATGATAATTAATTGTCAACGTCAAAAATGCTACATCTTGATGCATCTCCCTTGTCATGGAAAAATTGTTATTTATTCCTTTTGTTACAGAATAACTCAAAAGTAAGTTTGGGTTAGCCATTCAAAAATAATTTAATTATGTTCCATAGCTACAATTTGTTGATTACTATTCGTTATTATATGTTTTAGGGAGAAGAGTGACGACCGAGAATGGAAGAGGGAGGAGAGAGACGAGCGAGAGAGTTAGATAATGGGAGAGACGTGAATTTTATATGTATATCAGTTAGATAATTGTTATATGTAACTTGTATACATATGTATTTGTATGTCTGGCGAGCGAGATTGGGAGAGAGAGGAGAGAGGTGAGCGAGAGAGGGCAATAATTTGTATAATTCGCATCTCGTTTGTATAATTCGTGTGTTTTGTATAATTGAGTAATACAAAGTTTAAAATTATACAAATATAATAAAAATTGAAATAACTAACTGATACTCACTTAATAATATGAACTTTATACAAATTATACTATACAAATTACATCATATAAATTATATTATACAAAATTTGAAAACTATACCTTTATACAATCTTTAAAAAGTTATACAATACAATACAAATCAAACCAAGAATGGTTAGTTACGAAATATACAAATGTGGTGAAATATACAAAGTGATTAATTATACAAATTCGAAGTCAACCATACAATTAATTGTTAATGTTAGACGCGATTGATAATTATAGCAGACTATAGCTATCATAAATAATTAAGTAGCATAATATAAGTTTGCTTAATCGCGTGTTTGTTTTCAAAAAATAATTGAAATTTGATGATAAATAAATAGTTATGTATTTAAATATAAATATTGATTATGATAAAATATGGGATAATGCACAAGTACCTCCTCAACATATGTCTGAAATCTCAGAGACACACTTATACTATACTAAGAGCCTATTATCCTCTGAACTTATTTTATTTATAATTTTCCATTCCTTTTTGGCCTATGTGACACTTTTGTGTGGGCCCAATGTTGGTTGACTTTTTTTTAAGCTAGTGCCACATAGATTTAAAATGGGTAGAAAATTACTTATAAAATAAGTTCAGGGGTAATAGGACCTTAATATAGTATAAGTGTGTCTCTGAGATTTCAGACATAGATTAAATGGTACTTATACATTTCCTTGATAAAATAATATGTTATAAAATATATTACTAAGTATTCTATTTGTTAAAATCATTGAAATATTTTAAAAATATTTTATAAAACATATAAATTGGAAGCATTTCGACATAGAACGGATACGTGAATAATAATAATTACAACAAAAAGATAAATAGAATATTTTTGACGGAGAATATTTTAGAGACAACAAACGATACCAGGGACTACACTTTGTCAAATTAAAGTGCTTAGTAGCCATAAAATCATATGGTGGATGATTAATTTGTGACTTTTGATTATTCTAGATTAATATTACTTATTTTTAAGTATTTTTGTGCTAGCCATAAAATCATATGGTGGATGATCAATTTGTGACTTTTGATCCTTTTTATCTTAATATCACGTACTTATAAGTATTTTTGTGCTTATCAAACATAAGATTGTTAATGTTGCGGGTCAAAATGAGTTGAGTTAATAAATGATCAAATTAGTGATGTTTCTGAAAGTTATTTTAGTAGAAATGAACTAAACACATGTCGTAATCTAATATGTCAAATTTTTACTAAGTTTTAATTTATTCATTTTTCGCTTTTTAGTACCTAATAAAATTATATTTTTTTTCTTTATTACACATATCAAATAATTTTTTTAATAGAAAATTGATAAGATTCCTTATGAGTCAATTTGAGATGTATATCAACTTAATTTTTTATGAGTTGAGCTAATAAATAAGCAAATCAATAATCAATCAAAACTTGAGCAAATTGAATAAGTCATATTTTCATGAGTTAATTTTATTATCTCCGAATAGATAAATAAACTAATAATAAATATTTAAAAATATTAATTTGACCAATTTATAAGCTTAATCAAATATCCTTTTGTTTGAAAAAAGTCCAAAAAAAATATCCAAATTTACATTAAGCAAAAATGATACTCCCAGTAATTATTCTAATTTGTGATTTTTCTTTTTTGTTCATGCCAACTTTTATGATTTTCAATGGGATTAATGCCAAAATAAAATCTATAAAATTCATAAATTTGTTAACTCTATCTAGGTTTGTTAGCTCAGGGTTATCCTAATATTGTACTTTAGAAAATGAAATACATAAACTTGAGTAGGGGTGGACGTTATTTCAATTAAATATGAATATTTTGATTTGAATTTTCAATTTTTGAATTGGAGAAAGTACAATATAAATTTATTCTAAATAAGGTTGAATAAAATTTTAGAGTTTGATTTTAAATTAGTCAATTTAAGTATTATTTGATTTTGACTTTTAAGCATTTAAAACAAGTCATAATTCACAATCTTTGATTCATATAGTTTGCTTCTTTGAGACCACCCTATCACCTATTTTGTGTAGATATTGAATTTATTATATTATAATGGACAGAGTCGCATCATATTACTTTATAAAGTCATTAAAAGGTGAACTTATTAATATTAAATACATATGATATGAATAGAGCTGAATATTAGACATTAAAATTTAAAAAAGAAATCGCCATTAAATTTGATATCGATGTAATCATTTAAAATTTATTAAATATAAATTTTAAAAAATAATTTGGATTATATTGAATTTGATAAATATATTAATTCAAATAAATATTGTGGATTGATATTATTAACTTAATATTTAAGTCCAATAAATACGGATTTAATTAAAGACTAAATTAATTGATTTGGGCTACATTGGATGAACCCAATTTGTTAAACCCAATCCCATCTCATTCTAGAGCCCATCTTGGCGCCACGTGTGCAGATGATGTGGCATGCCAAGTCAAATAAGAAAACCAATAGAATCATGACATGTGTCAAAGATGACAAGCCCACTCCATAAAGCCCATATGTCATGTCACTTAAATCTGATTGGCTGAACGGAATCCTATTCCAATCGCAACTCCTCTATTCTAAAACTATAAATAGGGGTCCTCATAATTCAGAAAAGAGACAGAAAATTCTAAACAAGAAGCTAGAGAAACTCCGTGGTACAAACGCTATTTAATTCTCTACAAAGCTACAAGTTTAAGAATTCAAGTATTCAAGTTCAAGAACGATCAAGATCAAGACCACCGAATTCAAGAACAAGCTCGAAGCCCTTGAATTCAAATAAAAGTCAAGATCAAGATAAAGTTCAAGTTTAAGTTCATCATAGATTCAAGAACAAGCTTTAAAGCCCTTGAAATTATATTTGAAAAGGCGAATTTAGAGAAATTATAGAGATTGTAACACTCGCAAGGAAAAAAGTATCCCTTTTTGGATTCTGACGTTTCTGAAAATTTTGATGAATTGCTTGAGTTAAAGCCCATTGACTTGCGACCCGATGAAGCGACCCGATGAAGCTGGAAAAACTGATGACCCAAATTATTACGAGTATCACAAACTTGTGAGTCATCCTCTTGAAAAATGTTTTATCTTTAAGGATAGAAAGATGCGATTAGCCAACGAAAATAAAATTATCCTTGATGATGAGAAGGCTAGTTCTAACCAGATCTCTATCACGTTTGGGTCACTGGATCCGGTCCAAATATATATCTCTGAAAAGCATGAAGAAGAGCTTGTAGACCATGACGTTGACATAGATGGTGATTGGATTCTTGTAACTAGGCAAAGACGCAACAAGTGAAGCTTACGAAAAGAATTATTCAAGCAACCGGTTAGAGGAAAAATGGTAAAGAAATCAAAGAAGCAAAAATCAATCAAGCGCCCCAAAAGGGCAAAGGTTGAAGTGCATCACTACCAAAAACCTCGACGTCTTGTGACTCTAGAGGAATTCTTGCCAAGCTTGTTCGACACAAAGTCTACTCAAGGCAATGTTGAGGCATCATGTTTCATTGCGGATAAAGAAAAAAATAATGAAGGTGCCCCCTACTGTAAAAGAAAGAACAACGAGTGAATCCTCACCAAAAGTGTCTCCTAGGGAAGAAGAAAAAGAAACAAGGGAAATCTCAGAAATGATGTCTCTTTCATCTTCTGAAAAATCTCTTGAACTTTATTCCCAAGAAGCACATGTCTGTGATACTAAAATCACATTTACAGAACACTACACAATCATCCTTTGTATATGGTGGGTCATGTGCTAGAGAAGAAGATAAATAGAATCTTAATAGATGAAGGATCTGGAGTCAACATTTTGCCTATCCACACATTGAAGGAACTTGGCATCACGACTGGGGAACTTAGTCAAAGTCGTCTATTGATACAAGGATTTAATCAAGGCGGGCAGAGGTCCATAGGCTCTATTAAATTAGAGATCCACATTGGAGATTTGCGATCAAGCACATGGATGCATGTGATTGACGCAAAGACATCATACAATATATTACTTGGCGGGCCTTGGGTACATGAGAATAGAATTGTCTCATCTTCTTATATTCAATGTTTGAAATATCTTGAAGGTGGAATTGAAAGAAAGATAGTTGCAGATGATAATCCTTTCACCAAAGTGGAGACACACTTTGTGGATGCGAAATTCTATTTGAGAAGTTGTGTTGTTAAAGGGATCAAATCCAATGACATCAAATCAATCAAGATTGATAAGATCATAAGCAAAAGAATTGATGCGGCTATCAAAAATGTGAAAATTGACACTAAAGACTCTTCCCCTATTCTTAATGAAGGGAAGATCCTGTCTTCAAAGAAGAAGCTGACTTCTAGGATTTGCTATGTTTCAAAAGCGAAGAAAGAACAAGATCAACCATATAACCTTGAATAAAATGCATGAAGAGGGCTAACTCTTCCTATCATACGGATTGATGCAATAAACTTGTCTTCAAAGTTTCCAGAAAAGTCAGTCGCTCAAGATCAAGTGCTAGATATGGATCTCCCTACAAGACGCGCAAAAGAAGATTTTGATCCCAATGCCTACAAGTTATTGGTGAAGGTAGGATACAACCCTAGTGAGCCATCAGCGCTAGGGAAACTCCCATCAGAAGATACAACTAGGAAAGCGCGTGAAGACCTAGGTTATAGCCAACCGGCGCCAATTCGCATTTCCATAAGAATGGCCAATAATAATCATATAACTTTTAAAGTTGACGTCACTGCTCCCAATAAAAGGCCTTCCGTATTTGATCGACTTGGTGAAGAGACAACAAGAATTTATGTGTTTGAGAGGTTAGGTCCTCTGAAGAAGAATAACAAAAACCTGAGAATTTATTTAAAAGTTACAACGCCTACTTTACATTTGATTCAAAAGGATTTTAGAAGTTTGATTCCTTCTTAGATGAGGCGACGAGTGGAACTTGTGGTTTCCTGTAAAGAGGAACTCAAGGCAAAGGTTCATATTGTGGTTTACACCAAAGAGCGCGAGGAAGATGAAGAAAGTGTAGGTTCCTAAATCATGTTACAATACAAAATGAGTACGGTTCTTTGCCTCAAAAGAAGATTGAGGAAAAGGTAGAAGATATTGTCTCGTGTTGTCATATATCGGTCAATGACAATAATCCTGTGGAAGAGGAAGATGCTAAAGATGCTCCACCAGAACTTGAAGAAGGAGTAAAGATCACAATAGATCCTTTGAAGGAAGTTAACCTTGGCACTGATGAGGACCCGAAGCTAACTTACTTGAGTGCGAATCTAGAAATTGATGAATAAGTCGCTTACATGAATATACTCAAAGAATATAGAGATGTCTTCGCTTTGAGTTATAAAAAAAATGCCTAGATTGAATCCTAGAGTAGCGGTCCATCAATTGGCAGTCAAAAATGGTTCTCGTCCTGTTAAAGAAGCTCAAAGACATTTTAGACCAAACTTGGTTCCGTTGATAGAAAATGAAGTTAACAAACTCATTGAGGCAGGCTTTATTCGTGAGGTCAAATACCCTACATGGATTCAAGTATTGTTCATGTGAGGAATAAGAATGGTCAAATTTGAGTTTGCATTGACTTTAGAGATCTCAATAATGCATGCCCTAAAAATGAGTTTCCTCTTGCCATTCCAGAGTTGATGATTGATGCCACCACTAGTTATGAGGCAATGTCATTCATGGATGGTTCTTATGGATATAATCAAATCCGCATGTCACCAAAGATGAAGAACTCACTGCATTTCACACGCCAAAAGGTACTTATTGTTACAATGTGATGCCATTTGATTTAAAGAATGCTAGCGCCACATATCAAAGGGCTATGAAAAATATCTTTGACGACTTGCTCCATAAAAATGTTAAATGTTATGTTGATGATTTGATAGTGAAGTCTAGGAAGAGGGGTGATCATTTGAATGACTTAAGGATGGTGTTTGAGTTACTCCGAAGATATCCACTAAGGATGAACCCTTTGAAATGTGCCTTCAGAGTTACTTCCGAAACGTTCCTTGTCTTTATTGTGAGACATCGAGGAACTGAAATTGATCGAGCCAAAGTTAATGCAATATCAAAGATGCCTGAACCTCGAGATATTCATGAGTTAAAAAGTCCCCAAGGAAAGTTATCCTACTTGAGAAGGTTCATCTCAAATCTAGCGGGGAGATGTCAACCATTCAGTCATCTCATGAAGAAAGGTGCTCCTTTTAATTGGGACCAAACATGTAGCGAAGCCTTTAAAAGTATCAAATCATATCTAGCAAAACCTCCGGTTTTGGCAGCCCCTATACCTGGAAAATCATTGATACTCTACATTGCAGCACAACAAAGGTTTGTAGGAGCCCTGTTAGCTCAAGAGAATAGTAAAGGCAAAGAAAATGCTCTTTATTGCTTAAGTAGAATGATGACGCCAGATGAGCTAAATTATTCGCCAATTGAAAAGTTATGCTTGGCACTTGTCTTCTCAATTCAAAAGATTAAGCATTATTTTCAAGCTCATGTTGTCTGCCTTATTTCTAGAGTAAATCCCATCAAGTTTGTTATGTCAAAACCTGTCCTTAGTGACCGACTAGGAAGTTGGTACCTCCAATTCCAACAATTTGAGATTGTGTACATCCCTTAAAAATCCGTGAAGGAACAAGCACTAGCGAATTTCTTAGCAGACCATCCTATACCAAATGATTAGGAGTTAACTGATGAGTTTCCTGATGAACATGCGATGTTAATTGAAGTTCAACCTCTTTGGAAAATGTACTTTGATGGGGCTGCACATCGCGGCGGAGCTGGTGCTGGCGTGGTGTTCATCACTTCACAAGAAGAGATTCTACCATTCTCTTTTACTCTAAAACAATGTTGCTCCAATAGTGTTGTTGAATATCAAGCACTGATACTTGGACTTGAAATGGCCTTTTACATGAAACAATTACATTTACAGGTCTTTGGTGACTCTCAATTGGTGATTAATCAACTCTTGGGAAGTTATGAGGTAAAAAAGCCCGAATTGCGCCCTTATCATGATTATGCTCAAAATTTGATAAGATGTCTTGGAGATGTAACCCTTAAACATATGAGTTAAACATAGAATAAGAAAGCTGATGCATTGGCTACTCTAGCTTCAACGCTAACCCTTCTTGATCAAACGCAAGTAACTGTCTTTCAAAAATGGATAGTACCACCGTCAAATGAGAAAGAATATATTGAAAATGAGCTTGATCATATTGTCTCCATTGTTGAAGCCGCGAAGGAAGATTGGAGACAACCCATCATTGACTACCTATGTTATAAGATACTTCCAGAAAATCCAAGAAGAAGAACTGACATACGTCGTCGTGCACCTTGTTTCCTTTACTACAAGGACACAGTATATAGGAGATAATTTGAGGGTATCTTATTACGATGTTTGGGAGAGGAAGAAGCGATTCAAGCTCTGCAAGAAGCACACTCAGGAGTATGTGGATCACATCAATCTTGACCAAAACTTCACTTTCACATAAAGAGGATGGGGTATTACTGGCCAACCATGGTGAAAGATTGCTTAATTACGCCAGGAGGCGCGATGCTTGTTAATTTCATGCGAATTTCATTCATCAGCCACCCGAAGTATTGCACCTAACTATCTCATGTTGGCCATTTGACGCTTGGGGACAGGATATTGTAGGACCATTGCCAAAGTCTTTTGGTGGACACTTGTACATCTTGGCTGCAACTGATTACTTTTCAAAATGGGCTGAAGCTGCCGCTCTTAAAGAGGTGAAGAAAGAGAATGTTGCAAATTTTATCTGAGTAAATATTATCTATCGCTTTGGCATCCCTCGCTATATAATAACATACAATGGCAAACCATTTGATAACAAGTTAATGAACAAGATTTGTGATATTTTTGACTTTAAGCACCGTAAATCTTCTATGTACCATGCTGCCGCTAATGGTCTTGCTGAAGCATTCAATAAGGATCTATGCAACTTGCTCAAGAAAGTTGTCTCCAAATCCAAACGGGATTGGCATGAAAGAATGGAAGAAGCTTTGTGGGCTGTAGGACAACATATTGACCACTTATTTAATGGTTTCAAATTTAAACTATTTAAATATTTTTTAAAATACTTGACACTCAACTATTGGATATAATATAATTTATTATTATCATTTATAAACCAACTCACTACCCACCCGTTACTAATTAAGCCCCAGCCAATTAATATATCATTCTAATATCAAAATCGCCCTAAACACTACTAAAGCATGACGAAATTACTTATTCCCAAAATTGACTTTCAAAATTATTTGAGTCCGAATTGAAGCCCCAATTAAATTTAGGTTGAGGCGCTTGTTTAGGAGGACACTTTCAATAGGATTATGTTCAAAGGTAAAGAAGTAGCACCTCTCGAACTAATTCATGCACTTTTTTTCAATATAATTTTATAAATACTCATAAGTTGTTTTAAATATTAAAACTTTAATATATTCTTTAAAAATAGTTATCTATTAAGTAACATCACATAATTAAGCCGAATGAATAATTAAGATGAACATAGTCAGATTTTTAAGTTTATCGATAATTGTTATTTAAACACTTGAATTATAATATGTTTTGATTTGAGGACTTGAATGTATGATAATATACTTTTTAGACATTTTCACCTCAAAATTTAACACTCATTGGTAGTAGCTTTCATGTTGTACATTAGTAATGGAGCATATATTAATTGGGTTTGTTTAATTAGTAATTTTTGGGTAGTAGATTAGTTAATAAATTATATTAATAAGTTAAATTATAACAAATAGTTGAATGTCGTGTATTATAAAAATATTTAAATAGTTGAAATTTAAAATCGTTAAATAAATAGTTAATTTTTGAACACAAAGGTGGATGAGAAGGGTATTTTGGAGCCAATAGGTTGATGAGAAGGATATTTGGAGCCAATAGGTGCTTGAAGAGTAATTTTGTACCATTTCTGATACTTTAAGGGTACTTAAGCCCTTTTCCGTAAAATAATAGGTAAGACGTTATTGATGGTGGCGTTTATACTATTTAGTTATTTTTTAAAAATATGTATACTTGTTATTTGTATTACTTTGATCAAAACTTCTAGTATTATACAACAAATTAAAGAAAGAATACGAAGGTCAAATAATTATATAAGAGCCCTTGAACACCCTTTTTCCTATTGCTTGTGAAAATGTTGGAGGATGTATAGCTTATCATTTTGTTGGAAATAATCAAGATGATTGGCTAGATCAATACGGTCATGTTTTCTTGTCTGAGAAACTCTACCTCAAATATTGTTCATAAAATGATGATTTAGATGATTCGAATTTGAAGAAACGAAGCAAAATTTGATAGGAAAGAAAGAAAAGATATTGATAGAAAGGGGCTTTTCTCAATAGTGGTTGTGATGATCCTTTGATTATAGATCCCAATTTGACAAACAAAAGGAACTTCTAAATATAAATCCTTTTGATCATTGACCAAACTTATGTGTCACGACCCAAAACGAGCCGCGAGTGGCACCCACACTTATACTACTATGTGAGCGAACCAACCAATCTAAACCCCAACATTTCAACCATAATAACCAGAAAATAATGCGGAAGACTCAAAATCTTTATTAATATAACCAATAAACAAGCTTCTAAAGTTTAGTAGCTATTATCCCCAAAATCTGGAAGTCATCACCACAAGAACATCTATCCTCAAATTACTAAATCAAAGAGTATCTAAGAAACTAAAATAAATAAACAGCTAGTCCATGCCAGAACTTCAAGGCATCAAGACGTGAAGAAGAAGATCCAGTCCAAGCTAGAAACAATAGCTCACCCTGAAATCTGGTGTGATGAAGACTGACTAGTGTTGAGGACGAGTTGAAGTCGATGGCACGTTTGCTGCACTCCACAATTAACAAAGAAGAAAATTACAAGTAGGGGTCAGTACAAGGCACAAGTACTGAGTAGGTATCATCGGTCAACTCAAAATAGAAAGCATTATATATCGAATAATACATAAAACCAACCAAATACTTAACAGGTGATAACAACAAGTGTAAGAATCATTTGCAACAACACCGAACACATCTATGAGGACTCAAGCCTCCACACCATACTCATTTAGGAATTAGGTTCTTCAAATTGAGTATATTAACATAATTCAAGATTCATTCTCTTTATTCCACTTGTGTCGGTACGTGATACTCCGATCCCCTCAATATTCATTCTCTTTATTATCCTGGTGTCCGAACGTCACACTCCGATCCTCTACTATCCTGGTGTCGGAACGTGACACTCCGATCCTCTACTATCCTGGTGTCGGAACGTAACACTCCGATCCTCTACTATCCTGGTGTCGGAACGTGACACTCCGATCCTCTACTATCCTGGTGTCGGAATGTGACACTCCGATCCTTTACTATCCTGGTGCCGCAACGTGACACTCTGATCCCCTAATTCTACGTGTCGGTTCGTGACACCCAATCCCCTAATCTACGTGTCGGTTCGTGACACCTGATCCCCTAATCTCATTCTTTTAGTTCATCAAGCCTTCTTTTATACCAATGCATCATCATTAACAAAGTGGATTTAAGGTTTAAGATTCACAGCCTTATCTTTCCAATCCATTACAATTACGTAATCACATCATGCAAGCACACAATTAAGAATATAGAAGACTTTACAATACTACCCAATACATATCATTCGCTATTAAGAGTTTACTATAAAATAGCATAAACCATAACCTACCTCCACCGAAGAATTCGTGATCACGCAAGCTACTCCTCAAAGTCTTTGCTTTCTTCTTCGTTCTCTCTTCTCTTGCTCGTTCGTTCTCCCTTTCTCTCTCTGTTCTTTCTATTTTTCTTATTCAAACCCTTTTTCTTTTACCCTAATTGTCATATAATTAAGTATAAAAGATAAAAATAACCCACTATTTATTTCAAGGTTATCTCCTTTAACCCCAAAGTAATTGAATTATTAACATTAACCCACTAACTTTATAACTATAAGCATGAATAGTCCAAAACGCCCCTTAAAAACTTTTAACAGAAATCTGACTCAGTCAGGGTTACGCAGCCTGTGACGGTCCGTCATGACTGTGACGGTCCGTCCTGCAGGCCCGTCATAAAGTTCAGAGAGTTAATTCTGTGGAAAGATGTGTGACGGTCCGTCGTGCCTACGACGGTCCGTCCTGCCATTCCGTCGTGAAGTTCAGAGAGTCAATTCTGTGGAAAGATGTGTGACGGTCCGTCGTGCCTACGACGGTCCGTCCTGCCATTCCGTCGTGAAGTTCAGAGAGTCGATCTCAGTACCTAAATTATCAGAATCTAAGTGTTTTGGAACGAGACCCCCTCGATGGTCCGTTGTGCCCATGACGGTCCGTCGTGGGATCCGTCGACCCAGACAGTTATTACCAGAAATAAACTCTACTGCTCAAAATGACTAAACAGGTTGTTATAATAGATACCAATTTTCCCATCGTTCGTCCTTGAACGATCACAAGAAGAAAAATAAGGGCGAAAAGGAGTACCTGAATCTGTAAACAAGTGTGGGTATCTTTCTTGCATATCAGCCTCCTTCTCCCAAGTGGACTCTTCAACTGGTCGATTCTTCCATTGAACTTTTATGGATGCAATCTCCCTTGATCTCAACTTGCGGATTTCTCTATCTATAATGGCAACAGGCTCCTCCTCATAAGACAAATTCTCATCAAGAAGAACTGAATCCCAACGAATAATGTAGTTCCCATCCCCATGGTATTTCTTCAGCATAGACACATGAAATACTGGGTGCACTCCTGAGAGTCCTGGAGGCAAGGCTAATTCATAATCCACCTCCCCTACTCGCTTAAGTACTTCAAATGGTCCAATATACCTTGGGCTTAGCTTACCTCTTTTACCAAACCGCATCACCCCTTTCATTGGTGAAACCTTCAGCAAGACTTGTTCACCCTCCATGAACTCCAAGTCTCTAACCTTTCGATCTGCATATTCCTTTTGCCTACTCTGAGCTGCTAAAAGCTTTTCTTGAATAGATTTCACTTTCTCTAATGATTCCCTCAGAAGATCAGTACCCCAGGGCCTCACCTCGAATGCATCAAACCAACCAATGAGAGACCTACATCTCCTCCCATACAATGCTTCAAATGGGGCCATATCAATACTTGAGTGATAGCTATTATTGTTGAGAACTCCGCTAAGGGTAAGAAGTTATCCCAATGACCACCAAATTCTATCACACATGCACGAAGTATATCTTCCAACACCTGAATTGTTCGCTCAGACTGACCATCGGTGTGAGGGTGAAATGCAGTACTAAGGTCCAACCTAGTACCTAATTCAGCATGCAATGTTCTCCAAAACTTAGAAGTAAACTGCGTACCTCTATCTGATATGATGGAAAGTGGAACTCCATGCAATCGAACAATTTCTGAGATATAGAGTTTGTCTAAGTTCTCTGCATTGTAAGTCACCTTGACCGGAATGAAGTGAGCAGACTTAGTTAATCTGTCCACAATTACCCAAATAGAATCAAACTTACCCAATGTCTTTGGAAGACCAACCACGAAGTCCATTGCAATTCTCTCCCACTTCCATTCAGGAATGGGCATTCTCTGAAGTATTCCTCCGGGCCTCTGGTGTTCATACTTTACCTGCTGACAATTCGGGCATTATGCAACAAAATAAAAAATGTCACGCTTCATCCTACTCCACCAAAAATGTTGCTTTAGGTCACGATACATCTTGGTTGCACCAGGATGTATAGAATATCCTGAACTATGAGACTCTGTAAGAATAGTGTGGATCAAATCATCAACACGAGGCACACATACCCTTCCCTTAATCCTCAAAACACCTTCCTCATTGATTTTTGCTTCTTTAGCCTCTCCTCGCAACACCTTATCTTAGATCCGAATCAGTTTCTTATCAGTAAACTGCTTTCCCTTAATCTTGTCAAGAAAGGAAGATCTTGCCTCCACACAGGCCAAAAATCCTCCCTTCTCTAGTACTTCTAGCCTCATAAAGTCATTAGCCAGAGTCTGAACCTCTCTAGCCAATGGGCGTCTAGAAACCTGCAAGTGAGCTAGACTTCCCATGCTCACTGCCTTTCTACTCAAGGCATCTGCCACAACATTAGCTTTTCCCGGGTGATACAAGATAGTGATATCATAGTCCTTCAGTAGTTCCATCCATCTCCTCTATCTTATATTCAAATCTTTCTGAGTAAAGACATACTATAAACTACGATGATCCGTATAGACTTCACACTTAACCACATATAGATAATGTCTCCATTGCTTTAATGCAAACACTACCGCAGCCAACTCTAAATCGTGGGTCGGATAATTACGTTCATGCACCTTTAATTGCCTCGAAGCATAAGCAATTACATTCTTCTCTTGCATTAGCACTGCACCCAAAACAGAATAGGATGCATCACAATAAACAATGAAATTCTTGCCTTCCACTGGCAAGGTAAGAATTGGTGCAGTAGTCACCAAGGTTTTGAGTTTCTGGAATCTTTCTTCACATTCGTCCGACCATACAAATGGAATGTTCTGCTTAGTCAAATTTGTCAGCGGGGAAGCAATGGAAGAAAATCCCTTGACAAATCGACGGTAATAGCTAGCTAAACCAACAAAGCTCCTTACCTCTGACACATTAGTAGGTCTTACCCAATTCCTCACTGTTTCAATCTTGGAAGGATCCACCATCACTCCATCCTTAGAAACCACGTGCCCCAAGAAGGACACTGAATCTAGCCAAAACTCACACTTGGAGAATTTGGCATAAAGCTTTTTCTTCCTCAACAACTCCAATACAATTTTCAAATGCTCCTCATGTTCCTTCTTACTTTTTGAGTATATCAGTATATCATCAATAAATACGATAAAAAAGAGATCCAGATATGGCTTAAAAATCCCGTTCATCAAGCTCATGAAAGCAGCAGGGGCATTTGTATGACCAAAAGACATTACTACGAATTCGTAATGCCCATACCTGGTTCGAAATGCAGTCTTTGGCACATCTGTTGCCCGTATTTTCAATTGATGATAACCGGATCTCAAGTCAATCTTGGAGAAGACACAAGCACCTTGTAACTGATCGAACAAGTCATCAATGCGAGGAATGGGGTACTTGTTCTTAATAGTTACCTTATTCAACTGCCGATAGTCTATGCACATCCGGAAACTCCTATCCTTCTTCTTCACAAATAACACTGGAGCACCCCAATGGGAAGCGCTTGGTCTAATGAAGCCTTTACCTAACAACTCTTGAAGTTGGGCCTTTAACTCCCTTAACTCAGCGGGAGCCATCCTATAAGGGGGTATGGAAATGGGGCGAGTACCCAGCTCCAGATCAATGCAAAAGTCGATATCCCTATCCGGTGGCATACCAGGAAGGTCTGCAGGAAACACATCCAGAAACTCACGGACTATCGAAACCGACTCAATTGAAGGTATTTGGGTAGTACCATCCCTGAGGTGTGCCAAGAAAGCTAAACACCCTTTACTAACCATTCTCTTAGCACGAAGAAAGGAGATGATACGAACTGGAGTGGAAGTGTAGTCACCCTCCCACACTAACGGATCTGTCCCAGGCTTGGCCAACATTACAGTTTTAGCGTTACAATCTAAGATTGCAAAATTTGGAGAAAGCCAAGTCATACCCAGAATTACATCGAAATCAACCATTTCTAAGATAACCAAGTCTACATGAGTATTGCTCCCCACAAAAGTTACAAGACAAGACCTATACGCCTTTTCAACTATTACAGACTCACCCACCGGAGTAGAAACACGAATAGGCATGTCAAGCAATTCACAATGTAAATTAAGACCAGTAGCAAATGAGAAAGATACATATGAAAATGTGGAGCCAGGATCAAATAATACAGAAGCCATACAATCACAAACCAAAAGATTACCTGTGATAACAACATCAGATGTCTCCGCTTCAGACCTCCCAGGGAAAGCATAACAATGGGCCCTATCACCTGTCTGCCCGTTGCCTCTACCATGTTGTGCTGTAGTAGCTCCAGTTTGCCCGTCACCCCAGCCGTTTTGGTGACCACCATTACCTCGGCCACCACGTCCTCCAGAATGACGGCCTCTTCCATGACCACCTCTACCTCTGACTATTGGGGGTCTGTAACTCTGCTTTGGATAATACCTCCTAATGTGTCCAGTCTCCCCACATCCATAACACTCTCTGGATTTAAGCATAGGTCTCTGTGTGGATGATGAAGTCTGGGGGTAACCTCCAAACTCAGAGGAATGTTGGCTGGTCTGCGATGGACCCCAACTACAGCCTGCAGTGAAGACTGAATAGGTCGAGCTGGGCAACCTTCTGAACCCTGCCCTCTGGAGTAAGAAACATTAAACTCACCTCCCTTACGAAACTTCTTAGATGTCGATGCCATGGTGAAGTCGTCTGGCTTCACCCCCTCCACTTCTATCACAAAATCTACCACCTCCTGAAAGGATTTTGCCGCAGCAGCTACCTGTAAGGCTGAAATCTGCAAATCTGACCTCAACCCTTTCACGAAACGGCGAATCCGCTCTTGTGGACTGAAGCAAAGTTGGGTGGCATACCTGGATAGTTCACGAAACTTAGCCTCATAAGCAGTAACCGACATCCTGCCTTGCTCAAGGCTTAGGAACTCATCTCTCCTCCAATCCCTCAAAGTCCGGGGTATATACTTCTCCATAAACAAGCTAGAGAATGATGCCCAAGTCATAGGTGGTGCCTGTGCTGGTTGACACTCAACATATGACCGCCACCACATTTTGGCGTTCCCTTGAAACTGATAGGTCACAAACACAACACCAAATCGTTCTACTATGCCCATCTTATGTAGCAACTCATGACAATCAACCAGAAAATCGTAGGCATCCTCATATTCAGCACCCTTGAAGACTGGAGGTTTCAACTTCAAGAATTTAGTGAAAAGTTCATGTTGATCACTAGTCATTATAGGCCCTGTAGTCAATCGAGGAAACGTGCCTATTTCCAATGAGGCATCCATGTAGGGAGCCATAACAGCTGCATGTTGTACTCCCGGAACCTGAGGTGCTGGTGCAGAAAACACTGGAGGTGTTTGGCCTTGATCAGATAACCCGCTAAGATAAGCAAGAACCTGGTTTATCTTCTCTGGGTAGGTTGGGGTGGTAATTCCTCATTCTGCACTTGCTCATTTTCCCCTTCCTCACCCTCTCTTACTACCTCATCAGTCGGTAGAGGAGTCACTGCCCTAGTACTAGTTGGACCATGTGTTTGTCCTCTACCTTTAGAGGACGTCCTCCCGCGACCTCTACCACGACCTCTTGCCACTGTTCCTCTTCTAGCTACAGCCCCAGCGGCTGGCTCAGATGCATCTTGTCTTGCCGGTGTTGGTGTTGGCGCAGTTGTTGCTCTAGTCCTAACCATCTGCAAAATAGAGTGAAGATGGTTAGATACCAATTTGTATCACCTAGATACCAATTGGATCCAAGTAATAGCACGAAAGAAATAAAGAATGGAATTTTCCTAAAGTCCTATAGCCTCTCAAAGAAAAGTAAAGGCGTCCCCCTACCGTTCCTTAAGACTCTACTAGACTCGTTCTTGTGTGATGAGACCAACGAACCTAATGCTCTGATACCAAGTTTGTCACGACCCAAAACGAGCCGCGATTGGCACCCACACTTATCCTACTATATGAGCGAACCAACCAATCTAAACACCAACATTTCAACCATAATAACCAGAAAATAATGCGGAAGACTCAAAATCTTTATTAATATAACCAATAAAAAAGCTTCTAAAGTTTATCAACTATTATCCCCAAAATTTGGAAGTCATCACCACAAGAACATCTATCCTCAAATTACTAAATCTAAGAGTATCTAAGAAACTAAAATAAATAAACAGCTAGTCCATGCCAGAACTTCAAGGCATCAAGACGTGAAGAAGAAGATCCAGTCCAAGCTAGAAACAATAGCTCACCCTGAAATCTGGTGTGATGAAGACTGGCTAGAGTTGAGGACGAGTTGAAGTCGATGGCATGTTTGCTGCACTCCACAATTAACAAAGAAGAAAATTACAAGTAGGGGTCAGTACAAGGCACAAGTACTGAGTAGGTATCATCGGCAAACTCAAAATAGAAAGCAATATATATCGAATAATACATAAAACCAACCAAATACTTAACAGGTGATAACAACAAGTGTAAGAATCATTTGCAACCACACCAAACACATCTATGAGGACTCAAGCCTCCACACCATACTCATTTAGGAATTAGATTCTTCAAATTGAGTATATTAACATAATTTAAGATTCATTCTCTTTATTCCTCTTGTGTCGGTACGTGACACTCCGATCCCCTCAATATTCATTCTCTTTATTATCCTGGTGTCGGAACGTGACACTCCGATCCTCTACTATCCTGGTGTCGGAACGTGACACTCGATCCTCTACTATCCTGGTGTCGGAACGTGACACTCCGATCCTCTACTATCCTGGTGTTGGAACGTGACACTCCGATCCTCTACTATCCTGGTGTCGGAACGTGACACTCAGATCCTCTACTATCCTGGTGTCGGAACGTGACACTCCGATCCTCTACTATCCTGGTGTCGGAACGTGACACTCCGATCCCCTAATTCTACGTGTCGGTTCGTGACACCCGATCCCCTAATCTACGTGTCGGTTCGTGACACCCGATCCCCTAATCTCATTCTTTTAGTTCATCAAGCCTTCTTTTATACCAAGGCATAATCATTAACAAAGTGGATTTAAGGTTTAAGATTCACAGCCTTATCTTTCCAATCCATTACAATTGCGTAATCACATCATGCAAGCACACAATTAAGCATATAGAAGACTTTACAATACTACCCAATACATATCATTCGCTATTAAGAGTTTACTATGAAATAACATAAACCATAACCTACCTCCACCGAAGAATTCGTGATCACGCAAGCTACTCCTCAAAGTCTTTGCTTTCTTCTTTGTTCTCTCTTCTCTTGCTCGTTCGTTCTCCCTTTCTCTCTCTGTTCTTTCTATTTTTCTTATTCAAACCCTTTTTCTTTTACCCTAATTGTCATATAATTAAGTATAAAAGATGATAAAAATAACTCACTATTTATTTCAAGGTTATCTCCTTTAACCCCCAAGTAATTGAATTATTAACATTAACCCACTAACTTTATAATTATAAGCATGAATAGTCCAAAACGCCCCTTAAAAATTTTTAACAGAAATCCGACTCAGTCAGGGTTACGCAGCCTGTGACGGTCTGTCATGACTGTGACGGTCCGTCCTGTAGGTCCGTCATAAAGTTCAGAGAGTTAATTCTGTGGAAAGATGTGTGACGGTTCGTCGTGCCTACGACGGTCTGTCCTGCCATTCCGTCGTGAAGTTCAGAGAGTTAATTTTATGGAAAGATGTGTGACGGTCCGTCGTGCCATTCCGTTGTGAAGTTCAGAGAGTCGATCTCAGTACCCAAATTATCATAATCTAAGTGTTTTGGAACGAGACCCCCTCGAAGGTCCGTCGTGCCCATGACGGTCCGTCGTGGGATCCGTCGACCCAGACAATTATTACCAGAAATAAACTCTACTGCTCAAAACGACTAAACAGGTCGTTACATTATGTGACGGATTAATTGTTGATTTGAAACAAATGCATGTTTTTACGCATAAAAAGAGCACAAGACAAAAAATATAAATAAAATAAAATTAGAAGAAAAATAAAAATACAAAAAGACCAACAAAGTATTTAACAAAATTAATTTAATTTGTATCTCCCCACCCTTCACCCCCTCCTCAATCTCCTCCTCATTTCTTTTTCTCTTACATTTTTTCCACCCAGGCCCTCTTCCCCACAACTCTACAGTTTCTTCATTTCTCTATTGTTTGTTCTTGTTCAATTCTCCTTCCTCATGGCTCTCCATTTTATTTTTTATTTTTACTTCTTCTTTCTCCCCAAATTAGAAACAAAACCAAGTTACAATTTGTGAGAATGATCTGATAATTTTGGTGGGTAAAAGGTAATTATTAAATGTTTCTTATGAAATCATGTGGAGTGAATGAATAAAGTTGTGTATAAATAATAAGATATATTGTAGTATTTTGGTATTTTTTGTTGACATAATGGAGAAAAGAGGTTTATGGTGTTTAAGTGATGAAAAAAGTGGTAAAAATTGTGAATGATTAAAATATAGAGAAAAATAGTGGATTTTAGTAATATTGATGGTCAGAATGAAAGGTTGTAATTATGAGATCTAATGTGAAAAATGGATTGAGGGGTGATCTAGAAGAATAAAGAGGAAAGGAGTGAAAAAGAGAACATTGATTATTTTCTAAAAAATGAATAATAAATGATGTGTACTTTTAAATCTGACGTGGATGATGATGTGCCATTTTTGTTGAGAGTTCAAAGTACAAGTAGAGCCAACAATTTTTAAAATTCGAAGTTACGTAAAGTTAACAGTTCAGTTGGCAAAGAGTCAAGTGAAAATGTCCAGAATATAAATGCATATAAGTAGAAGAGCCTATCAGACCATTTCGCCTTATTAAAAGGAATATTATTCTCTTTCATCAATATTATATTATTATTTCTCTTTCATTCTTATTTTCTCATTTCATAAAATAAGTAATTTCTTCTTCTTGCAGATAATCACCCTATAATCTATATAATCTTAAATTTTATTTTATTTTTCAAAATTCTTCATTTAATATAAAATTATATGTTGTTAATTCTTCATTTAATTAATATATGAAATAAATTGCAAAAAGTATTATGTAGAATACATATTAACAAACAATTCAAATAAAAGCGAAATCATTGATGAAATACAATTACATAAAAAAGATTGCATTCTCTTAAAATTTATTTTGATTGTACATAAATACTCAACTTTTAAGACAGTTACGTTGCATTCATAATTGCTCTATTAATGCATTATGGAGTTCAAAATGAGAAAGTTTGTAGTCCTTATTTTTTACATGTGACTAAAAATTATTTGAATTAATTCCTTTATTCCATTTTGAACTATTTCATCATGTATTTTCATATCCATTAGAAATTTTAGTTTAATAATTTATCACTAGCTATAACATAAAAGTAGATTATTTGAATTATCATGTAAATTTTGTGCACTATTCATAGTGAAAATTAATTACAATATTGAACCATATATTTAAAGTGACAATTTAAATTAGAAAAATTGTTAATTTTGGTTGGAAGTAGCATATTTAACAATAATATGTTTATAGATGTTATATCACTTAGAAAATAATTGTAAATATTAATGACTTAATTAATAGTCTTGTATTGTATAAATAATATTAAAACAATTTTAAAAGTGATAATATTTTCAAAGAAATAAAACAAAAAAAATTATTGATTCGGATGGAAATAGTAACTTGTCAATAATATTTTTTAGATGTTATATTACATGAGGAAATAATTACAAATAATAAATACTTCATTAATGCTATGATAAATATGATATGAAATATAATCAAAAAGTGAAATAGAGAGGTGAATAGAAGTTCTCCAAATTTGAAGAACTTTTATTAACATCTATATAAATGGAGGATAGACAGTAATATGAAGGTGGATTAGAGAGGATATTCACTATATTTCCATTCAAATATAGAGAATGGAAGACAAAAATACAAATGAGCTGGATATGGTCTAAGCCGAAAGTGGTCGAAAGTTACTGATAAAAGAAGGCATGTCCAAAGAATTGAGTAATGGCAAATCACGTAAACAAGTGTCTCGGTACTCTTCAAGAAGAGGAAGTTTCAACAACCCTTCATACACATGACAATATATATCTTTTTCCGTTTTAATTTGTTTGTCTGATTTTAACTTGAGATCGAGTTTAAAAAAATAAATAATGTTTTTGAATCTTGTGGTCTCATCATATCACCTGGAAATAGGGCTATCCATAAAATATCAAAAACCAAATTACCGAGTTGAACCAAAATATTTGATAATTAGGTATTCGATATTTGGTATGGTATTTGGGAGTAAGATCTTACAATGATGGTATTCGGATTTGAATTTGGTGTGAAACATCAATACCATTTATTTTTTGAATACCAAATTATTTGTTAAAAAATAAGGGTCCACCCCATATAACTATTTTAAGTTCATAACTCATATATATTGTATATAATTAGCCCAATAAATGATACTCATATAATAATATAAAATAAATAAATTATGTACTGGGCTTAGCAGGGGCTGACTCACGTGGTTTCCAAGGAGTTCACCCGAACCCATTCGATAAAAAATTATAATGATAAGGAAAACTGATAGCGCAGTATCAACTCTCCCTGAAAATAAGCTTCACGTCACCATTTCAAGTCATTGTGATAGTGTATCTTTTTTTCTTTTTTAAGTTTATTTTTTTTTATTATTTTAGTTTCAGTTTTGTTTTACACATTTTTTTTAATTTAAAAAAACGTGCTAAAAGTGTGATATTAAATCCAAAAGAATTCAATGATTCCATTTCTAAAGACTTATGTACACGTTTATACTTTTATTTATTCAAAAAAGCCACTGAACGAAAATTCTGAGTCCGCCACTGGGCTTAGGAAAAATTCCTTTGATTCTTTGGAGATTGTAACCTATTAGCGTAGCCTAAAAAGTAGTAATTTATGGAAAAAATCATTCATCAATCATCATGCTTTCAGGACTCACGCGACACAAGAATAACGTGACACCCCATAAAACTAGTAGGTGAAACTATAGCCTTATGAGAGATATGTTGAGTTTGATTTTGGGTTTTATGTTGTAAAATGACTTCCCAAGCTCAGGTTGATGGGTTAGGGGTTAAACGTCAGTGTACGACTCCCCAAGGACCAACCAAGGATCCTTGAGGAGGACCCTAAAGTCTAACCACAAAACAATCCTAAAATTCCCAAGTTCATGACCTTCGGATGGTACCTACTGGGCTTACATAATGGATTCATGGTTGATTAGTATTGAAATTTAGTTTACTTGATGTACTTAACTAATAATTGAGTAAGAATGAAGCATGTTTTTAGTTACCTTGGGATTTAGGTTTACATGATAACCATGTGAGGTATTGCTTGAGAGTAAGACTTGTAGTATGAAGATGATTTCTAGGTCTTTAGAGGTAAAAACAAATATAAATGAGATAATGATGTTAAGACTTAAGGAGGGAAGCTACTATTTGTGTTGAATTGTTTGTGGCTCTATTTTGGAAAGATTCCACCAACATGACCTGTATTATGAGTATTTGAGATCATGCATTTTTTAATTTGATTACTTGAGCTATGGTTATATCCATGACTAATACAATTAATGCTAGTGATTACTGTAGCTGCCCATAAGCTCATCTGACCCCAAGGTAGTACATATCCTATAAAAGTTGTCACAATCATTAATAGGAAGATTACAACTCCGAGACACCGAACAAATTCCCTAGGACTGCTATAACTGGCATGATAAATGTGATGATTGAATCTGGTCTTTGATCCTTAAAGTGGCGATATGCAACATTATGCATGTTTGTGAGTGTTGCAGGTGTACTTGAAAGTGATGATTGGGAAAATGTGAGAAATGTGGTCATATTTGTTAAAAGGTATGATTAATAAAGTGTGGAGTTCACTCTATGCATGTCACTTCGAATGTTCACTTTGAGTATATGGTTGAGCTTCACAATCATTTAAGGAACATATGGAAAATGATGATTCACTATGGCAATTTGGTAGAAAACATGAAGGAAAAATATATCAAGTATTGGGGTATTCCTGAAGAAATGAATAAGTTATTTTTTATAGCCTCAATTTTAGATCCTCGTAACAATCTAGCATTTGTGGGAGATTCACTTGAGGATATGTATGGAACGAAAGGGTTCAATCTAAAAGATGAAGTGGAGACTTACATGAATATTTATTGCAAAGTATGTAACAAAATTCTCTAATTCATCTCAACATACATATCTTTATCCAATTCATCGAGTGAGACAACTGGTATATCTAGCCCTAAAATTACATTTGTCATGCCCCAAGTCCCATTGAGACAGACAAACATCCGATGCCCTAAAGATATGAGAGAATCAACTTATACGCTTATCTTACATGCCACTATGATAATTATAAATATGTGAGAGAATGGATAAACTCACTAATAAATGGTCAACATAGGTAGGCCCAAAATCTACATGCTTAGTGCTTGAGGCCGTACTAGAAAACATGAAATAATTGCGCTTTGTTTTAACATTAGTCTGCAAAGGCTCAACAAAGACACTTAGCTTAGGTCAAGACATGACCCTACCAACTATAAGAAATTATCAATTATATGTTAGAGACTCAATAAGACCTGAATCAACAAAGAGATCACCGAATGCACCTGAGTATCCAGTGCTTATATTAGATTATCTTGTTACATGTACCTGCAGCGTGAAACATAGGGTCCACATGAGGGACGTCAGTACAAAAGAATGTATTAAATATGTAAGGCATAGAGTATCCATAGGTAAGAAAAGATCTCAAGTAAAATTATGTATCAATGTAGAAATGCATAAATAAGAAAGAAAAATCACATTTGCTTACTCTTTTGGGCATTGAGTACAGTACATTCTTTACTTTACTTTACTGTTCTTTTCTTTATAAACTTTGCAAAATTTTATATGATGACTAGCTGATCATTGGTAGAAGAGGATGCACCATACAAGGTATTTTTACCTTAGGGATATCATCCTCATACATTTACAAATTAGGATCGGCCCATGATAGGTATTATAACCCCTGAGCTACAAAACACACACACACACAAATATATACAACTGTTCTTTCAGGATCGACCCATGCCAGACTTTAAACCCTTGGGCTGCCACCCATAATAATAAAAATTTTCTTTACGTATTTTCTTTAATCCTTGAGATTGTGCATAATTTTTTTTTCACGACCCAAGGATACATCCTAGATGTAACATGGCGTAAATGACCCCAAGAGACCCCATACAAGCCACTTAGAATTCATAACATGAGAAATAGAACAAAGGAATTAAAAACAACATTTCAATTTCGAAGTTATATAAAAATGAAGTAGAAGACTAAACACTTGTCTCAATAGCCATCTAATTCAATATGATGAAAATGGGCCTAGCCCATTCATCATGTCCAAAACTGAAAATTAAAAGACATAATGAAATAAAGGCTTGATCCTCGAAACATGAGGACTCACCAAAGCTCAGAAATCTCTCAAGTCAATCTCTAGAAATGAAAATGAAAACCTTGACTGTCGGACCCTATGTTTGGGAAAATATAGGCAAGAGTATGCATTTGTACAAAACAATGTACTAAGTATGATAGAAATGTATAAAATATTTAAATCATGCTAAAAGGGACATTTTCATAACTCTGCAATGATAAAAATAAATTAGATAATTGAGAGTTAGAAATCTTATGCCATAAAACCATGATCAATGCAAGTAAACATCATATTTGAACACATGTGAGACACTTCTTGAAGTAACCTTAGTTGCTTATTATTGTGGGAATGGGCCTTAATCGACATAATGACCATGTGAGCTATAACATGATCCCCTGTGTCTCCCACACCAAAAAGGTTTTCTTAATTTCCAAGGTAGAACCATGATCTTCTAGATTAGGTAGATCAACTAGCTAATGTCTATCTAGACAATCATCCTATGGGGGCACTGTAACGCTCCAAAAGTTCAAGACCTAATATAGAGCCTCACATGTTGGTATAAGGTTGGTAACACTGTTTTAAGACCTAAAATAATGTTTATAACTCAGCTAGGAAGTTTTAGAGTCAAGACGTCAAGAAACGTCCATGATGTCCGGAGACTAGTGAAAGAGGTGCTAGTGTGCCTTAGCCTATTTCACGGGGTTTAAGGAGTCAAAATTTGATGAAATTTGGTGGAAAGGTTAAAAACTAGTATTAGAGGGTATTTAGGGTCGAAACTTCCTGGTACGACTTCCCAAAGACCACCCTAAGGGTCGTTGGAGAGGACCCTTGCATTTGGCCCAAATCTGCAAAGTGAGGCAGTAACCAAACTACGATTGCAGGCGACGGGGCATAGCTTGATCGACGGGGAATCGATGCCTCCTTCGTTGAAAACTTATACGTTTTTATAAATTGTCCAAAATGGAAAGTCTATGAACTTACCTACGGATGTTCAGGACGGTTGGGGGGAGATACGTCAACTGACTTACGGATCGTAGGTCGAGGTCTCGTAGGTCAGGTCTGTAATTCATTGCCCAGTTTTAAGTTGGTTCAATTAATTAGTTAATTAGTTAGGGGTTTATTTAGGGGTTAAAGGGTTGTTAATTAATTTAGTTAAGTGACTATATAAGCTACCCTAAGTCTAAAACCAACTTAACACCCTACAAAATCCCAAACTCAAATGTCTCTACCTTTTCTCTACTTTCTCTCTCCCAGAGAAGACTCCATTGAAGGTCAAGTTATAAGGGTTATAGGGATTCAATACATAAATTTTGTCCATCAATCTTCAACGAATATCAAAGAATGGGAACCTTTCACCTTTGTGATTCCTTTCCCCAAAGGGCTCTTCCACATTGATTTCCAAAAGATGAATTGAACATGGATTTCTTTCTAATCCGAAATTGATTTTTCAAATTGTATTGTTCTTGATTTCATTTTATTACTATGATTATATTTTGATGTATTATTATTTAATCATGTTAGTTCTTGATATTAAACCTAGTATGTGGAATAAATCACGAATTGACCTAAATTCCCTAACCCTAGGTTATGAACTCGTGTTGAATTTACTAGTATTGATGAAATTGACTTAGTTATTATGTTAATTACTATTTTATGATTTTATTACACCTATTAATGGATGAAATTGGATTGGTTGAGGTTAAGCAAAGATGATGGCTTTTGAAGGATAAATTGGTAAGACTTCAATTGTGATGACTTGTATTTGATGATTAAGTTCAATTGAAGCATATATTGTCATTGTATTAAGTAGGTGTTGGTATGATTATGCCATTGAAATTTCTTGATTATGTGAATGTGTGAGATTATGTTTAAGATTTAATGATATAAGGTTGGTTATGAATTCCCTATGTGCCTTATTATGACATGATAATGATAATGTGTTAATATCACACATGAGGGTTCTATTGAAAGGATATTTTCATCCAATTCCTAATGACCTAATGACTATAACTATACAAGGGTTTAGTATCCTATGACCTAAACTAAGTTATGATTGTTAAAATAAAACTTAAAGACATTTCAAAAGACACTCTAGATTAGCACCGAGTGAACTAGTAGTGATGAGTGTCCCTTCCCAAGTAGGGAAGGTAGGTTCACTATTGTACTCATGAGATTTGAGAATATAATGCAATGTTCATAAAGAGTGTCCCAAGCATACTCCTATTTCTTGAACTATGTTGGCCCCATAGGAATGTTAGCTACTGGATCCACCTAGAATATTATGTTCATGTTTTGGTACTACCTTAGAAAGTAGTCCACCTTCTTTCAGCGTAGGGTTTCATGACATCGGATTCCACATTTATATTTTGTGGTCTATGTCGGTTAGACAAGTGTTCCCGAAAGTAAAATGAAGTAATAAAGTGAACACTAACTAGGGTGGCTTAACGGGTTGGACATAGTCTAGGTAGGGGTATGGTACTCAATCTATTCATTGCACTAGTTGGACTTGAGGGAAGTCCTAGAAGGTTGTTATTATGTTTATAAAGTAAACGTTATGCATATGTTGACTTTACATGTTGATGATACTATATGATGTTAGTGTCACTTATGAACATGCTATTGGTCTAGATTGCTAAATATGATGATGACTATTCTTGATGCTATGTTATGTAAGGTTAGGAATTGCTTGTGTTCCATTGTTGGGTTTACTTTGTTGAGTAAGGTTATGGGGCTTTACTTGGTCATTGCACTTGTGGACTTGATGGTGGGTTATGAGTAAGAGTCTTGCATATGTTGTAATGTTATGAACACTTATACATGCTTTATTGTTATTACAGGATGTTGGAGTTATTTTAGTTATGTATTCAAAGATGTTATTATGCATGTTGACTTAATTATACATGATTATATTTGTCTTGTGTTGTGTATGATTTTGTTTGAAAGAATATGTGGTTATTGGCTTATATGGGTTCATGGTTGTGCATAAGACTTTTCAAAGTAACTTAGCATGGTTTTGAACAAATGTCCCCTTTAGAATGACTTTAAATGTTTTATGTTCATGTTAACATACTTAGTACAAGTGTGTACTAACCCCTATTTCTATGTTTCTACAATTATTTAGTTTTCGGCCGTTGAGCTTTTAGATGGCCATTCAAGATAACGTGGACTCTCATTTTCCAAGCTTGGTAAGTCCTCACCTTCCGAGGACGATGCCACTATCTAGCTATTGGATGTTGTTTTAGTCTTGAAGAAAATTTAGTTCCTTCTCTTTCATTTGAATACTATTGTTATATATGCCTATATGTGGCTTTTGTTATAAAGAAGTAAGGGCTATGCCCGTATGTTGTACTCGATCTAGATGGTACAAATGTGAGACATTTCCTATTAGATATCTTTATATATTATGTATGTGAAATAAAAGTAGAAGCCTATGTAATGCTTCCTATGTGAGGAGCCTATGTAAACTCCTTATGTATATATAATGTGTAAACGAGAGGTCTGTGTAAACCTCACAAGATAGATGTGTATGAAAAGTTTTAAATTTTTTTGAAATTTAACCTATGATATGTTATGATGAATACTAAGAGGTTAGTCTTAGTGCTCTCCGAGGAAGATGAAGTCGTTTACGTCTAGAGAGTGCTCCCCGGATGTGACAGACACATAGGTAAAGGATAAGGAGATTGCTTGTACAAACCCAACCTCTACTCACGTGAGTGTCATATCCCAAAACCATACCCTATAAGTTAGGGGCAATCTCGGATTGCAACCGGCGTACTTGACCTCTTAGAGGTCTTGTACAAGCCCTTATGTATCATTCATGGCATAAACATAGTAAAAAGTAGTGCGGAATTAAAAATTTTCACAAAAACATATCATAGTCTTTAAAAATCATTTTAATATAAAGTCATAGGAAATACTAAGTCTTAATCGCATCATCTTAAGACACAAGAATACTTGGGACACGACCCATACTTTAATACTAATATAGAAATACTTAGTCTATTCCAATACTTCAAATGAAAACATAAAAGACATATATGCCCTTGAGTCAAATGAGGACATACTTCAACTTCTCTTGAATGATTCGATACGGTCCAAGTCTTCACTTCCCAAATGCTCCTCACCTACCAACAACTATAGAAATATATAAAAGCATGGATTAGTACAACCACATGTACTAAGTATGGCCTAATGCATAAAAATCATGAAAATGGACTTTTATTGGAAATATACATCCTTTTAAAAATCACATTATAATCATAATAACAACATTTAGCAAATTAGAAACACATAAGATAACATTTAAACCAAATATCGTAATTTTAGAGGTCACTTTACAACAACCACATTTATTGTTATCTTCACCTTAAACATCTCTTACTATGTAATCGTCCCACTTAAATCTATCCTAAGACTCACTTAAGAATCACAAAGAGAGACCGTCCATACACCCTCTCTAGGCATGCCTAAATGATCCTCAAGACTACTTATAATGAGCCACATACACACTTACAAGACATCAAAACATCAACACATAGATAATATGACATTCTCCTTCCAAAGGCTATCAAAATACCTACTTAAGTAAATCAAGAAGATAACGTCCATGATTGACCTCTTCAAGATTACCTAAGTAATCCTTAAGTCTACCTAAGGCTTAGATCATGTCCATAAAATCAACCATTTCCCTAACTAGAGTCATCCTCAAGATTTCCAAAGATAAGACATGAAGAGATCATCCCTTATGGACTCTTCACACTTTAGCTAAGGAATCCTTAAGACACTTTACATTAAGTACTCATTCATTTACATAGTTCATAACATAGGTCATTAGTTCATTAGTTCATTAAGAGACTCATACATCACATAAAGGACATTCAAGCAATGGTCTTGGACAAGACCTAGGAACTCCAAGTAACACCTTCAAAGCCTATTGTGCAATGTCTAGATAGTGTCCCATACCACCAACTAAACCTCATATAGCTTTTCTAATGCTAATACGTATTCCATATGATGATAATAGACAATAACCTACATAGACCATGATAGGAAGACATGGAATACGGAGTCTATCCTACTCCGATGAGGTTGTTGTACTTGCCAATGGTAGAACTTAGACTTATCCCATGTAGGAACATGGTTAAGGAATATGAAGGGCATGCTTCGTAATCTAGTCTCACTCTTTAACCAGAACTACTTCCCTTACCATACTCACTCGGTGCTAGACTTCTTTCTCATAGAGTAATTTACATATAAGGTTCAAATAAAAGGGTTCCATAACAAGTTCATAACCCAATCACATTTACCCTACCAAGGAAAGGTCCACTAGGGCTACCTCACAATGGAGACAAGAAGCTCATGATGACTTTCCTAAGGATTAATATGATGTCATTCCAGCCAATCAAACTAAAGTCCATCGTTCCTTTACTTTGGAGGATAGCATTAAGATTTTATACTTCAACATTCATAACCTTACCACTAGGTCAAGGTTTTCACATAAAAGACTCTCTTAACTTCATTTAAGGTCACATGTCATTCATACATTCAAGAATAAGATCTTTAATATCCTAAGTCAAGACATCACATATTCACATTCATATATACATCAAGTAAGGGACACAAGTCAACCAAGACAAGACACCACATACTTCACTTCAACTCATAATACATGCCATTCTTGAGATACATAAACATAACCATATCATCTTCAAGTCATCTTATAAAATATCATAACATAATCAATATGACCAACATATACTTATATAGTCAATTAGGAATAACCAAGACTCAACCCACCCTAAGACTATACACACAAGGTCAAAGTCATAGTTTAACATGATCACCTAACAAGCATTGATTGAAAAACACATATATGACTTGACATTGCTTAAAATGTAGATAGATATCATCATACTTCACATAATTAACTACACAAATAGACACATTACTTCAAGTAGTGCCGACAAGGCCATGATCATCATATTGCATAAAGTAACGCCGACAAGGCCACATCAATTTTCAAGTAAAACACATAACACTGCCACCATAAGTGGACCATACCAACCACAATAGAACTTAAGTCGAATTAACATAAAAATAAATGAAATAGGGCAGATTACCACCACATCATCCTCAACAACTCAATCCAATGCCAAATCACCTAATTCAATATCAAAGGCCCTTACCCATGGCCATAACCAACAATCAACATAACATGAAACTAGGTCCAATTAATACATTATCATCAATCCAATGCAACCTAGATATCAATTTACTATAATTATTACATCATTCGACAGCCCATAGAATCTACAACATAATTCATAAACATTAAGTCAACATCAAGTAACCCATAACTTAGTAAAAAACTAGGGTTCATCCAATTCATGAGTTCATAGATAATTTGGTTAAACTAATAAATACAATAACAATTTAATCCATGATAAACGTTTAAAAACAATTGATGCAAGAACCCACGGTAGAATAATGAAATTGGACAATTCAACTTTGAAAACTTTAGAAAACATCTCGAGAGTTAGGATCCTTGATGAAGAGAGTTTCAAGGATAAAAATACATACCTTGATGAAGATAATTCTTCACATTGATGAATAATCTCCATTCAATTCGTCACACCAAGATCTTCTTTTACTTTGGAATTCAATGGAGTCTTAAGGAATTTCTAAGGGATTTTGGTGTTTTGATTTGGAAGAATGAAATCTTCTAAGTTTTAAACACTTATATACACATTTAAAATACCTAAAATACCCTTAATTAACCACCAAACCTTCTATTTGGAAGTAAGGTGAAATTACAAGTTCACCCCTCAACTTACAGTGAACCTGCATGCAGGGACAAACTCACCAACGGTTGGCAGTCGACTGACCGTTTGTCCACAAATGGACCGTCCTGTCCTTCCGTTGGTTGGTTTATAGACTCAATATTGGTTTCCTACCTCACAATACTAAGTCTCAATCGATGAGACCCTACCAACAGGGCGTCGATTGACCCACTGGGCGTCGACTGCCTCCGTTGTTTGGGCTGTCTTGGGCAGCCTTGGCACCTATTTTTGGTCCTTTCTCAAGGACCCTTGGTTGGTGCTTGAAGTTGTTCTGCCTGACGTTTCCAACCCACACATGATCATATATGAGTTTAGTACCTATCACTGAGCGGTCGTATCAAGTAAAGAACCCAACTAATGAGGTTGGAATCGTTCCCACGAGGAAAATAGTTCAGACTTAACTTTAATCTATTATTACTATTATTTAGTCAATTATTTCCTTAGAAAATGAAAGACAATAAAAGGGGGAGTTTTGGAATTATGTGGAATCAGACTATGACACAGACTCACCATGAACTGACACCTATCCTCTTCAATTTCTCACCGAGGTCTTAAATATCCGGTATTGCAACTAGTGTCCTCACTTCAAAACAACATCCTCACATAATGATTTCAGTTTGAGTATAAGGATTACTTTTCAACACTCACTCTCAGAACAAATTCACATTTCTTTCATACATATTGCCACTTTTTATCAATTTATTTCACCCAATTTCTCATATTTTATCACCTTGCTATTTTCCCTTCTTTCTTTATTTGTGTAAGTGACTCTCTTCTTTTCTTGTTTGTATTTTATTGTATTTTTTTTATTTCACTTTTCTTTCAACTGGTTCTTGAGTCACTTTACTTTTGTTCCTTCTCTCTCTTTCTTATTTCAACCCCACTTTCCAGAACATTCCTCATAATAGCCACCCTCAACTCATGGCTTTGCCATGAGTCAAAGTACACCATACCCAAAGTTGGGTAAGGTCCATGAAAGGGTTGTTTACTGCATTATCCACCCTCAACTTATGATTTTGACATAAGCTGAGGTGCACATGTCCAAGGAGGGACCAGGGCCAACACATTATTCCCAGAAAACATCAGTTGGAGTGAATAATAAAGGTCTTTTTTAAGCTCAAATCATTTGGATCAAAGAGGTATTATTTTCATTCATTTTTTTATTTAGGCTAAAAGTTGTCTATATTGAACAAGGGCCTATGATCCTTTCCTAATTGTTTATTAGAGCTTACTTTTAGCAGGACTAAGCTGGCAAGTTCTAACTCAGTACAAATAGTGGACTATTCAAATCTTCCTCACATCCACTTGACATCTCATTACTCTACCAGATTATTAGACACCTAGTTCGAATTTTAGACTTAGGGTCATGTAGTGGTGTATCTCTATGTCATGCTTAGAGCTACACATTTATCAATTACTATGCCTAGTCATGCATCATTTTCAATTATATCAGGATATCATTTTAGCCATCATGCTTCAGAGTTAAAATATGTACACAAGATATAGACATGTCGGTTCAACAATAAAAATAATCAGTCTCTTGGGGAAAAAGAACACAAGCAAGAAAATGACAAAAGAGGATCTTAAATTAGGCTACTCAGAATTCACCCTAGCACTCACTTTCCCTTTTACCCCACTGATACGCTCAAACTTACTTCTTAAATAAGAAGTAAAGCGGTCGTATCAAGTAAAGAACATAACTAATGAGGTTGGGTTTGTTCCCACGAGGAAAATAGTTCAGACTTAACTTCAATCTATTATTACCATTTTTTAATCAATTATTTCCTTAGAAAACCAAAGACAATAAAAGGGGGGGGGGTCTTATATCTAAATTACTAAAGATAACTAACTAAATTAAAGTAACCAACTAACAGAATCAAACCTTGGAGTTTAATCAATTAATAACAGTAACTAGGGTTTAAGTGTTCCCCACAGGTTCCTAACTTGATAATTCTAACTATAACAATTCTTTCCTAGTATCTGGCATGCAAAGTGATAAGTTATGTATTTCTAACTCCTTGTCCGGCATCTAGAAAATTTCACTCCGCACCTTGGTTCGGCTACGTGTGTTGCTATACTAACCCTTACCTTTACCTCATACTAAGCATTGTATTCGATATTTGGCAAAGTTATTACCTCGTACCGATCAATACTAGCCTATTAAATAGTATATACTAAATCTATGTTGATAATTCTTTTCCTATTATCTATCTCCTTGGTCCGGCAAGTAGCATTAAGGCGAGTTCTAACTTTGGCCATCCGTTAAAAAGACTTCTAAACAAAAGAAATATCAATACATGCAAGATTCTATTCTAGAATTGTTATTTTAGTTAGATTTACCTTATTATTCACCATGGTTCCCACAACCCTAGTTATGGAGTTTTAGTTACCCATAGTCATAATCATAATATTCATATATGTAATATAAGAATTCATTCACTTACTTTATTGAGAAAGAATAAAATCCAGAAGTTCACTTGATTAATCAACAAACGCACCAACAATCAATTCCACAAAAAGTGTTTCATTTATTGAAATTAATCGAGGAATAAAGATTCTTCATAAGTATAACACAATCAAAAAGTCTACTAACAAAGAGTCTAACATAATAGAATCTAACTATATGAGAGTCTAACCATAAGAGAGTCTAACCCCCAAAACGAGGTTTTTTGAACTATTTATAAAAAAAAACCTAATAAAAGAAGGACTCTATTTGCTGAAAATCTGTCAAAACGCGGCTGGGTCGATGGATCTCATGACGGGCCGTCGTGGTTTCGACGGGCCGTCATGGCCTCCGTCATCCTATACTTTACAGATCCTTGTGTTGCTTTCTTCATTACCCTCGACGAACAGGTGTGACGGACTGTCATAGGCACAACGGTCCGTCGAGGGTCTCCTTTACATAACACTTAAACTTCGGGGAATTTGGGTACTGGGACTACTTCTCTGATCATCATGACGAACCAGCAGGACGGACCGTCGCGGCTAAGACGGGCTGTCATGAACTTCGTAATGCCATACTTAGGTCAGACTTCCCCATCTTCCTTCAGAAGCTTCATTAGGGTGACACCTAGAGGACGTCACAAGCCCGACAGACCATCACAAGCACCGTAGGTGGTAACTTTTCTGCATTTCTTGCTCAAAAACTTCTCTGTTCATCTTTAGACATATTTCCTGCAAATAAAAATAAACTTACATAAAAATCAATTCAAAAAGGCTTTTGGACACACACTTAACTTAAGGAAAAAACATTAAAAGTACCATGAAACAACGGTATATCAACAACCTCAACTTAAATTCGTTGTTTGTCCTCAAGTGACGCACTATGACTCACTACAAAATCTTTGTACAATAGTATTTATGTTTTAGCTTTCACAATCATTTGGCTATCCATCCCGATCAGTATCATCATGTTTATGCATGTTATCACTATTAGGCTTAAATTATGTGGAATCAGATCATGACACAGACTCACCACGTACTGACACCTATCCTCTTCAATTTCTCACCGAGGTGCTTATATTTCTGATATTGCAACTAGTGTCCTCACTTCAAAACAACATCCTAATTTTTCACACAATGATTTCAGTTTGAGTATAAGGATTACTTTTCAACACTCACTCTCACAACAAATTCACAACTCATTCATACATATTTCCATAAGCTTGCCTTATTTTCACTGCTTTAAGTTCGCTATACAACTCTTAGGATCATGATAGGACTTTCTTAGCTTGTGACATAGGCTCAGGGTTAGGTAGGGTATATTTAGGTATACTTTAGTGACTTTTTGCCCTCCTTGACATATCAGCTAAACATACCACTTTTTATCATTTTATTTTGCATAGTTTATCATATTCTTTCACCTTGCTATTTCCCTTCTTTCTTCATTTGTGTAAGTGACTCTCTTATTTTCTTGCTTGTATTTATTGTATTTTTTTTATTTGATTTTTCTTTCAACTGGTTCTTGAGTCACTTTACTTTTGTTCCTTCTCTCTCTTTCTTCTTTCAACCCCACTTTCCAGAGCATTCCTCATAATAGCCACCCTCAACTCATGGCTTTGCCATGAGTCAAAGTACACCATACCCAAAGTTGGGTAAGGTCCATGAAAGGGTTGTTTACTGCATAATCCACCTTAATTTATGATTTTGGCATAAGCTGAGGTGCACATGTCCAAGGAAGGACCAGGGCCAACACATTATTCCCAAAAAAGATCAGTTGGGGTAAAAAAGAAAGGTCTATTTTAAGCTCAAACATTTGGATCAAAGACGTATTAATTTCATTTGGTTTTTTATTTAGGCTCTATATTGAACAAAGGCCTATGATCTTCTTCTAATTGTCTATTACAACTCACTTTTAGCAGGCTAACCAGGCAAGTTCTAGCTCAGTACAAATAGTGGACTATTCAAATATTCCTCACACTCACTTGACATCTCATTACTCTACCAGATTATCAGACACCTAGTTCGAATTTTAGACTTAGGGTCATGTAGTGGTGTATCTCTATGTCATGCTTAAAGCCACACATTTATCAATTACTATGCCTAGTCATGCATCATTTTCATTTCATCAGGATATCATTTTATCCATCATGCTTCAGAGTTAAACTATGTACACAAGATATAGACATGCCGGTTCAACAATAAAAATAATCAGTCTCTTGGGGAAAAAGAACACAGGCAAGAAAACCCCAAAAGAGGATAGTGAATTGGACTACTCAGAATTCACCCTAGTACTCACTTTCCATTTACCCCTCCCCCAACAAAAAGAAATGCAATTGTCCCCAATGCATAAAAAAATTGAAATACGAGAGTGATAGATGATGCAAACCTGGGGCGCAAAGCATCGACGATTAGCAAGCGGGTGGGTCCGGTTCCCCGAAACACACTACCTCTGTAGTATGGACACCCTTAGTAGTGTCCTCATTAGAAACAACACTATCAGCAGTGCCTCCCGCTATCGCCACATCTCTGGAGCTAGATGCCCCAACAGCTGACTCTACAGCCCTGATCCGACGCACCTCTTCATCAGCAAGCAAGGCTCTCCTCGCATCCTCCATCTCACGGCGCTCCTTCTTTCGTGCTCTATCTTATCCTACTCTCGACCCTTATGACTCTTGGCATGCTCTCGAGGGGGAGGTGGTGGAGTCTCAGAAGTGGCGAATAAGGCCTCCATCACTGTGTCCTTCTCAGGTTCTGCAAAAAGGGCCTCAGACTCAGGCACCCTAGCCTCTATGATCATATATATGTCCGCTCGAAGACTCTCGACCGCAGCCTGAAGGGTCGTCACGTCACTTGAGGGGCTGGCTGGGCTAGCACTCGTAACTCAAAAGCGTCCAAGCACTAATGAACCTCAGCGATCTTCCGCTCTGTGTGCTGGACCATTTTACGCTCTAAGCGCTCTTCTGCCTCACCAATAGACCTCTGCATCCAAGGCTGAAGTGATGCAGAAGTGTAGACCTCTGTGCCTCTAGTTTTTGGACCCTAGCAAGCGGGACCAGAGCGGGGAAAGGGGCTGAGCGAGAGGAACTCGGGGCAGTGCTAGTACCCGAGATAGACTCGACCGGGGTCGTGTCAGTGGTTTCAGAAGTAGCCTGCGTAGCCGTGCGAGCATGTGCTACCGTATTAGCCATATTTTCACCAAATAGAGGCAACTCTAGATGGGGCCTTTTGCGTGGAGCCAACTTATTGGCCTTATCTTTGATGAGGCCGATATCAACAGTGCCCAGCGGAGTCTTGAGCTGATCAATGTTCCAGATAGGCACACCTGCGGACGAGCATGCAGAAAATATCATGCACGGAAAAGGGTAAGTAGGTGTGACCTTAAAAAAGCAAAGCGAAGTCCACCTCAAACCCGGCTATTATCGCCACCATCTGAACTGCATGATCCCATGTGACAATATTATCAGTGGCCGTGGGGGAAAGGCAGTGGCGGACAATCAACCATAAGAACTTAGCCGTGAAGGTTAAGTTAGCCTTTTTGATGGCTCCCTTCGGCTCTATTACCCAGTCGGCACCTTTTCCATCAATAGACAAGTGCAGGTCCATCCACCTCTTGGTGGTCTCTCTCAGTGATGGTTCACGCAAGAATTGACCATCTTTTACAATTTGCCACCGGTAGTTGAACCTGGCTGTGAGAGGGGTCCGGATGTCATCAACATCCTTGCTGTATAGATACTGGTGGATGGCAGGTAGGGAGATATCGACTTGAATGCCACGTACTCGGACATGCTCAAGTGGGGCCTGCTTGGTGGGGGCAGCCCGCCGATCTATCTGTGATCTGAGAGTAGCCATGTAAGAGGTAGAACTCTCTGACCAACTCCTCACTATGACGGCCCAAAGAACGCGCTGTCCACTCCAGTCGGTGTCTGGTGAAGAGATTGTGGATTTCTGGCATGGTTGGGAGAGTACCCGTAAGGACCCGCCTCTCCAGTGTAAGGGTCCGTGTCATGACTCCTTTATCATTCAGAAACTTTGCGTTTGAATAAACTTGATATTGCCCGTCGACACACCACCGATTGGGCTGGTCGGCAATCGGGGTGAGAGCATGAGTCGGTGAGCTGGGAGTGGAATCAGAACTGTCAGCCTCATCAGATGAGGCAGACTGTGGAACTGTGGTAGGTGCAGGAACTTCAGCGGACCTGAGGCTTCCTCCGACCACGAAACTCCTAAGGAGCCAGACACTCCTTCTTTATGTGTAGCTGACAGAAAAGGTGTGCCGGTCAGTGTGCGCTCCTCTTCAGACTGGGAGGCAGTGACTTTTCCAGAACGCCACCTTTTTGGGCGTAGATTTGGTAGCACGTGCAACTCGTGATGGAGTGGCAGTGCCTGGGGGCACCTACTCGGGGTCATGCTCATCAACAGAGCTTATGACCAGGCGGGCAGACGGGGCGGCAGACTTTGAACGCCCACGTGTGTTAACTCGATCTTGTTTTGGTTCTATAAGATATAGTACTTGTAAAGAATTAATATTAGTACGAGAAGGAGCAAACAAGACGAGCAAAAATGAAACAAAATAAATATAAGAGCTAAACTGTAATGACTTTTCTGCAGTAACAGTGAAATACGATGGACCAGGTGATGGCTCGTTGTGAGTACAACGAACCGTAATGGAGTCCGTCATGTCTTACTTTAACTATGTTGATGTGCAGACCCCTGAAGGAAAGTCTCTAAAAAGTATAACAGATAAGCAGGATGGACCGTCGTGACAATGACAGTCCGTCATCGATGTCCATCATGGGAGACCCTTAGGAGAGGGGTCCATTAGAGGACACTCAGAAAAAGTATGGAGACCCGCAGGAGAGGGTTCTATGACCGAAACGACGGTTGTGCAGGATGGACCATCGAGGGCATGACGGTCTGTTGTAGATGTCCGTCAGTAGGCACTTAGAAAAAGTATGGAGACCCTCAGGATATGGGTCTCTGACCGTCACGACGGTTGTTCAGAACGCACCGTCGAGGGTATAACAGTCCGTCGTAGATGTCCGTCAGAGGACACTGAGAAAACAGTAGGAGACCCTTAGAAAAAGGGTCTCGGACAACCAGAACGGTTGTGCAGGACGAACCGTCGTGGGAACGACGGTCCGTCGCATATATTCGTTGGTGGAAACTCGGAGAAAACGTATGGTAGGATGTTGGAACAGACCGTATGACGGTCCGTCGTGGGTACGACGGTCCGTCATCGGGGTCTCGTTTGTCATTCAGTGACAGAACTGGGGATGCCACAATCATTCCCTATGACTTACATTGGTTACTTAGTGATAACCTATATGTTTCTAACCCAATATACCTAGTAAACTAGCAATGCTTTAGCAATGCTAAAGCACCTATTTATAGAGTTTTAACAAGGCAATTCTGAAGATTCTCAACCTATATCAGACAAAATTTGGATCAAAGAATGAAGACTCATGAATAAGAAATAGGCTAATACTAATTGATAAACAAAAATGCAATGTAAATAGGTAGAAATCAGAGACACACAACTGACAATAGGAGAAAGATAAGCAAGTGAGGCACTTGGTTAGCAAGAACAGAACCACAACAGCAGACTCCGACTAGGAGAGACTAGATTTTAGAAATTTGGGGAAGTGATCAGTTGATAGAGAAAAGAGGTAGGAAGTTGGAAGAAAAGAGAAGGAAATGGGAGAAATAGGTTGGTAATTGGGTGAGGTGAAGGGGTGGGGTTTTTAAATGTTAAGAATTTTAAAAGTACCCCCAGCCGGGTCGGGTCGGGTAAGCTCATTAATAACTCAACGAGTCCCCGATGACGGTTTGTCACAGATGCGACGGTCCGTCATGGGTTCCGTCACGTGTGCCCTAGTTTTGAAAATAACTGAAAAATGTACCAGGTACGATGATACATGCGACGGTCCATCGCGTGCGCGACGGTCCGTCGATCTGTCCATTAGTGACTGTTGCAGAGTGATTTTCTGCAGAATTTCCTGGTGATGTGACTGCAAATTTAAAACCAATTAGTAGAAAATGCTACCATTACTAGAAAGAAAAACTATAAGTATTGGGTTGCCTCTCAACCAGCGCCTGATTTAACGTCGCGCCACGACTGAGGACACTAGATTACTCAGACTTCATCAAGATGGTATGCCTCGATTACTTCATTTGCTGATTCAGCAAGCCCAAAATAGGGTTATATTCGTTGTCCATTTACCTTAAACCGCAAACTCTCCTTGGTTTCTAACTCAACTGCTCCATGAGGGAATAGTTAAGTAATCAAGTAAGGGCTAGTCCATTTGGACTTGAGCTTGCCCGAAAACCAACGCAACCTAGAATTTTATAAAATCACCAAATCCCCAACCATAAACTCTCATTTTTCACTTTTTAGGTCATGGTGCTTGTTCATCTTCTCTTTGTAGGATATAGAAGATACCGCTTGGAGCTCACCACTTTGCCCCATGGACCTACAAATGTTGAAGGTTGCTTCTTCATTGTTCAACCGAAGTTTCATCTGCCCCTTTTCCATATCAACTAAAGCTTTACCCGTAGCAAGGAATGGCCTCCCAATAATAATAGGCACTTCAAAATCGACTTCACAATCAATGATAAAAAATCTGCCGAAAATATAAACGACTCTACTTTTACTAGCACATCATGGAGTATCCCTATAGGACTTTTCACTGTTCGATCAACCATCAAAAGCCGCATCACAGTGGGCTTTGGGTCACCCAAACCCAACTTCTTGTAAATCGAGAGGGGCATGAGATTTAATGTAATGACACGACTGTACAAGGAATAGTGAACGCACCCGGATCTTCTTTCTTTTGTACGAGAGATCATGTAGCAATAGCACTACAATGCTGCATTCTATCATCATCCTTGAAAGTGACGATCTTTTCTTTGTAACCTGATCTTTCATAAACTTGGCATAACCGGGCATTTGTTCTAGAGCTTCTACCAAAGGGACATTGATAAAAAGCTGCTTCAATATTGTTATAAAACACCGATATTTACCATCCTCGATCTTTTTCACTAATCTTTGAGGAATGGGGGTGGGTGTTCTAGGCATGGGAATTACCTTTATAGGCACTGCAACATCTTTTCCAGTGTTATCTTCTACTTCACCACTATCCTCTACCACCTTATCTTTTCTAGGTGGGTCAATGGTCTGCTTACTTCCCCGAGTAGTGATTGCCATACAGTGTCCGTCATTTTTCAGATTTGGACAGTGTTGCTAGGAAGAGTGCCCGTTTGCCGTGTGTTCACAATCACAGATAATTGGGCCATTTGCAACTCAATCTGCTTAATCGATATTGCATGTGTATCGACTTTCTGGCCAATACCCGCTAAATCACTCCTTAATTCTTTAATGTGCTCATAATTATCATCGAACCTCCTCATCATTTTGCGCAACATATCCAAACTCGCGCCATACTAACTCCACCATCCCTAGGAGTAACTTCACAATTTTTAGGAGAGACATAGGGCCCATTCTTACCATTTCTGTCACCATAGTTACCCCTGTTGAAGTTTTTGTCGCGGTTATAGTTTCCATCTCGGACATATGACCCTCCCAGTTATAGTTACTATAGATCCGACCTTGGTTTCGTTGACCTTGGCGCCAATTCTCCTGATTTGCGCCTTGGACACTCAGTCAAAAACCCCCCGATTGTTCATTTACCGCGTAGGAATTCTCCTCATAATAGTATTCACCATTTGGTGGTGGTGGTTTAGACAAGTAGTTAACTGCATTTATCTTTTCTGCACCCCAATGATATGTTTTAATTACCAACCCAAGCTCAGTTCTCATCAGCCATCTCTTCACGAATCTCATCTGTGGCTGGGTTGTGAGTGGATTGCACTGCGAAGGTATTTCCCCCAGTATCTGACTTCCTAGTACTCCAAGCTTTATTGTTCCGGGAGATTTTCTCTAACTTTTCGGCAATCTCAGCATAAGGACACTCCCCACAAGAACCACCCGCTATAGTATCCAACACTGCTTTATTGTTATCATCCTGTCCCTGATAGAAGTATTCCTTCAGTGACTCTTCATCTATGCGGTGATTGAGGACACTTCTAAAAAATGAGGTGAATCTATCCCAAGAACTACTAACTGACTCTCCTGGTAGTGCCACAAAATTGTTCACTATGTCTTTGTGGTTTAATTTCTTGGAGACCGGGTAGTAGCGTGCTAAGAAAACGTCCCTTAGTTGGTTCCAAGTGAAAATTGAGTTATAAAGGAGCTCAGTGAAACATATAGAAGCCTCTCCCGTCAGTGAGAGAGGGAATACTCTTAGCCCTATTACATCCAAATCCAAATCAGGTCTCCCTACACAACTTTTACACACTGCCTTTACCTTAGCTATATGGGCATGTGGATCCTCAAAAGGTAGCCCTGAAAATAAACATCTGGTAGTGAGCATTTGCATCAGGCTACTAGTTACCACAAAGGTGTGGCCTGGTGGTAGAGGGGTGTCACGACCCAAATCGGGGACGCGAATGGCACCCACACTACCCTCCTGTGTGAGCGAACCAACCAATCTAAACCCAAATAAATTAAACCAAATACAACGCGGAAGACTTAACTCAATACGAAAAATAAATACGATACATATCCCCAAAATCCGGAAGTCATCATCACAAGAACATCTATCCTCAAATTACTAAACTAAGAGTATTTTAAGAAGTTAAACAAATGAAAGCTAGTCCATGCCGGAACTTCAAGGCATCAAGACGAGAAGAAGAAGATCCAGTCCAAGCTAGAAGCATAGCTCACCCTGAGATCCGGTACAGTGAAGACTGGCTAGAATCGCGGTCGAGTTGAAGACGACGGCACGGTTGCTGCACTCCACAAATACAAGAAAGAAACAAACAAGTAGGAGTCAGTACAACCACACGTACTGAGTAGGTATCATCGGCCAACTCAGAATAGAAAACAGTATATATCAGTTAATCTCACAAATCAACTATAATACTCAACATGTAGTAACAACAAATACTACAATCATCAATAAATATCACCAAGTTCATCCAGGAGGACTCANCCTGGTGCCGGAAGTGGCACTCCGATCCTCATTTCTATCCTGGTGCCGGAACGTGGCACTCCGATCCTCATTTCTATCCTGGTGCCGGAAGTGGCACTCCGATCCTCATTTCTATCCTGGTGCCGGAACGTGGCACTCCGATCCTCATTTCTATCCTGGTGCCGGAACGTGGCACTCCGATCCTCATTTCTATCCTGGTGCCGGAAGTGGCACTCCGATCCTCATTTCTATCCTGGTGCCGGAACGTGGCACTCCGATCCTCATATTCATCGAGCCTTCTTTTATACCAAGGCGTCATAATTCTCATAACATAATTCATCAAGCCTTCTTTATACTAAGGCATAACAATAACAATACAAGTTCATCAAGCCTTCTTTTATACTAAGGCACCACAATAACAAAACAAGTTCATCAAGCCTTCTTTTATACTAAGGCATTATCAATAACAAAACATAGTTCATCAAGCCTTCTTTTATACTAAGGCATTCTCAATAACAAAACATAGTTCATCAAGCCTTCTTTTATACTAAGGCATTATCAATAACAAAACATAGTTAATCAAGCCTTCTTTTATACTAAGGCATTATCAATAGCAAAACATAGTTCATCAAGCCTTCTTTTATACTAAGGCATTCTCAATAACAAAACATAGTTCATCAAGCCTTCTTTTATACTAAGGCATTATCAATAACAAAACATAGTTCATCAAGCCTTCTTTTATACTAAGGCATCATCAATAACAAAACATAGTTCATCAAGCCTTCTTTTATACTAAGGCATCACAATAACAAAACATAGTTCATCAAGCCTTCTTTTATACTAAGGCATTATCAATAACAAAACATAGTTCATCAAGCCTTCTTTTATACTAAGGCATCACAATTCCAAGTAAATTAGGGTTTCTTCAAGATTTAGGGTTCAAAAGCTTCATCATGCTTAATTTATCACAAACATATAATCACACTCATACAATCATACAATTAAGCATATAGAAGGGTTTACAAGATTACCCAATACATATCATTTGCTATTAAGAGTTTACTACAAATAGCATAAACCATAACCTACCTTCACCAAGGATTTGTGTTCAAGCAAGAAATCTTCAAGGAAGCCTTGCTCTTTCTCTCTCAAGCGCCTCTCTTTCTCTTCTCTTTCTCTTTCTAATTTCTTCCTCCAACCTTCCTCTTCTTACCCTAAATCACAAGATTTCAAGTATCAAAGGTGATGAAACCAACCCATCAACTAACTCAAAGTTAGTCCTTTAACCCCCAAGGAATTGAACTAATAACATTAACCCACTAATTTTATAAATTAAAGCCGGAATAGTCCAAAACGCCCCTTTAAAAATTAGCCAGAAATCCGACCCCGCCTGGGATTACGCAACCTGTGATGGTCCGTCGTGCCTGCGACGGTCCGTCCTGCACGTCCGTCGCAACGGTCAGAAACTTCCATTTCCTCGAAGAGTCTGTGACGGTCCGTCGTGACCACGACGGTCCGTCCTGCACTTCCGTCACGACGTTCAGAGAGTTGTTCCCAGCACCAAATTCTCAAGAGTTGAAGTGTTTTGAAACGGTGCTCACGACGGTCTGTCGTGAGTGTGACGGTCCGTCCTGCAGGTCCGTCACAGAGTTCAGAGACTCAATTTCAACACTCAAATTCATAATTCCAAGTGTTTTGGAACGAGACCCCCTCGACGGTCCGTCGTGCCTGCGACGGTCCGTCGTGGTGTCCGTCGTATCAGCCAGTTTTTTCAGAAATAAAATCTGCTACTCAAAATGACTAAACAGGTCGTTACACGTGGTCCCTTTGAAGACAGGGCCAAGGTTGGGTAGTCTTGGCCTTTGGCTAATGCTTTGCCTCCTTGGCCTTAGACTTTGCCATTGAAACCCCAAACCATGCCATATATGACATTCTTAACTATGAGGTCTAAGCATGTGTCTTGACGTTATACCAATAAACACCTTATTCTAGACACGAAAAGTCTCATCTACGGCTAAATTTCTACATCACACTCTAGAACCCTAGCTCTTGGTTATAGATTCGTCTGCTAATTTTGGGGGCGTTACAATATCTCCCCCTTTCGAACATTCATCCTCGAATGAAATTTGTAATACTTCTTAATGAAACAACTCAAGAGTGGCATACCATAATGAACGTACTACATATAAATTCACACAAATAAGACGGACTATCATCTCCTAGTCACGACATGCTCAACATACGCTCAAGGAGCTCATATGAAATTTAATCTCATAGTCATCATCACAAAGATAAATCTTTCAATACCCAAAATTAGGGCGTGCTTATGATTCATCTCATTAAGTCTATGCAACTATAATCAAGGCACTACAACATGACGATAATAATGCATATAAGTCATTTTTAAGAAGACCTAACGATTCTTATGGACATGCATACAAGGAAATTATGGCAACACATAACATACAATAACCTTTACTATGTAGGCACACTATCTTCCCCTTGTATGAAAGCCTATAGCTCTTTTCTAAATATCATACATACCAACTACAACTTCAAGTCCTACATAACAAGTAAAAAAATTCAAGCAATTTAGAAAACTTACTAAAGCAAAAAACACCTACTAGAAGGGATATGAGGAGAGCACTCTTGATATTCTCTAGATTGGAGATCATAAAATCTCTTCTCATTTTAATCACCAACATCCGGTCCACTAGAGGCAACTTTCCTATCCTCCCTTCCCTTAGCCTTAAGAACCGAATAATCTCTCATCTAGTGACCTTCCTTACAAAATCCATAAATACTATTCACTCCTTCTAGGCACTTACCATGATGAATCCTCCCACACATGGCTAGGCAGTTACCATAATGACTCCATCCACACTTTGGAGACCCACTATAGTTCTCTTTGTCATATCTAGGGGTGTTGGACGAATCATCACCGGAATGCCTTTGTTTAGATTTATGCCTACCTTACACATAAGACTTAGCATTGGAAAAGTTCATGTTATCAGTTCTTGCTCTCTTCACCTCCCTATTCATTTCTTGATTTTTTTTTCTTAACAATTTGTGAAGAATGAAAGATGAGACGAGAAATATTCACACTAGGGTTAAGCATTGCCGAGTGATATTCATTAACTGCAAAGTCAAACACTCTTATCGCAAGCTTATTCATTGTAGACATAGAATCTCCCACGATTGTTGGATCATCTTTGGATATTGGAGTGAACATAAGGGAATACTCCTTCACACTCATACCCTGTTGCTTATGATTTATGAATTATTGCATTTTTAGCTCCCTCAATTCTAGGGGAACAAACCTATGAAAGAATTAATTTTGTAACTCCTTCCACTCTTTGGTCCCTATCCTATTGGTCTACTATATTTTCATTGCTCATTCCATACTTCTGCTACGTACCTCAATTGATCAAAAGCTATCTCCAATTTCTCTACAGAAGTTAATCCCATGGTAGTAAGAACCTTATAAACTTTATCTATGGAACCTTAAAAATTTCCTCCACCTTGGAACCATAAAACATATGAGGGTTCATCATCTCATCATCAAAACTCCCTCACTCTCAAAGAAGCTAAATTCTTAACATTATCCAAAGAAATTACTTCCCTATTAGTTTTGGCTGTCATATCCTGAGTTAACCATTTCGTGGAAAAACTAAACTTTGTAAGAGTGCCATTTGCAATTGGAGGGACATTTAGAAGCAAGGATCTTGTGGAGGGTCTTGGTTTGGAACTTGAAGAGTAACGTCTTACTCCCCATCACCTTCCTCAACTCTCTTAGAATTAGCCCTAGTATTTTCCATAACTGGAAAAATCATAGAAAAACATTAGAAGAAGGATCTACTAAAGCTAAACTTCTATGGCACAACTATGAAAATAAATAATGAAGTTACCTAAGCATCCAATATCCTCGTACACATAAAATTTGGCGCGCTTAACATGTATAACAACACTCTACTAAATGTGGTTTGAGACATACTAAAATTATTCCAAAACCTTATGTTCTTATACCAAGTTTGTCATGACCCCTGGTTACCCCCTAGAAGTAACAAATTGTACTTGACCCTGTAGAGGTCTCATGCAATCCCTTAACATAATCATAACATAAGATAATAGAAAATATGGAAAAAATTAAACTTTTAAAACAAACAATCGAAGTCATTTTAAAAAAATTGTAAAGCGAAAGTCTTTTCTAATCTTTGTCAAAAACCTACTATAAGCTTTTGAAATAAATAATCATATGAAGAAGCCTATGCATTGTTTAAAAATAGAATAAAATTAAGTAATATAATAAAGGTAATATGTTCGTCCTCGAAGCTATGAGCGCTTACCAAGTCTTTGATCTTGTTAACTCCTTAGAAACCTATCTTCAAAGTACCACTTTGATCACCAAACCCTACATTTGATTAGAATGTAGGCCATATGCGTTAGTAAAAAATGTACCAAGTATGAAAGCTAGCATAACATCATAAGATCAGCTCTTATGTTTAGTCCACGTAATACATAAGGATACAACAACATAATATTAAGCATAATCATATAAACAAAAGTCATCCTAATACATAGTGAATGAGCATAGGAGATACATCATATTCATAATAAGCCAATCCTTCATCATAAGAATCATATAAGCATAATGGACTCTTAGCCCTCTATATCGTAATAGAACCATTCTCATGAAACCTCAAAAGCATCCAAGTGCAAATCAAGAATAACATATCACAGTATTACCCACGCCATGTATCCCTTTTTGGTAATCGTAATCATAGTCGATATACATGGTCTAAGTCTTTAAGCTTCTGTACTATAAAGGCACCATACTTTTAGGTAACCTCAAAGAACACTTGTGCAAGGCATGAAGGGCGTCCAATACTACCGTTCATACTAAGCATAACTTTGAAGTCATTCTAGTCATATTCACCCTACTTTGGTCTCGTTATTAACTGAACATCTCATAACGGATGGTATATCTCACTAAAACAGCCAAAAGTTCTATGATCTAAGCTAGAGCGTAGCATAAATGACCTTACAAAATTTAAAGTGAAGTTTATAGGCATAAAATAATGTAATTAACTTGGTCCCGTAGTAATAGTGCCTAACTGTCAAGAAACAACCTTGACGTCCAACAAACAAATAACCTAAGTTAGTGAGGTGCTAGTACTAGTGATATAGTTCAAAGGAAACATTTAAGGGATTAACAATGGAAAAAAATAATGCATAGGTGTTAATGAACCTAACTATGTGTTAAGTAGGCCATGTCCAAGAGAGGAGTGCCTAGCTTAAATGGAAAGCCAACGCTTCCCCAAAAGGGAGGCTATCTCTCAAGCTTAACGGGCGGGACTACGACCATGGTCCACTTCATGACCTCTCAAGTTGGTCGTGAAGTGGACATGGCAAAGGGAGAGGATCTCCAAGTGTCTTATACATTACACTAACCTTCACGGTTTAACCATGACTCGTGGCCTACTTCACGACTCGTAATGGTGGGAGTGGAGTTGCCTTAGTTCGTATGAGTGGAGGGATGTTTGGAGGTGATATTGCCCAAGGCACCACGAGCCCTTTGACAGGCTGTGGTGAATGTTCACAGGCAAGGGGAGGTGGTCGTTACATCACTTTGAGTCTATGATTTTTGGCCGTTTTATGAGGATACTACCTCACACTTCACGAGACCACCACGAGCCGTTGCTCACTTTAAGACTCATGAAGTGGGGCTTGAAGACTTGACATGGTTCCATGTTTCAAGTCAAGTTTGACATTTATTTTAAAATTCCAACCTAGTGAGGGGTATTTTTTGTATTTTAGGAGTTTTGTATATATTCAGGTTTGTTAATTTTATGCCCATTATCTCATAAAAAAAATTATCTCCAATTTGAAAATCCAATTGCTCTCACCTCTCTCAAACTTCTTCCTCTACACAAAACCTCTATTGAAGAACATTGAATATCTAATAAAAGGGTCTACTACCAAATTTTTCAACTCAATTTCGTTGCTATTTAGTATGATTTATTTCACTCTTTGGATTCCTTTCCCCAAGACATCTTTCCGAAGATGTTTCAAAAAATCCCCAAAATCTAGGATGTTTCTCTACTCATTTTCCTTCTTTGAAAACTAAATTACTAATCAATTAAGATGAATTATATTAACCGAAGGCTGTGTAGGTGTATAATGATGTTTAATTTTTTGTTTTTCATTAGGATTTTCCTTGGACACATGTTTTTCCCAATGTCGTAAATCTTGGAAATGATATGGTGAATTGTTGAATATGATGAATGTATGAATTACTTATATTGATGTTAGCAATGTTATTACTTCATGATTTACCTTGTTTTAATTATTTGTTATTCATTGTTGGGTGATTAAAGAATGAAGTCCCATGAAGGAATATTAGGTATGAACGTTGGTTGTGTCTTGAAATCAAGTTGAAAGGTTAATTACTTATATAGTGATGATTTTATACCTAATGTGTTATTGTGGTATTTATGACAAGGTCCCTTGAACCTTAACCCTATGAACTTGAAGGAGCTATGTAGTTCATACGTATGATATGATTGATATATGATGGAAAGGTAGTTTTCATTATTATAATGAAATGTTAAAGTGAAAGGTTTACTCACTTGCTATTATTTTCTAATGTGAAAAGATTGTTCATACTAATGAACACTTATGAGCTATTATGATATGACGTTTACACAAGGGTCTAGTAAAGGATAATTAATGTAAACTTATGTGATGAATAAATATGATTAATAAAGGGATTAGATGCTTAGTACCGAAAGGGTATGTAAATGAGATGGAGGTCTCACGTTTAGTAACTATGGCTTCCCACGTAGGTTTCCTCACATCTAGCAAGTCCATATTCCCTACATATGTGTTATCTAATGAGATTGAATCCATCAATGTACCAATTAACGGTTTCTACTAAAAGAGTACTTAATGCTTAACTAAGTGACAACAAGGGATTCTAGCTTAGTGTATCCACCAAGATAGCAATGTACGAAAGGTTACACGTCCGGCAAGTGTTAACCCTCTCTCTTCGGTGTGCAAGTACAACACTGGATTTCATGTAATTGTCATGCTCTATGTCGTTTATTGCAACATTTTCCCTAATGTAAAAGTAAATGAATGCATGAAATGTATGAACTCTCACTAGGGATTTCTTAAGGGTTTCTACATAGTGCGAAAGAGGGTATTAAACTTTTCTTACACATTACACTTGTGGGTTCTGAAGAGATGGTTGTAGTAGTTTTATCTTATGACTATATTGATAATGAATTATATATGATCTTTACGTATATGGAAACTTATTATTAAATATGATATTATGAATGTACGTATGAAGTAGGTCGCTTAATGTAATACTTAGGTTGGGGTAGGGTTGTTGGATTCCTCTCTTTGCATTGACCAAGTACTGCTTGGGTTGTCTACATGTTAGGATGATATCATGTTGGGTTTGCTTATGATGCTTACTTTATGTACATATTGGATTTACTTCATAAAAACCATGTTTTGACTATAATTTCCCTTTATTCATGCATTGATATTTTTTATTCATAGAAGCCATACTTATTATGTATGATATACAAACCCATATTTTCTTCCCTTTTCCCAAACAATGTAGGTTTGGGACTTTGAGGAGATTTCAAGAATATTTAGCAAGACACTTGGATTTGCTTCTCCAAGTTTGTGAGTCCTCATGTCCAAGAACAAAGCTTGTGAGTCCTCATGTCCAAGGATAAGACCCTATATTCTAGGTTTTTAGTTGTTTTATTATGTTGGAAAACATTGTTATACTTTCCTATTGCTAGACTTCTTATTGATGTAAGGACTAAGCCCTGAATTTTTATTCTTCTATGTGTAGATGGTACATTATGACGACAGCAGATTACATTTTTCCTTATATGAAGTGAAGTTGAACTTCTAAAGTAAAAGTTTTAGATATTCTTCATTTTTATTCTACGACACATGCTATGCAAATGCTAAGCGCTTGTATAAGACCTCTTCAACATTGAATACGACTGCTTCGACTAGGGGGTGCTCTCAGGTCATAACACACTTGGTATTAGAGCATATGGTTAATAATAATATAGGATTTATTTCACAACATTTAATGTCAGGTGGAGTGTTGTTCGTGGGTGTGAAGTGTGCCAAACTTATGAATGAGAGGCTATGAGATGCTTAGGAACTTTCACTCTCTTGTTATTCATTAGTTGTGCATACTAGTCTTCTATCTTGTCCTCTTTTCTAATCCTTTTCTTGTGTTTATAGTCAATGAATACAAGAAGGACTAGTTCTAAGAGGGCTCAGAAAGTGAATGTGAATAAGGCGGTTACCGCTCGAGATCCTCGAAATCCCCATGTTCCAATTGAAGAATGGGTTATGCCTAGTATTGATATAAGGGAGACAATTCATAATTTGACTCAAGTGGATAGGCAAACTACAGATTAAGCGAACACCTATTCTAGCACAACTTCTTCTAGCATTAGGGATTTCATAGGGATGAATTCCCCTATTTTCTTTGGCTCCAAAGTGGAGAAAGACGTGCAAGTTTTCATTGATAAAGTTTTCATGGTGCTACATTATGTGAGTGTGTATTCTCAAGAAAATGTGGTACTACCCACCTATTAACTTAAAGATGTTGGTCATGTTTGGTTTGAACAATGGGAAGAGGAGAGGCCTATTAGGCAGGGTCCGGTTAGTTGGGAATCATTTAAGACGACTTTTCTTGATAGGTTCATCCTCTTGGAATTAAGGGAGAGGTAAATGTAAGAATTTATCAATCCTTGTCAGTATGAGCGTAAAGGAGAACAGCCTCAAGTTCACTAAACTATCCAAACATGCTCCTAATATGGTGGTGGATTTTAAGGCTAAGATGACCAAAGTTGTTATGAAGATATCTTACTTGGTGGTTAATGAATGTAGGTCATTTATATTTATTCCTATGGTGCATGCCAATAAGATTGAGAAATAAAAGCTCAAGCAAGTTGGTGAGGAGTTCAAGAGGTCAAGGGCCGAAGATGAAAATTCTTCCAAGTCTATGTTTGAGGTTCAAGATTAATGAATATTCAAAAAGAGAGTTTCCAACCAAGGTCCACGTAACACCCAAAGGGTCAACAAAGGAGAATTGTCTACCGTGAAGCCTCAAGAGAGAAATAGTGGTGGTTCTTATGTTGAGAAGCGTATTTGTGCTAAGTGTGGTTCAAAAAAATGAAAACAGATTCCTAGTTTGCATGGATAATTGCTATATTTGTGGTTATACTAGCCACATGAAAATACATAAACACAAGCAACTGGTCCAAATTCTGATTCTTCTCAAAAGAATCACTTTTGTGCTCTCCAATCCCGAGGTGATCAAGAGATCTCTCTCGAATGTTATTACCGATATGTTGCAAGTATTTTCGGTTATTGTTTATGAATTGAGGGATCCTGGTGAAACTTTTCTCTTGTAACTCCTTTATTGTCTATGAAGTTTTCTATGCTTCTCGATGTATTAGATGAATATTTTTATATTTCTACCCTTGTGGGTGAGTTTGTGGTTTCAAAAAGAGTTATGCGGGTTATCTTATATCATTGCCTAATAGAGTCACATGGTTGATTTGGTAAACATGATATGTTAGACTTTGATGTCATTTTGGGGATGGATTGGCTTCATGCTTGTTTTTCTTCCATTGATCGAAGAACTCGGGTTGTAAAGATTCAATTTCATAATGAACCCGTTTTAGAATGGAAGGAGGGAAACTTAAATCCGAAAGGTCAAATTATTTCATGTCTTAAGGCTTGTAAGTTGATTTATAGGTATGTCTCTATCATATTGTAAGAGTAAAGTATCTTATGTTTTGGACTCCTCCGATATAGATTTTCCTCGTAATGAAGGACTTTGTGGAAGCCTTTTCTCAATGTCTTACCCGGAATTCCTCCCGAACAGGAAATAAATTTCAGTATAGATTTATTGCCGGATACACAAATTATTTCAATGCCTCCTTACCGGATGGACCCTGCCGAGTTTAAGGAATAAAAGGCTCGACTTAAGGATTCACTAGATAAGAGTTTTATCCAATCAAGCATATCTCGATGGGGTGCTCTGGTATTGTTTGTGTAGAAGAAGGATATGTATTAATTATATCCAATTGAACAAGGTCAATACAAAGAATATATATCAACTCCCTAAGTTTGATGATTTTTTTGAACAATTCCCAAGAGCAAGTTACTTTTTAGAAATTGACTTGAGGTCTGGTTATAACCAACATAGATTTACAGGTGTTGATATTCCGAAAACTACATTATGAACTAGAAATGGTCATTTTGAATTCTTTGTTATTGCCTTTGGTCTTACAAATGCCTCGGTGGCTTTCATAGACCTTATGAATAGGAGTTTTCTAAGTTATCTTTATTTGTTTGTGATTGTCTTTATTAACGACATCTTGATATACTCTAAGAGTGAGAATGATCACATGAACCATTTAATTATAGTTTTTCAAGTTTTCAAGGATAATCAACTTTTTGCTAAATTTGGTACATGTGAATTTTTAGATCGGTTTGTTTGCTTGGTCAAAATATTTATAGTGAGGGTGTAGATATTGATCCAAGGAAAATGGAAGGAATTATGAATTGATAAAGACCTTTAAGTCCTATCGACATTCAAAGCTTCTTAGGTTTAGCTGGGCATTAAACGAGGTTTGTATATGGCTTTAAAATAAATTGCTTCTCCTTTGATAACCTCGACCCAAAGAAAGTTATGTTTGAGTGGTCGGATGCTGGCAAAAAAGCTTTCCAATAAGTAAAGTTTGAACTCACCATCGCTTCGATGTTAACCATGCCGAAGGGAAACAAAGGAATGGTGGTTTATCGTGACGCTTCCGAGTGAGTTTGGGTTTTGTCCTCATGCAACATAGTAAGTTGATAGCATATGCCTCTAGTCAACTAAAGGTTCATGATAAGAACTATCCAAATCCTGACATTGAAATAGCGGTCATAGTGTTTTCTTTGAAAATTTGTACACATTACCTATATAGAGTACATGTTGATGTATTTGCCGATAACAAGAGTCTCCAATAAGTGTTCACTAAAAAGGATTTGAACTAGTGTTACAGAAGATGGTTAAAGCTTTTGAAAGATTATGATATGTGTGTCCTTTACCACCCCAATGAAACCTAATGTTGTTGAAGATGCTTTAAGTCGAATGTCTAAGGATAGGGTGACTCATGTAATTGATGATAAGAAAGAGATAGTAATAGAGGTACACAAGCTTGATTGGTTGGGTGTTCGACTAGAAAAATCTCAAAAAGGTGGTTTCATGGTTCATCATAACTCTGAGTCCTCTTTAGTAGTTGAGGTGAATTCTAACAAACATCTTAATTGTGTAATGATGGAGTTTAGGGAATCATTTCTTAGACAATCTAATGAGTCTTTCTCCCAAGGAGAGGATGGGGTACTTAGCTAAAGCTAGATTGTATGTGTCGAATATAGATGGCTTGAGGGAGAAAACTTTTGAAGAGGCCTATAGATCCCGATATTTCATTTATCCAAGTGCCACAAAACTGTATCATGATCTATAAGAGTTCTATTAGTGGAAAGAAATGAAGAATGATATCGCAAACATCGTGTCCAAGTGTCTCAATTTCCAACAAGTCAAAGACGAACATAAAAGGTCGGGTGGTTAATATCAATAAATGGACATCCCCAGATGGAAAGAGGAGGATGTCAATATGGATTTTGTGGTAGGTTTTCCTTGAAGTAAAAGGCAACACGACTACATTTGAGTTATTGTGGATAGGTTGACAAAATCATCCAATATCTTCCCGTCAAGGTTACTTATTCGGCAGAGGATTATGCTAAGATGTATCTTAGAGAGATTATGAAGCTTTATGGAGTCTTTTTATCCATCATTTTGGATAAAGTCACTCTGTTTACTTCTAACTTTTTGAAGTCATTTCAAGAAGGGCTTGGTATAAAGGTGAATTTTAGCACCGCATTTAATCCTCACACGGATGTTTAAGATGAATGTACCATAAAAACCATAGAAGAAATGTTGGGGGAATGTGTTATCGACTTCAAGGGTAATTGGAATGATCATCCACTGTTGATAGAGTTTGTCTACATTAATAACTACCACTCAAGCATTGCAATGGCTCCATTCGAAGCACTTTATGGTCGGAGGTGTTAATATCAAATTGGTTGGTTTGAATTAGGCGACTTTTCTCTTATTGGTCCAAAAAAGTGTTATGAATCTATTGAAAAACTATGAGTGATAAGAGAAGGTCTGAAAACATCTCAAAGTCGACAAAAGTGTTATGCCAATAATAAAAGAACAAACCATGAGTTTTAAATAGGTGATTGCATCTACTTGAAAATTTCATTCATGAAAGGGGCGATGAGATTTTTTAAGAAAGGAAAACTTACCCCCCGCTATGTGGGCCTTTATGAAATTCTAAGCGACTTCGGAAAGTGGCTTATGAGTTGAAAATGCCAAATGAATTAACCGTAGTTCACGTGATGTTCCATGTTTCTATGCTCAAGAAATGTATAAGTGACCCGGTGTCTGTAATCCCTTTAGAAGTTTTATGGTTGAGTAAGAAACTTTCTTATGAAGATGTTCCTATTGAAATCTTAGATCGTCAAGTTAAGAAATTGACGAATACAGAGGTTGCCTCTGTAAAAGTTCAATGGACAAACCATCTTGTTGAGGGTGCAACGTAGGAGGCTGAGGTCGACATAAAGTCCCGCTGTCCTCATATTTTTCCTCTCACTACTAGCAAAAGTTGAGTTTAGTAGTTTCTCGTATATAAGAGTTATGAATAATTTTGAACTTATGATTGTTTATAATATCCATATTTTTGTCGAAGTTCATGCTTAAATTGTAATTTGAATTTTCATGAACCATGTTTGGCATGGTTGACCTACACTCATTTGTATTTTGTTATATTGTATTAATGATATTTTAATTGGGCATGTTTGATTTTGTATTGACAAAATAATCTAATTTTGCTTGCCTAATGTATACATTAGTGCTCATTGAATGTGAAGAAGATCGTTCCTCCTATACTTATGTCAAGTAATAAGTTTTAAGCAAAATGATGTTGTGTATTGTCTTTCTATGAAGTATGGTGCCATGATGTTTTTGATATGACTAGTTGTGTGATGCTAGTTTCGAGTAATTGTTTTCCTTATAAAAAGCCCAAGTGTCATTCAGAATTTTACTTGGGGGTTGTATTTGTAACATTCTGAAATGTCGAGACCTAGTCTGGAGCCTAACATGAGTGTCTAAAGGATTAGATACTATTTTAAGACCTAAAATGATGGTTATAAGTCATCCGAGAAGTTATAGACCTAAGACGTCAAGAAACGTCTGGAAGCTAGTCTAAATTGAACTAGTTGAAGTCGCGAAGTTTGGTGAAGGTTGTGGCAGGTCAAATGAACTCTAAACCTTGTAAAACGACTTTGGTACGGTAAATTGTACTATAGAGTGTCTAACCATCCAATAACGACGCCCTAAGGACCACCTGAAGGGTCATGGAAGAGGACCCAACATGGGTGGGCAAGGTGACAAAGCAGCCTGTAAAGTCAAGAATCAGTGTGTTGCTGTATGACGCGCATCCCACACAGACCTCATTGTCACAAAATTTATTTTTGGGAAATAAAATGCGTGTTGAATCCGCAACGCGGAGCCACTTCCCAAATTCGGTAAAATTGTATTTTTGACATTTTTACCTCCCAAAGAGATCAATTTAAGTGATGGGTGTTCTGGGTAATTTAGGGGGATACTATATATTGACTTAAGATCAGTTTTTAACTCACTCTAAACCCAATTTCAAAAATAAACCTTGAAGCTCTCATATCTCTTTACTTTTTCTCTTTCCAATTCCTCCATTGAAGAAGAAAAACTTGAAGAAGAAGGTCATTTTCTTTAGGATTTCACTTTAATTTTGTGGATTAATCATTATTAAGGTATGGTTTCTTCATTCTTGGGATTATTTTCCCAAAGATGTCCTTTCAGAGTTGATTTCTAAATCACCCAATTCAATGGGGTTTTCTAATTCTAATGAGTTCTCTTTTAAGCTTCAATTGATTATAAGTTGTGATTTCCTATGACTAATTGGGTATATATTGTTTGTTAATTGATGTTAATTGATTGAATTTCATGTTGATCATGCTCCTTTTCCTAATTCCCCAAATCATGGGTCTTGATTATAAGTTGATGGGAATTGAAATTTGAATTTATTATTAGAGTTGTTTTATGTATTCTAATTCATTCATGGATTTTCCTAGGGTAATGTATTGATGGCTTCAGATCTTTTTATTGAAGAATTCATGATGAACCCTATTACCCTTAACCATAGGTTATGAATTGCTGTTAGTTGGATAGTAATGATGCAATTGACCTAGTTCTTGTGTTAGTTACTATTGATTGATATGATTGCACCTATTGTTTGATGTAATTTGATGGTTGATGGTAAGACCATGAACTTTCTATTTAAGGACATTGAGTAAGTCTCTAGGATCCTAACTTCTACTTCAAGTATGATGACTTGTGATTAGTCTATGTAGGTGTTGGTATGATGTTAAATTGAAATGTCTTGACTATGGTTTGTGAGGTATTGGCTAAGATGTAAATGTTGTAAGGATAGTGATGATTTACCAATGTGCCTTATTATGAAGTGATGTGTAAATGTGGTAACCTGACCTATATGAATTGTAATTAAAGGACTATACTCATGCATTTCTTAATGAGATATGATGATGGTGATGATTATATAAGGGATAGACCCTATGACCTACATTAAGCTATGATGATTAACAATGACATTAAAGATATTTTAAAAGAGACTCTAGCTTAGCACCGAGTGAACTAGAGTAAGGAGTGTCCCTTTCCACATAAGGGAGGTAGGATCACTAATCTACTCTTGAGATTGGAGACCATAATGCATGTAGCGTAAAGAGGATCCCAACTATATCTCCTAGTTCTTGAACTTTGTTGCCCCCATAGGAATACTATCTAGTGGATCCATGTGGTTACTATGTTCATGTTTTGGTACTTCCTTGGCAAGTTTTCCGCCTTCCTTCAGTTTAGGGTTCCATGAAACTGTATATTTATGTGTAATAAATGTAGAAGACTAAGTAAACTTCCTATACGAAGGGTATGTATATATATATATATATATATATATATATATATATATATATATATATATACATATATATATATTATGTGCATGTACAGGTCTATGTAAATCTCAATGTAGAAGTAGTAAAAAGTTTTAAATTTCTGCTAATTTTTACCTATGAATGTAATGATGTAAGTGAAGAGGCTATTCTTAGTCCTCATAGAGGACGACGCCACCGGGTATGTCTAGGGGGCTCTCCCCGAATGTGACAAACTTCGTATCAGGGCATGGGTTGAATATCCTTGAGTCAATATATCTTTCAATCACGTCTATGTAGGTTCATATTCATATTTGTAAAGCGTGCAACACTTATAAACAGGAATTTATGTGATGCTTAGGAAAGTCTCACTTTCTTGGAAGTCCAATATCCTGCCTCTGGAGTTTATGTGATACCTCAAAATGACTTAGGTGAAATGAGAGCCTAACATTTTTGTCATGACGGTATAATGTCCTTAAATTGTTTATAATATGGTACTGAGGCAGTGTCTTGAGTTCTAGGTGATTTGGAAGTGAACTAAAATGTTCGACGACTAAGTCACCGATGTGCCTCCTCTGTGGTAATGATCCTATATGTGTGTTTGATTATTTATTGAGGTACTTATACAATTTATTATAGTGTTCATAGGAAGTGCGTCAAGTTTCATAAAATCTTGAGGTCAAACGTCCAAGAACATCCATGAGGAAGGACTCTTTCCTTGAGCCAAGACTGTCCAAGATAGCCCAATATGACAGAGGCAGTAGACAGCTTGTGGGCCAGTCGACACCTCATCGATTGGTGTCGTGGGTTGACACTTATCCTTGGGAAAAGTTCAGCCAAGGACCAGCCTCAGTCCCACACCACGGACAAACAAAACGGTGCGTTGGTTGAGGGACGGTCCGTTGGTGGCCATCCGCCGTTAGTGCAATCTTCTGGGCAGGTCACTGTTAAGTCAAGGGGTGAATTAGTAAATCCACCTCACGTCCAAAAAAGAGAAAGGCCGGTTACTTAGGGGTATTTTGGGTATTTTAAACATGTTTATAAGCATTTCACACTTTGAATAATTCATCCCTCAAAATAAAAACTCAAATTCAATAGGAGATTCTCTAGAACTCCATTGAAGCCAAAACACAAGGAAGGCTTGGATTGGAAGTTTGAGTGGTGATTATTTATCAATTCCTAGGATTAGCTTTATTGAGGTATGGTTTTTGATCCATGAAACACTATTCATCAAGAAACCCAACTTCCTAAGAAGGCCAAGTTATCCACCTACCAACTCAAGGACATGGCTCAAGCTTGGCACGTCCAATGGAGAGACAATAGAACTTGAAGGGGTGGACCGGTGACTTGGGATGTTTTTAAGAAAGATTTTCATAGTAGATTCTTTCATAGAGAGAAACGGGAAGGTAAAGTGTTTGGGTTTATCAGCCTTTGTCAAGGAGGTATGAGTGTGCTTGAATAATCCTTGAAAATTCACTAAATTGTTAAAGTATGCTCCTTCTTTGGTTTTCGACCCTAGAAATTGAATGAACCGCTTTGTTACGAGAGTGTCAGATGACTTGCAAGAGGAATGTCATTCGTCTATTCTATATGAAAATATGAATATTTCTCATCACATGGTTCATGCTCAACAAGTGGAAGAGTCATGGTCTAAGAGGAATAGTATAGATGCCAAGAGGGCAAGATCTTTTGATGGTGGTTCTTCAGTGGGAAGGCTTGAGACTCAAGACAAGCCTAGGTTTAAGAAGAGGGTTTGTAATCAACTTCCTTCAGAGTTTTCTAAGGCTAAGTATGATAGGGTGGCTAACCCTAAGCCTAAAAAGGTATGGGATACTAGTTCACCAACCAAGAAGCCAGCTTGTGGAAAGTGTGGCAAGAAACACTATGGTGATTTCCTTAAGGGAACGGATAATTGTTTTGGTTGTGGTAAAAGTGGGCACAAGAATCGAGATTGCCCAAATGTAAAGGTAAAAGACAAGAATGGGCAAGCAAGTTTTTCTAATGATGCTCCGAAGAAGAATTGCTTTATGCACTTCGCCCTAAGAGTGATCAAGACACTTCTCTCGACATTGTTACCGGTATGTTGATAGTCTTTTCCGTTGGTGTATATGCTTTACTTGATTCAGGTGCTACACTATCTTTTGTTACTCCACTAGTAGCTCAAAAGATAGACATTTTTACCGATATTCTAATGAACCTTTTATGGTGTCTATCCTGGTGGATGAATCGGTCTTTGGAAAGAGGGTATATAGAAATCGTCCTATAATTTTGCCCAAAAGAGTTACTTATATTGAACTCATAGAACTTGATATATTTTATGTTGATGTTATTTTGGTTATGGATTGGTTTCATGCTTTTTTTTCTTCAATAGAATGTAGGTGTAGGGTGGTAAAGTTTAACTTTCCAAATAAACCCATCTTAGAGTGGAAGGGGGAATTTTATTCCTAAGAGTCGTATCATTTCTTGTCTAAAGGCTTGTAAGATAATCTATAAAGGGTGTTTATACCTCATTGTGAGAACCAAATATTTATACTCCAAAGTTCCTTCCATTGAGTTGGTCCCTGTAGTAACGGAATTTCCGGATTTTATTCCTAATAGTCTTCCCAGTATTCCTCCCGAACAAGAAATTGATATTGGTATTGACCTCTTACTGGATACAAATCCCATTTCTATTCCTCCTTATCGGATAGCTCTGGCCGAACTAAAAGATTTGGAGTCTCATATCAAATATTTACTAGACAAAGGCTTTATTAGACCTAGTATTTCTCCATGTGGTGCTCAGGTTTTATTTGTGAAGAAGAAGGATGGTTTCCTTAGAATGTGAATTGATTGTCACTAACATAATAAAGTCATTACTAAGAAAAAGTATCCTATCCCTTGGATTATGGACTTGTTTGATCAACTCCAAGGGGTAAGCTACATTTCTAAGATTGACTTTAGAATGGGATATCACCAATTTTGGGTGAGAGGTGAGGATATACCAAAGATGACATTTCATAGTAGATATGGTCATTAGAAGTTATTAAAAATGTATATTGTACTCACTAATGCCCAAGTGGCATTTATGGATCTCATGAATAGGGTGCTTCAAAGTTATAGATTCATTTGTCAATGTTTTCATTGATGGCTTATTGGTATATTTGAAAAATGAGGGTGATCACATGGAACATTTGAGGGTGGTGTTACAAGTGTTTAAGGAGAAGCAATCATTTCCCAAGTATAGAAAATGTGAGTTTTGGATGAGGTCGGTGACGTTTATTGGTCATATAATCTCTAGTGAGGGAGTTAAGGTTGACCCAAGGATTTTCGAGGCTATGGAAAATTGTCTTAGACCATTTACTCAATCCGAAATTAGGAGTTTCTTGGTTTTAGTGGGTTATTATCGGAGGTTTGTGGATAATTTTGTGTCCAATGCATCTCCCTTGACTAACTTGACCCAAAAGAATGTGATGTTCGAATGGTCGAAAGCAAGTCAAGCTTTCAGATGTTGAAAGATAAACTTACCTATGCTCTGATGTTGACCTTACAGGAGGGTACCAACGGCTTCGTTGTATATTCTGATGCATCCCGAGTGGATTTAGAGTATGTGCTTATGCAACATGCGAAAGTAGTACCCTATGCCTCTAGAAAACTTACGATGTATAAGAGAAACTATCTAGTCATGATCATTAGCTAGCGGCCGCAATATTTGCCTTAAAGATATGGAGGCATTAATTGTATTTTTTTCATGTTGATGTGTATACTGACCATAAAGTCTTCAATTTATGTTTCTTCAAAAGGATTTGAATCTCTGATAATGAAGGTGGTTAGAGTTGTTGAAAGACTATGACATGAGTATTGTTTATCACCCCGGTAAAGATAATATTATAGTTGATGCTTTAACTCATTTTTCCATGGGAAATGTGTCCCACGTTTATTAATCCAAGAAAGAACTAGTTAAAGATGTACCTAGGTTGGATAGATTGGGTGTGAGGTTCGAAGATTCTACAAATGGTGGTTTTAGGTCTATCATAACTCCGAGTCATCTTTAGTTGTTGAGATGAAGTCCAAACAACACCTTGATCAACCATTGATGCAGTTGAAGGAATCTGTTCTTAGCAATCTTAATGAGTCATTCTCTTAGGGGAGGATGGTGTCTTGAGGTATCGAGAAAGGTTTTCTGTTCCCAATGTAGATGGTTTGATAAACCGGATCCTTGAGGAAGCTCATGGGTACCGTACTCCATTCACCTGGGTTCGACAAATATGTACAATGACCTTAGAGAAGGGTTTTGGTGGGAAGGTTTGAAAATGGACATAGCGAAATATATTGCAAAGTCTCCAAATTGCCAACAAGTGAAAGCCGAACATTAAAAACTGGGTGGTTTACTTCAAGAAATAAAAGTTACTTCTTGGAAGTGGGAGGATATCAATATGGATTTTGTGGTAGTCTTTCCTAGTACACAAAAGCAATATGAATCTATATGGATGATTGTCGATTGGGTTACCAAACCCACACATTTCATTCCCGTCAAGTCTACCTATTTGGCAGAGGATTATGCAAAGATCTTCATATATGAGATTGTATGTCGCCATGTTATTCCGTTATCTATCATATCAGATAGGGGTAAACAATTCACATCTAGGTTTTGGAGGTCATTCTAACAAGATTTGGGTACCATGGTGAAGTTAAGAACCTCTTTTCATCCCCAAATAGATGGTCAAGAAGATTGTACTATTCATACCCATAGGAATATGCTTATAGCTTTTGTCATTGATTTCAAGGTAAATTGGGATAAGGACTTGCCTTTGGTGGAGTTTTCTTAAAATAATCGCTACCATTCATGCATATCCATGGCTCTTTATGAAGCCTTATATGGTAGGAGGTGTAGGTATCCTATTGGGTGGTTTGAAGTTTGTGAGTCTTAGCTTCTTAGTCCTTATTTGATTAATAAGATTTTGGAGAAAGTTCATTCCATAAGGAATCGATTGCAAACTACCTATTGACAGCAGAAGTCTTATGCTGATCATAGGACAAATGAATTAGAGTTTGAAGAAGGTGATATGGTGTACTTAAAAATTTGTATTATCAAAGTGGTGGTTACATTTGGCAATAAAGGGAGTCGAGTCCTTGTTATGTGGGTCCCTATTAAATCTTGCAAAGGGTTGGTAAGGTTTCCAATGAGCTGAAACTCCCTAGTGAATTGGATTTGATTTATTCAGTTTTCCATATTTCTATGTTTAAGAAGTGTATCGATGATCTCGAGTTTATTCTTCCTATTGAGGGTCCTGATTTGAAGTATAACCTCTCCTATGATGAGGTTCCGATTGAAATCATTGATAGTCACGTGAAGAGGTTGAGGAACAAGGAGGTGGCCTTCGTAAAAGTGTTATGGAGAAACCACCTAGTTGAGGGAGCAATAGCGGAGGCCGAAGCCGACATGTAGTCCCTGATAATCATCTAGTTACTACTTAAGGTTAGTTATTCCTCTTGATTATCAAAATAATGAGTTAATATGATTTTGACTTGTTTTAGAAAAACACGCATAATATATGATAAAAGATTTATGCTTAAAAATTGAACTATCAGAGAAAATGTTCTTTTGCTAGAATTTAATCATTTTGTGTATTTGGTATATTTTTGCCTTCATTAAGTGATATTAAGCATGTTGATAAGTTAAGATTTGGCAAAATTGACTCATATACGATATGTTGAGCTCTTGCTGTTGTGATAAGGAAATACCTAGTAATGTAATGTTGAGCTTTATGAGTTGTAATTAATGTTTTGAATTGCCTTGTATATATGATATGATTGATGTTGTTATGTATTATTGTTGGTAGGGCTTCTATTCTTGAGTCTACCCTTTCCCTTTTAAAATATAAGTGTCATTCAGGAACGACTGTTCCAAAGGAGGGGATAATGTCACATTCTGAAAAGTCAAGACCTATTCTAGAACATAATATGAGTTTCTAAAGGTTTAGATACTGTCTTATGACCTAAAATAATGGTTATAAGTCATCCAAGAAGTTTTACACCCAAGACATCAAGAAACATCCATCCATTCGGAAGCTAGTCTAAATTTAACTAGTTGATGTTGCTAAGTTTGGTGAAGATTTCGGTAGGTCAAAGAAAGTCTAAAAGTTTTAATATGACTTTGGTTAGGTAAAGTGTAGTATAGAGGGTCTAAATGTCCAATAACGACACCTCAAGGACCACCTGAAGGGTCATGGTAGAGGACTCCAACATGGGTGGGTAGGATGCCAAACAAGCCTGCGGAAGTCAAGAATCAGTGGGCTACTGTGCGACGCACAGCCCACACGGACCTAACTGTCCCAAAATTTATTTTTTGAAAAAAAATATGGATGTTGGCCCCGCGACGTGGAGCCACTTCTAGATACGGTAATATCATATTTCTGAAATTTTGACTTTCCAAAGAGAAAAATTTAAGTGAGGGGTGTTTTGCGTAATTTAGGGGGAGACCATACCAATTCCCAAAAAAAAAAAAGCTCACATATCTATCTACTTTCTCTCTCTCTCTTCAATTTCTCCAATGAAGAAGGAATAAAGCTTGAAAAAGAAGGTCAATTTTTCTAGGATTTCACTTCAATTTGTTGGAATAATCTTTATCAAGGTATAAGTTCTTCACTCTTGGGATTCCTTTCCCCAAGATGTATTTTCAAAGTTGATTTCTAAATAACCCAATTCCATGGAGTTTTCCAAATCTAATGGGTTTTCTTCTAAACTTCAAATTGATGATAAGTTGTCATTTCCTATGACTAATTAGATATAAATTTGGTTAATTGATCTTAATTGATTGAATTTCATGTTGATCATGTTCCTTTCCCAGATTCCACAAATCATGGGTCTTGATTGTTAGTTGATGGGAATTGAAATATAAATTTATCATTAGACTTGTTTATCTATTCTAATTAATTGAAGGATTTCCTAGGATAATATATTGTTGGGTTTCGATCTATTTATTGAAGAATTGATGATGAACCCTATTCCCCTTAACCCCATGTTATGAATTTATGTTAATTCGATAGTAACGTTCCAATTGACCTAATTATTGTGTTAGTTACTATTTATTGATATGAATACACCTATTGTTGGATGTAATTGGTTCGTTAATGCTAAGACAATGATGATGGAAGCAGTTTGAGTGAGTCTCAATGATCCTAACTTTTAGTTTAATTATGATGAATTGTGATTACTCCAAGTATGTGTTGGTATATTGTTGAATTGGAATGTCTTTCCTATGGTTTGTGAGTTGTTGGATAAGATCTAAATGTTATAAGGATGGTAATTATTTACCAATGTGCCTTATTATGAAGTGATATGTAAATGTGCTAACCTCACCTATTGTAATGAAAGGACTATACTCATGCAATTCTTATTGATCTATGATGATGATGATGATGATGATGATAAACAAAGGATAGACCCTATAACCTACATTAATCTATGATGATCAATAAATACATTGAAGACATTTCATAAGGGACTCTAACTTAGCACCGAGTGAACTAGATAGGAGTGTCCCTTCCTACATAGGGAACGTAGGATCACTAAATTACTCTTGATATTGGATACCATAATGCATGTAGCATAAAGAGGGTCCAAACAATATCTCCTAGTTCTTGAACTATTTTTACCCCAAAGGAATACTAGCTACTAGATCCACGTAGTTGCTATGTTTATGTTTTTGTACTACCTTTGCAAGTAGTCCGCCTTCCTTCGATGTGGGGATTATGATTGAACTCTAACTAAGATGGCCTAAGGATTTTAGCTTAGTCTAGGTATTGGTATGGGACTTTACCTAAACATTGCACTAGTTATCCTTGAAGGAAGTCTTAGTAGGATTTCTTACGTATGAATAAGATTATAATGGTACATAATATGTAGATGATGAACTTGCACATTGTTGATACTAAATATTGATTAATTCTACTTATGAATATCTTTTGGTCTACATTTTGAAAGTATGATGATATATATTCTTAAATGCCTTGTTATATGAAGTGAGAAGTTGGTAATGATTCTTGCTGAAATACTTGATTGAGATAGGTTATGGGGATTTGCTTGGTCATTGTACTTACTGAATTGATAGGGTTTCATGGGTAATTTTCTTGCTTTGGTTAAGTTGAAATGTACTCTTGTATATGCTTGTCGTTATAATGACTTGATGATGGAGTTACTTGACTATGTATTCAATTTTATAGGATATGCATGTTGACTTGATTAGTCTTCATGTTGTTGGTCTTGTGATGTACATGGCTATGACTTAATTAAAATGTTTTATTGATTGGTATAGTCTTTTTGAATGTGCGTAAAGCTTTTCAAAGTAAATTGCATACTAAATTAAATGTTCCTTTTTAGCATAATTTGATATTATATATGTACATGGTCTCATACTTAGTACAGGTGGTGTACTTACCCAATTACTTCGTTCCCCCCCCCCCCCAATATTATAGGTTCCAGTCGTTGAATGGCTTTTGGAGATGACTTTGAAGAAGACTTGGAATTCATAATCATCCAAGTTGGGTAGGTCCTCACTTTCCGAGGGAAATGCCAATATCATTCTTAAGAATTTCTTTTAGTATTAAGACTTTTCTATTCTTCCTTTTCATTTGGATATTAAACGTTTTATGACCTATACATAGTCTTGTTTCATTGATGTTAGGGCTAGGCCCAAATTTGATATTCTCTTATTAGATGGTTATGAGATGAGAAGACTATTTGAGACTATGTTATGTTCTATATATTTATGTGTAATAAAAGTAGAATACTCAGTAATCTTCCTATACGAAGGGTGAATGTATACTCAATATATATATATATACATATATATATAGAGAGAGAGAGAGAGAGTGAGAGAGAGTTCTATGTAAACCTCAATGTAGAAGTAGTAAAAAGCTCTAATTTTGACATATGAATGTTACGATGTAAGTTAAATGGCTAGTTTTAGTCCTCTAAGAGGACGACGACACCGGTTACGTCTAGAGGTGCTCCCATGAGCTGCACTTGAATTTGCTATGATGTATTTATGTATGATATGGTATGATTGTTATATGATTGAATTCTCATGATTATAATTAAATGTTAAAGTGAATGGTTTACTCACTTGGTAGTGTTTTCTAAAGTGAAATGATTTCTCTCAGTAATGAGCTATTATGATAAGATGTATACATAAGGGTTTAGTAAAGGCTAATGTGAACTTATGTGATAACTAAATATGATTACTAAAGGGAATAAATGCTTAGCACCGAAAGGGAATGTGAGTGAGATGTAGGTCTCACGTTTAGTAACTGTGGCTTCCCACATGGATTTCCTCATGTTTTGATATTCTGGATTCCCTAGATATGTGTTGTCGTATGAGATGGAAACCCCAACATTGAGAAAGTTACTCTTTCTAATAACAATATCCTTGACCCCTAACCATGTGCCCACATAGGACTCTAGCTTAGTGGATCCACCAAGATAGCTATGTACGAAAGGTTACACCTTAGGCAAGTGTTAAGCCTCTATTTTTTGTGTGGGATTAGAACACCAGATTCCATATATCTCTCATGGTCTTTTTTAATTATTGCAACCTTTTCCCTAATGTAAAAGTAAATTAATGAATTCAATATATTAACTCTAACTAAGGCTTTCTTAAGGGTTTCTACATAGTGTAAGGAAGGGTATAGGACTTCTTGTACACATTGCACTTGTGGATCCTCGAAGATGGTTGTAATAATGTTCTCTTATGACTATGTTTATGATACTTATGTATGATACTTACATATGTGGAAAGTTATTATGAGATATGATATTATGAATGTATGTATGAACTACGTCACTAAATGTGATATACTTAGCTAGGGGTAGGTTTATGATATTCTATTCTTCGCATTGCACAAGTATTGCTTGGGCTGTCTACATGTTGGGATGATATTATGTTGTGTTGGATTAGGATTCTTACTTTATGTGCATATTGGTTTTACCAGATAAAATTATGTTTTGACTAAAATTTCCTTTTATACATGCATTGACGATTTTTATACATGTAGCCATACTTACTACTTGTGATATACTAACCCATATTTTCTTCCCTTTTCCCAAACAATGTAGGTTTGGGCCTTTGATGATATTTCAAGTGTATTTCTCAAGACAATTGGATTTCCTTCTCCAAGTTTGTGAATCCTCAAGTCTTAGGACAAGACCCTATATTCTAGACTTTTAGTTCTTTTGGTATGTTGAAAGAAATGGTTGTACTTTGCATTTGTTGGACTTTTTATTGATGTAAGGACTAAGTTTCAAATTTCTATAGTTGTATGTCTACATGGAACATTGTGAAAAAGTTAGATTATATTTTTTCCTTAATTTAAGCTAATTTGAACTTCCAAAGTAAAAGTTTTAAATATTCCATACTTTTATTCTACAATCCATGTTATGAGGAATGCTAATTTCTTGTATAAGACCTCTTCGAGGTTGAATACACCAGTAACTGCTTGGGAGTGCTCTCTGGTCATGACACTCAACTTTATTCAACTAAATCAGGGAAGGAAACTATCACACAATCCTATGTCAACTCATTCTCTTTAGTAAGCCTAAGTCGTACTTGTGAAAAGGAACCATATCACCCTATAATACCATTAATGCTAAGAATTACTTTTAGGTCCTCTAACTAGTACGTCTTGGTTTATTACCTAGTTCATTTCTTCATTTTTAAAATACTATGAGTTACTCTCTTAAGGACCTCATAGTTCATTTATAACTTGAAACCCATGGGATACAACTTTTAGTATGTCTAAGTTTATTACTAGCATGGATACGATGAGATACGTATTTAAGTATGTCTAACTCCATTTATAATTTTAACACTAAGATATACTCTCTTAAGTATTTCAGAGTTCATTCTTTCATGGACCCTATGAGATAATATCTTAAGCATGTCGAAATCCATGTACACTCTAGAATACTATGAGTTACTTCATTATTCTTTGAACACAATGAGGTGCTTCTCAAGCAAGTATTAACTCATTATGATTTGAACACTATGACATACTTCTCAAGCATGTCTTAGTTCATTAGATATGGACATCGCTACTAGGAACCTTAACTCAACTATGTAAATGATCCCATCGCATGAGATTTAACTATCAGGAAACTTATACTCTACTATGAAATGGTTCCCCCTTTAACTTTGATAGTCCATGCATAAAATACATGTGGTTCTCCTTCTACTTGGAGTTTGTACCCTCTCTTGTGTGACACTTCATACAATATCAATATCCACTTGGAGCCAAACATACACCCCAAGATTTATTTATTAAGCGTTTCTTAACACTCATATCTAATGGAAGGATGTCTTTGACACTCAATACATGGTCACGTGATTCTATTACTTCATACTTTCAAGCACTCATAAGGTCTGTTAGGTGAGTATAGGCCTTTCACCATAATTTTACCTATTAGACTTCTAATCTTTTTTATTCTTTACTCTTACACCTTTAAATTAATAATTTTCATACTAGTTTCACCCATACGCCCTAACTATCGTGATTCCAACCTTACTCTCAAGGTTTCTTTCTTAATATCTTTTTTATATCTAAACATCAAGGTTTTCTAATAATATCCCTCAATAGTAAGTGATTCAAACTATAATTGACCCTATGGGTTCAAATACAACATTACATATCAAGACCAATCATAATCGATTAAGATTAGTTCTATTCATGATTAAGTGTTCCTAACCTTGGAAAATTACTACTTATGAAATTGATTCACGAAGATAACTCATGAACCTTCAGTTTCCCCTCTAATGGCATCAACCCACAAATATCATATTAATCAATTTAGACTAGGGTTTTCTATAGAAATCACATGATGTCATCACATTATAATAAAAAAAGTGAGATACATCATAATTGAGTAATATCCAATAGATTGGAATCACACTCAAACAATATCATTAATTCAAGCATAAACCTAGCTAGAATTTGGGTTTTTGACTTCTAATCAGGGAAAAACTAAGGGAGCTTGATTCATTGGATCTCTTTGTATTCTCATGATCACTGACACTAGCCTATAGTCTATGTATGTATGAATCAATGTTAGTATAGTAACCCAACCAAGGGTTGGGGTCATGTCCCTAGGGCGTGGTAGTGAAAGTAGTAGCTACTTAGAAATTTTGACTTTCGACTTCAAGGTTCATAACCTTACCACTAGGTTTAATGTTCAACATAAATGACATTCTTAGAATCATTAAAGGTCTCATCTCATTGATGCATCAAAGACTAAGAGTATTTAGAATCCTAAGTCAACAAATCTAATATTAACATTCATACATGTATCAAGTAAGGGACACAAGTCTACCACACAAGACATAACATTACCTCACTTTAGCACATATTGCATTTAATTATAATAGGCACAAAGGATAGTAGTTATCATCTATAAGTCACCCGATGCACTACTACAACATCATCAGTATAACTATTATAGACTTATATAGTGAAGTAGGAATAATCTTGCATCAACTCTCAGACTAGACACATAAGGACATTGTCATGGTCTAATACTACTAAAAAAACTTGATTTTAGGTTTTGTTTTTAAAGAACAAATTTCGTTGCGAAACCCACTTAGCGACTGGTTTTCGTTAGCAACGAGCAAAATAGAAACAAACTAGCGATGATGTTCGTCGCAAAATGTAGTTATTTTAGTAGTGTAACATGATCACCTTATTTTATAAGATAAAGACATATTTTCGCATTACTTACATGTAGATAGATATGATCGTTCTTCACATAAATAACTACACAAAGCATCATAATATATCATGTAATTTTCCAATAAGGCCATGATCATCATAATACATAAAGTAACGTCAACGAGGACAAATTATTGACAAGTAAAACACATAGCACCACCCCATAAGTGCACCATAGCAATCACAAAATAATTCAAGAACTACATTACTTAAAATAAAGAGAATTAGGGAAGGGTATGACCAATCCATTCTCACCACTTCAATCCATAACTAAATCATGCAATTTAATATAATAAAAAAGAGCCCTTACCCATGGCCATGAACATCAATTCAATACAAAAACCATAATACTCAATGAACCTAGGTCAAATCAATATAGATTTATCAATACAATAAAGCATATACATCAATTTAATACAATAATTACATCATTCAATAGCCCATATAAAGCTACATTACAATTCATAAGCATTAAGTCACACTATCAAGTCAACCACAAAGTAGTCAAAAACAAGGGTTCATGGATTTCATGGGTTCATAGGTTAATTGATTTAAAATCATCTAATTAACATAAATATAATAAATATATAATGATTCAAAACCTTTGATCCAAGAACCCATGCATAGATCATAAAATTGGATAAATTCATCTTGAGAAAACATTAGAAATCTCTTGGAATTTTGGTCTCCTTGATGAATAGAGTTTCAATGATCAAAAACCATACCTAAATGATGTTAATCCACGAAATTGATGATTAATTAGCACTCAAATCTCCAATCCAAGATCTTCCTTGAGTTTTTGCTTCAATGGTGTTCTAGAAAATTTCTTAGAGATTTTGGGGTTATGATTTGGAAGAATGAATTCATCTTGGTATTTAGGACTTATAAAACCACTTAACATACACAAATTACCCCTAAGTAACCTCCCAAACTCTTATTTGTACGTGGGGTGAATTTACCACTTCACCCCTACAATTTTAAGCAAGCTGCGCAGAAAAACAGTCCAACCCACGATTTCCCATCAACGGGCCATTGGTCCGCAAAACCTACCCTAAGTAGTACACCCTTTAGAAGACATAGATAATTACATACTTTTGTGGGGGCTATCTTTTGCCATAATAGACCATGAGAGCTATACATGGAATCCCAGTATCAACCCCTACCGGATGATGGATCCCTATTAACTACTTCTATGTCGGCGCATAATTAAGGGATGAGGACATTGTTTCTAAGAAACTCATTCTCTACTAACAAGACCCCTTATTCAAATCCTCTCGTTTCTAAGAATAACTTTCCTGCGGAGTCTTAAACATTCATTTCTAAAGATTATGAAATAAGTATTAGGCACCATATTCTCAACTCACGAGGAGTGTCATCCTCTGACCTATCTTAGAAAGCTCTTAGGAATGGTAATGTTTCTGATAGACAATTCATCTCAACTCAATAATAGTGTTCGTCCAAAAACACCACTTCTTCTTACTATATGGATAGTAGGGATAGTCTAGACACTTCATCTCTACTCATGAAGAATGTCCACCCTAAAATACCTCATTCACATTGCGAAACCTTGAAATTAACTTAGGTGAAACTAGATACTAATATGTTTACAGGAATATGTTAGGTCTTAAATTATCTTATAATTTGGTATTGAGTTAGTGTCTAAAGTATTACGTGAATTGGAAGTGAAACATCAAGGGACGACGAAGACGTTCGACGACTACTCACATATGTGCCTCATGTGTTGTTATGTGCCTATATAACAGTTTCACTAGTTAATGAGGTCATAATATGTGTTTTTATTGTTTTTTTAGTCATTGTGTCAATTTCAAGAAGTTTGGAGGTCACATGTCCAAGAACGTCCATGACGTTCGAAAGGTTTGTCTTGAAATGACCTTGTCTGTCCTAGCATGGTTATCGTGTTTTATATGTTTGTTGTGGATGAAATTAACATAAGAGGTACTAAATTTTTATACAATCATATTCGTGTTGGAAACATCCAGGAAAAAGTCTCCAACGACCAACCAAGGGTCCTTGAAAAAGGACCCTTCCTAAAGCAAAAAAGATGTCTAGGCCAGTCTCAAAAGATCCAGGAAAACGATGGCTCGTTGGCTAGTCAAAGCCCCGTCAGTTGGATTTGTGGGCCATGAATTATCCTAGGGAGTACAAAATCCTAGTGCCAAGTCTCTGAACCCATCGATGGACAGCCAGGATAGTTCATCGGTGGACCAACAACCCATAGATGGTTTCTGCGCAACTTGCGGTAAATTGTAGGGGTGAAGTGGTAAATTCACCCTATGTCAAAATAAGAGTTTTGGTGTTTAATTAGGGGTATTTTAGGTATTTTAAGTTTTTTTATAAGTAAATACCTGGATGGATTCATTCTTCCAAATAAAACTCCCAAAATCTCTAAGAAATTCTCTAAAACTCCAATGAAGTCCAAACTTAAGGAAGAGATAGGATTGGAGATTTGAGTAGTTATTATTCATCAATATAGTTTATTAACATCATTGAGTTATTTTTTTTATCATTGAAACTCTATTCATCAAGGAGCCCAAAACTCAAAGATATTTCTGATGTTTTCTAAAGATGAATTTGTCCGATTTTATCATGTATGCATGAGTTCTTTCATTAAAGGTTTTTAATCATAATATATTGATTATATATATTTTAATTATATTATTTTAACTCAATTAACCTATTAAACCATCAAATCCATCTATCGTAGTTTTTGACTACTTTGTGGTTAACTTTTTATTTGACTAAATGCTTATAAATTCTAGTGTAGCTTTCTATGGGCTATTTAATAATGTAATAATGGTATTCAATTGATGTATAGGCTATGGTATATCGATTAACCTATATTTAATTGAGCAAGATTCATTGAATATTATGGTTTTTGTATTGAATTGATGTTCATGGCCAAGCGTAAGGGCTTATTGGTGTTGTATTCGATAATTTAGCTATATATTGAAGTGGTGAGAACGGATTGGTGGTACACAACCATAATAATCTTTATTTTAAGTAATGTAGCTCTTTAATTATTTTGTGGTTTGTTTGGTCCACTTATAGTGGTGGTGCTATGTGCTTTACTTGTGAATGATGTGGCCTCATTGGCATTACTTTTTACATCATCATGATCATTGCCTTGTTAGCAAATTACATGATATATAATGATGCTTTGTGTAGTAATTTATGTGAAGTATGATCATATTCATGTACATGTGAGTGATGTGAAAGTATGTATTCTTTTATTTGTATTAGGTGATCATGTTAGACTATGACGATGTCCTTAAGTGTGTAGTGTTAGAGTTGATGCATGATTATTTCTGCTTGACAATATGATTTTATGATGGTTATATTCATAATATTATAGTAGTATAAAGGGTGACTTATAGATGATAATGGTTATTCTTTTGTGCATCTAGAATGATATGCAATATCTGGTAAAGTGAAGTATTGGTGTGTCTTGTGTAGTAGACTTGTGTCACTTACTTGATACATGTATGAATGTTAATAGAGATGTCTTGAATTAGGATGCTAAAGCCTCTTAGTATTGTATGTATAAATGATATAAGACCTTGAATGATGCTAATAAGGTCATTTATGTTGAACCTTAAACCTAATGGTAAGGTTATGAACATTGAAGTCAAAAGTCGTAATGGTATCTTTCTTGTATGAATGATGGACATAAGGTTGGTTGGCTGGAACGAGATCATATCATCCATGGTAAATTAATTAAGCTATCCTCTTAGCAAACGTAAGTCACCCCTAGGGGACCTCTTTGATAGGGTGAGTCTGATTGGGTTATGAACAAGATATGTAACCCCTTCATATGATCTTTTTTAATGTGAATTACTCTATGTGAACAAGGCTAGCACCGAGTGAGTATGATACGGGAAGTATCTCTAATTAAAGGAGAAGGATATATATCAAAGAAACCCTTCATATTCCTTAACCATGTGCCTACATAAGATGTTTCATGTTCTACCACTGGCAAGTAGAACACCCTCCATCGGAGTAGGTTACAACTCTATATTTCATGCTTTGCTACCATGGTCTATGTCGTTTATTTCCTATTCTCATATGTCGGATACCTACTAGTATTGGAGAAGTTTTATGAAGTGTAAGTGGTGGTATGGGACGCTATCTAGACACTGAACAATAGGCTTTGAAAATGTTAGTGAGAGTCCCTAGGACTTCTTTAAGACCATTACTTTAATGTCCTTATGTGATAAATGTCACTTAAATGAACTAATGAATGTAATTACTTAAAATGAATAAGTACTAATCTAGAGTAGTTAAGGGTTGTCAAGTTAACTTGTAAAGGGGGCATAGGAATGGTCACTCCGTATCTTACCTATATAAGTATTAAGAATGAATCTATTTAGGAAAGTTGGTTTATTAAGTAGACATGATCCAAACCTAGGTACTCGTAAGGATTACTTAGGTAATCATGAAGAGGTCAAGCATGGACATTCTCTTCTTGATTAACTTGAGTAAGTCTTTTGGTAACCTTTGTGAGGTGATTGTCATATTACATATATGTTGTATTACATGAGAATGATGTTATCCTAGGTAATCTAAAGGATCTCTTAAGTGTGTGTGGAAGGGATTGTATGGGTGGTCGTTTCATAACTAATTCAAGTTAACCATAGAATCACCTTTGGTAGAAGAATCTCATGTCTATGTGCTTGGTGTATTGTAAGTGTCTATATCTCATTATAGGTGGTCTTTATGATCATTTAGGTGTTCCTAGAGAGGGTGTATAGGAGGTTTTTCCTTGTCTTTGTAACAACCCTAACAATGGATATGCTAAGTAATTCTAAATGTGTCTAGAATGCCTACAATTATACCGGGTTCACACGGGTTGATGTGGTAGAACCAGACCTCTGAACCCTTACAACAGCCTAGCCAACTAACTTGGGGAGTCAGTTGATCTTGGAAAGGTTGGGCCCAGCCATGTAGGGCTCCCTAATATGAAGATTTACCCGGATGAGTCTTTATCAGACTTAAAAAGGGGAAATCTTAAGTTGGAGGGTCTAAGGGTAAAATGGTCTTTTTCAAATCTAAGGGTAGTAACGTAATTACCCTAAATATATAATTAATTATTTAATTAATATGGTGGAGGGGCATTTTGGGGAGAGAGGACGCAAATTGGCCCTTAGAGTGAGTCTTGATCCACATGGGTTCAAACCTAGGTGGAAGCAATGAATTAAATTTGTTTTTAATTTAAGTTAGTAAAATAAAAGGGATGACAGATTTTTATCATTTAATAAAATCTTATTTGACTAAGTCCTACACTAGACTCCTAAGACTAATAAAACTCTAAATCTCTCACGTCTATCTCCTAAACATTCCTGATCATTCTCTTTTCCCATTCACGTTTCTCTTTGCAAAATAACATTCAAGAACAGAAAATTTACCAAGGTTCTTCACACTTAAAGAAATCACACGAAAATATAAAAAAAAACGTTAATCAATCACGTAGGCAAAGAGAGAGTTTTCCATCGAGTGGGGTGTTTGACTTTCGGTGTTGGAAATGTGTTTGGAGAAGTTTTTGGGCTGAAAGTCGAGGTTTGAATGTCAGAAAGGTAAGGGTTCTCTTCTCTCTTGGTCCCTTTCCCAAGAGATCCCTAAGGTTCAGTATATTCAATTCGAAAACTAGGATTGTTCCCCGTTGTATGTCCCTGTCACTAGCTACCAATGATTCGTAAATTTTATATGTTTTCTGGTACATATGCGTGTGTTGTGTTTTCGTGATGAATATGTTCATGTATGTCTTTTGGAAATCGTATGAGGATCACCTATGTGAACCTAAACTATCTGTACGTGTGTGCAATGTCAACCATGATTATGTGCCTTGGTTTTAAGGCTCTAAAATGTGATGTTAGTTCTTTGTATTTCATGTATAAATGTTTATGTAAATCGTGATATTCACAATTGATGTAAAGATGTTGATTTGAGTGCAATTCTTTATAGAATTAAATCTTGAAAATGCACCTAAAGAACTCACTAAAGAGCTACTTAAAATGTCTAAACATTCAATGTTACAGAAGTGGGAATGTAGGATACAAAAATTTCTAGTTTCAAAGGATAAGTTTCAGTCAAGTTAAGAGGGTTCAAAATGTTGTGAAAAAATGAATTAAAACAAGTGAGGTCATGGAGGATTGACCTCACCATGTAAAAACCATGAAAATAAAGGAGTAAAAAGGGATGTGGTGAAGGGGATTCAAACCATGTTCTTGGCAGGAAAATAAAACATGAAATAAGAAATGAGAGGAATGGGATTCGAACCCACAACATTTAGGTCAAGCTTAAGGAAAAATGAGAAGAAAAGAAGTGTGAGGCGTGGCAATCGAACCCATGACTTCTAGGAAGAAAAGGAGAGTTAAATGAAAAATAAAGTGAGGTTGTGGGGGTTCGATCCCATAACCTCATAATCAACTTGAAGAAGCCATGAAAAAAGAAATTTAAATTAAAATGGGTTGTGGGGGTTCGATTCCACAACCCCTCGGCCAAGAAAGAGAAAATGTAAATAAAAGAAATTAAAAGAAAATGAGGTGTTGAGTCTCGATCTTGGGTCCCCAAGCTGTGCGGACCAAAATAAAATAAATTAAAAATGTAAGTGTTGTCCAAGGTATTCGAAAGTGGTTTCCCTTGTCCAAATTCTGTATGGATACATAAGTCATACGTGAATAAAAATATTCAGAAATAATGTTGCCTACTTAGATCGAAATTGAGATCTTGGCATACATACAAGATGCATAAGTCTTGTACCACATAATCTTAGAATATATGAATTACTTAAACAAACTATGAATGAATCCTCATGGCTTGTATGTATAGACCCATAAATCTAGAATACGTTTAAAAAAAAAGTAAACTAAGATGTATATTATGAAATGATGTAACCCTTAAAGGGTTATGTAAGAGTGTAAAACACACTAAATGTCCAAGTTCATCGGAACATGATGAAATGAACAATAGAATGATGAAATGAACAATTAAATGATGAAACCCTAGAAGGTTTAAGTAAGAGTGTGAAACACACTAAATGGCCAAGTGCATTTACATATAATAAAATGAACATTCACGTCAAAAGGGTTGAGTAATTATGAAGAGCAAATGTGCTAATGTTAATGAATGTGGTGAGTACATAACATGAGTCTAATGTAGAAGATGAGATCAATCTCAAATAACCCTAAGTAAATATTACAAAAACGTACTCACCTATGAGAGTGTAAGGTTACTGAAAAGACTAGTCTCTATGAACAGTCTAATGAAAGTATTGATATTAACACACTTAATACCAATGATGAGATGAAAAATCATCTTTTGAGCTATTATGTCCGCATACTAAAAGCCAGCTTCCATGACGTATGTCACGACCCAACCCGATGGGCTGTGACTAGTGCCCATTTTGGACTCTCACATACCAACCTATAAAGTATGACCAACTGAAACTAAGACAATATGGAATTTAATCAAATCAAGCCAAATCCAACGCCATATATATATAAAGTGGATCTATCTCATAAAGAGTCATAACCATTCAAGCGTAACAACATACGCGAGCCGACAAGGCTGCCACTATTCAAAGCATAAAGATGTACACAACCGACAAGGCTGTACTTGTACAAACGGACATCCCAAACAAACCATGTCCAGACCATTATCCAAAACAAAAATATACAACCCACACGATGTCTACAGACCTCTAAGAGTATTGTAGTGAAACTTGACGGACAGGGCCCCGCCATACCCATAGACAAGCAAAAGACTACATAAGAAGTTATGTACCAAAACGACTGGGCTCCGAAACAGTGGAGCTATCCCAAACAGCAGAGTAGATATCCTAGGCGAGAGGATCACCGAACTGAGCGTCTACACCTGCGGGCATGAAACGCAGCCCCCCGAGAAAAGGGGGTCAGTACGGACAATGTACTGAGTATGTAAAGCATGAGGTAAAGATGACAGGATGCCAACATGATAAATCGAAACAAGATATCTCTACACAAGTACTTTTTAAATGAAAATCATGCATATCTTTAATATATAAGATGCCCAGCTTCCCTAGTAAGGGACTTGGCAAAATAATCATCATTATATATACATCATACGTACCCGGCCCTCTAGTGAGGGACTCGGTGAAATAGTCATCACATCATCTCCGTCATCATCATCATCATAACCATCCTCATCACCAATCATATCTATAATATACATTCCCGGCCCTCTAGTGAGGGACTCGGTGACATATGCAAGAAACTCCGCACGAACATTACCCGGCCCGGGACTCGGTGAAATGATAAATGACTCTATGCACGAGCAGAATATTATGAGCAACCATATGCAATTAAAATCATTTCTTATAACTCAATATAACAACCAACTTGAACCAGCAAGGAGTATTACCAAAGATTAATGTTTTATCAATATTATGAACCTTTAAAAACGATATGGAAACGTAAAATCTCAATGACTCTAAGAAGCACTATCATAAATATCAGAAACCACCATAGCCTTAGATATAGACAATATATAAAGGAATAGTTGTGGAAGTAAGAATATACGTCACCTAGACGTTCTAGAAGTAGGTATCAAATCTGTCCGTTATTTGCTCATTTTTAAAGGTCATGCCAAACAAAGAAGGAAAGGATAGCGTTACATACCGAATAGTCGAGCCGTACGTCCAATATTTACTGCTCAAGGTATAAATCTATAACAAGCAACAATCGTGCCGTAATTAGATAAATGTCGCGCTTTACTACTTATGTAAGCTAGCTAATAATCTAACGAAAATCCGGCAGCACTTCCCCTATTTTCTTTACTTCATCCCAATCCAACAACAACCCAAATTATCCACAGCAATACCAACAACACATATAATCCAACGAATCATATTAAACAGCCTCCCCCAAAACAGTTCCGTTTTTAGCAACCATAGTAACAAAACAACGACACAACGACCGATAACTCGTTTTATAATTCGCAATACATCTACCTTATTGTTTTCATCCTTTGGAGTATATACTCATAATCATATTAACATATGCATAACACCAAAACAGAATTTCCAGCAGCTTACTTTAATCAAAACAGCCCAAACACTAACATAACACCGCTAGCAATCCGATCATGGTTTCTGCTCATGTTTAGCACATTCAATAACTAAAACAGATTCCTAAGATACTGTTCACGTCCCCTTCTTAACATTAATGTCTAATTAACAAAGGTATTCTAAGGAATTAACACACCAAGCAAAGAGATTACTAACCAATTTCTTTGCAGCTGCTGTCCAAGAGTTTGATGGCTGGTTTTCTCCATTTCCATGGCTGCCCAAGTCATGTAGTGAAAGAGAAGATATGCAAGTCACTACACCATTTAACAATATGAAGTGGAGGCAGCCCCCCACTACAAATGCTCCACTAATTCTATCCCCAAATCAGATTTTCTTTTTAATATTTAGTAATATGAAGTGGAGGCAGCCCCCCACTACACCTTCTCCACTAAGGCTATCTCCCAAATCAGATTTCTTACTTTGCCTTATGTGGTGGGGCCCACTCGATAAATTAAATCCAAATCAGCCCCTAATTAATCCCACACTAATTAATATCACATATGGAATTAACATCCTTGCATAATATTTCTTTAAACACTTGGAACTTAAAATAAAATCTCATTTCCCGAACTTACATCTACTAGTTCATGACGCGCACGACGTATAAAAATACGAGGCATAACATCCTTCCCCCCTTAGGAACATTCGTCCTCGAATGTTAAGTTAGCGTCTTACAAAAAAAAAAATTCAGCGAGTTCTCTCTAACAGTTATACCTATCAACCTGTATTCCGTAACTTACAGATGCATCACAGAGTCATAACTTACTACATAATCTCGTTTATCAATCAATATAGTCAAGCTAGGAATTGAATTACCTGCAGGTACGGGGAACAAGTAAGGATACTTATTCTTCATTTCGTCTTCCGCTTCCCAAGTCATCTCTTCCCTATTATTATTTTGCCACAAAACTTTAACGGAAGCCACATCCTTTGTACGTAACCTTCTAACCTGGCGATCAAGTATAGCTACGGGTTTCTCCTCGTATGACAACTCCTCTGTTACCTGAACATCATCTACAGGGAATACTCTAGAAGGATCACCAATACATTTACGTAGCATCGATACATGGAAGACTGGATGTACCGCCTCCAAATCAGATGGTAGATCCAACTCATATGCAACCTTGCCTATCTTACGAACAATCTGATAAGGCCCAATGTATCTCGGACTGAGCTTCCCCTTCCTGCCGAATCTCATCACACCCTTCATGGGTGATACCTTCAGGAATACCCAATCACCAATCTGAAACTCCAAATCTCTACGCCGATTATCTGCATATGACTTCTGTCGACTCTGGGCTGCTAATAATCTTTCTTGAATAAGCTTCACCTTGTCAACAGCTTGCTGAATCATATCCGGACCTATCAACTTAGTCTCACCAACATCAAACCAACCAATAGGTGACCTGCACTTCCTCCCATATAAGGCCTCGTACGGTGCCATCTGGATACTTGAATGGTAGCTATTATTATAGGAAAACTCAATGAGCGGCAAGTGATCATCCCAGCTACCTTTGAAATCAATAATACAGGCCCGCAACATATCTTCTAATGTCTGAATAGTACGCTCAGCCTGCCCATCAGTCTGAGGGTGAAATGCTATGCTAAGGTTCACCTGTGTCCCCATTCCCTTCTGAAACGATCTCCAAAAGTTGGCTGTAAATTGAGCTCCTCTGTCTGATATAATGGACGTGGGAATCCCATGAAGTCTCACTATTTCCCTGATATATAACCTCGCATAATCTTCAGCCGAATAAGTAGTTCTGACTGGAAGAAAATGGGCCGATTTCGTCAGCCTATCTACAATAACCCATATAGAGTCATACTTCCGTTGGGTGCGAGGTAAGCCTGTAATGAAGTCCATATTAATCATCTCCCATTTCCAAGTCGGGATCTCTATCTCTTGTAATAATCCACCAGGCTTTTGATGTTCAATCTTGACTTGTTGACAATT
>CM064967.1:50136052-50180052 GCA_032847665.1 Solanum chilense
GGGTTCTTTCAAGATTTGGGATTCAATAGCTTCATCATGCTTTGTTAATTCATCACAATTTCATAATCATAGTCATGCAAGCATACAATTTAGCAATCTATTTGCAGATTATCCCTTAGTTTATAATACAACATTACCAATTGAATCCAATTTCCTCACTCTCTCGTCTAAGTTCAATAATGATAATAGTAATATTAACAATATCCATATGACCCTTCCCTTAATTCCCTTGGCAGTTATCAACCACAAACATACAATATGTATTAAAATATACATCCCTTCTTCCACTCATGAGTTTATATGTATAGAATATTATTAACATGAATAAACATCCACCAAACTATCATTGTTTTATCAAGAATTGGATTTCACCTGAAATCCTTTATGTCGGTTTTTGTTGTTGACGGCGCCGAGAACCAAGAATACGAAGTGCAATTCTTCCGTTTTACTCGCCTCAAACCTTCCTCCTCCTCTATAATCTTAATTCTCCAATTATTATATAAAACTATTTATACATTGTAAAAGTGACCCACACTTATTTATTTTATTTCCTTCTCCCAATTATTTATTACCCAAATTAGTATATACAACCAATTATGAAAGTAGTCCACTATTAATTTTAATGTTATCTTCTTTAACCATCAACTAAATTTATTATTAAAACTATCCCATTAATTTTATAATTATAATTACAAATAGTCAAAAATACCCATTTAGAATCTATCGAAAATTATTTTACGAAATAAAATGCTCTATTGCTCAAATTGAACAAATGGGTCGTTACATATATATATATATATATATATATATATATATATATATAATACACACGTACGCATGCACGCACACACGTACATGTACACAGACAAGATGGGGAAACTTTCTGCTTAGCACGCCCCGATATGATGAAGATTATTGTTTTAGGAATAACGGGATAAAAATAAAGGTGGCAACAGATAAGAATATAATTTATAAACTTGTAATGAATTTACTTTATCAAATAATGGTAGAAAGTAACCTCATTTAAACATATATTGAAGAAAAAAATTGATACAAAAAGAAGTGTATTGTTGGTGTCGATTATATTTAATTAGTCCGTATAGAGGGTATATTACTCCATTTAATATTTTTGCAAAAATTATATGCATGTGTGTCATCAGGTTAACGTTAAATTGTTCTCTTAAGATACTAATGGGGTGAGCTAGAAGGATAGAGCCCTATTATACATTAAGTCGTAAGGTGATATTAAATAGAAAAGAAATTACAGCTTCAAGCTTGTAGAATCGTGAAAAGTCAAATGATTGAAGCAGTTTTAGATTATTTCTTTTGTCAAAATTTTAACATCTTCAAATACGAAAGGAGTGAGTAGTCATCAAAAGTTTTCAGGGACCATGAAAAAAGGTACACTTGTAACATAAGTTAACTTGTAACACTGAGGCGACTTAACATAGGCAGGAGAGGAAAGAAAGACCGCATATGCATTTATAAAAGCACATCACTAGCGTAATTTAAGTCGAAGAGAAAAAGAAATTATTGCTACAAATTTGAAAATACATGTTTGCAAATCCGCAACATAAATTTAACTTTACTTTATTGTTCGATGTAGTTGAAGCATGTTACATTCATATTAATAGAAGAAATTCTTCAACTATATTAAATAAGTAAGGTCTATAAGAAAGAAAGAGAGACGATGTTTGGACACTTAGAAAAAAATTTAGGTCCAAATTTTTTCCATACTTTTCTACTCACAAAAAATAGAATATAACTTCAACGTAAAATCAAATCAATCATTAGCCAAATTTATTTATAAAGAAACTTCAGAATTCAACTTTACCTAAATTCTGAAAAGAGAACCAATAACATTTAACCTAATTTGTATCTTTTCTACAACAGAAATTATGTCTATAAAATAAAGAAGAGTAAACTGTAGATTTAGAATGACAACAAGTGCTTCACATAAAAACCACAAGCAACAATATTTCAACTAAGTAGAAGAACATTGAATTGAGGATAATGAATGAAGACAAATTATAGCCATTAAAAAGCAAAGTAAAAATGGTATGCAATATATTTATTTTTCTACAAACTAATTTGTGAAAGTAGATGAATATTTATTAGTTTAGTGACAAATACCTCTTCATCTTGTAATATCATCAATTGATATTTCTTGGTGGTTCGGAGATGACCTTTATCTACCACTTGGACTTTACAAATCCATTCTTCTGTGTTCTCGTCGATTTTGTTGATATTCAATCTTTCTGTCATGGCTGGTAACTGAGATTAAGTATGCAAGCAGACATCATTAATGGAAGAAGAATGGTATGAAATAGAAAAATATATGAGGTTAAATAATAGAATACAATATGTGGTCTACCTATGAAAAGTGAAAGATAGTTTCAAGAAAAAGCTTTTTCGACAATTTGATCATAAACAATGTTGTATGTTGATTTGTCGTCATCGTTATCAGCTATTGGTGGCCTTATCAATATCTTAAAACAATTAGAACTCTTCTCTCTTGATAAAGTGACATACAATTAACCATGAGAAAACACAGGTTCACGTAAATAAACGCCAACAAAATCTAAAGTTTGGCCTTGTGCTTTATTCATTGTCATTGCAAAACACAATCATAATGAAAATGGTATCCTTTTAAACGGAAGAGGTAATTTTTCATCTTTTGATGTTAGTAATGGTATCCTAGGAATGAATACATGTGTATTTTTAAAATCACCATTAAATATGTTGCTTTGATAACATGTGATGTGAAATCATTACATATTAAACATGTATCATTGCATAAACCTTCACAGGGATTTAGATTTATTAGTAAAATAATTGGACAATTTTTTAACGTTAATTTTTAAGGAGGCAAACCAACGGGATTCAAATTACGCAGTAAGTCTTCATATTCACTTTGATCCATTGGATCTATGATGTCATCGGTAGCTAGATATGGTTTTTCAGTAGTTGGAAATTGAGTGATTAACATGTCATTTATTTCGTCAACAAAATCATTTTTTGTTGTTAGAATAGCAGGAGAAGTGATGAAAGAAATATTTGAGTAAGCGGTATGCAAATTTGGATAATTAACTTCAAATAAAAGATTCAATGAATCTTTTTCATTCTCGAATAGTATGATTGAAGAATTAGGAATTTCAGTTTTGCCTTTATCAATTTTTTTTCCTGTTCCATTACCAATTCTCATTAGATATTCACAAAAGGTTGGATCTATTTTTGCACACATATTTTCTACCAAATGTAATTTTTCAAGTTGATTTCAAATTTGAGAGCATAATAGACATTGATGAATAAAGTCTTCTCTTTTTCCACTACGAACAACAGGAAGAGTTTGCCTGAAATCACCACTAAAAACAATAACTTTTCCGCCAAATAGTATTCTTGTTTCCATTAAATATTTCAAAAGTAAGTCAAGAGCTTCAACTACTCCTTTTTTCCATTGAAATTTCGTATCATACTATAAGTTTTGCATCACGAATTAAAGATGCCAGAGAACTTTGTTTACTAATGTTATCACTGAACTTTCCTTCGATATTAATTGGAATTTCAAAATGGAAATGAGCAGTGCGACCACCTGGAAGAAGCGAAGCTGCAACACCTGAACTTGCATTTGCCAAAGCTATAAATCCTCTCTATCTAACCGTTTCTAATAGAGCACGATAAAAAAGTTTTTACGAGTTCCACCAGAGCCATCTATAAAGAATGCACCTGATTTATTTGAAAATAATCTTTCCAAGATTATATTATAAGCTTTTTTTCTGCAATTTTTAATTTATTTTGCAGAAGCAGATCATCTTCACTCACAATATGATTTCTTTCAAAGTAAACATGTGTAGCTTCTTTTGATATCGCTGATGTTTTAATTATTTCAGGAATTAGTTTAAATTTATTAATATCACAACCAACTGAATGAAGTATATCATTAATATGCTTGAATACCCAATAATCGATTTCTGTACTAATATTTGGAATTCTCACAAAATCCACTGATAAGGATATTTGAAATTTTTCCCATAATTCTTTTGGATTACTTGGGCTACAATATATCAGTAACATAGCAAACAAATGTCTAAGACTTTCAGGCATTTGATAATATACTGTGTCAAGCATACATTCTATTAAATTATTATCTAAAAGTAATAATCCTCTTTTTTCAGCTGCTTCTCCAAATGTTGTACAGAATTTACCATTAACCATTTGCAAGTCTTAATATGATTTTGGTCCTCTTATGTTCATTAAGAAATCTAAAGGTAGCATCTTTTTCCTTCAGTAAGATGGAAAGTGACAACACATCCAATAGCATTTCCATGCTTATGAATTGTCCATATTTTATCTGTTTTTGACCAGAAAAAATATTCGAGAAATTCTCGATGTAATAAGTTTAAACTTTTAGTTGTGTCATTCACTGTGTTAATTACAAAAAGTTCAATTAACATAGTTTTTTGAAGCATTGGATTATTTATAATTTTACTAATATTATCAATACTTTTGAATGATACAAGTTGTTGTCCATCAAGATGTAGTTGAAGATGGTATACATTAGGAGACATTTCAATGATATTAAAAGCAAATATACGCCATGCTGCTTGAGGTTCAGAAACCCATCTAGCTGATTGATATTCTTTTATCTCATCAACTTCTATGTTTGTATCATTAGTATGAATTTGGAATGCGATTTTATAATGTCCTTTGCATATGTACTTATAAATGAATTTAACTACTTCAATATCAGAACAAATCTCAACGTTTATATGGTAATTATATTGGGATAATAAAAAGGAATTATAAGGGACAACCCACGAATTATTAAGAAGATGTTTTCTAATCTCTACATAGTTTCAAGTGTTGCGTCTTCTATCAATATAATATGAACTTTTTCCTTCTTTCATTTCATGAGAAAGATGTTTTGGATACTTAAATTTACAATATCCTTTTATAATACAAGGGCTTGTTGGATTTAGTTCACCGCAAGGTCCATGAATCATATGTTGTGTAATGAGTGAATATAAGTGAGGATTTACAGTAGGATTTGGTAATTCTGCGAAAATAAATCGATCATAGGCTTCAGGTGTAAGTATTTTGAATCTTTTTTCAAGTATAATTAGAAAATGAGCATGAGGGAGTCCTAGTTTGTGAAATTCTACTGTGTACATATATGCCACGACTTTACCAATATGTGTTTCTTTAACTAATCCTTTTTTAGTTCCTCTAACTTTACATAAAAATACTCGACAAATCAAATCGGGTCTATTTTGTGTTTCATCACTTGCTAGAATATTTTCTTTGATCTATGGTCAAGAAGGATTACATGTGATGGTTAAAAATATATCAGGTCTTCCAAAATGCTTAACCAATGTAATTGCATCCATGTACCGTCGACGCATATCTCTTGGCCCTCCTGTAAAGGTTAGTGGGAGAAACTTGTGTTTACCTACTCGTGAAGCATCTCTTTCAACTCGTTGTATAAAATCTAGAAATCCCCTCCTAATACATATGTTCAATATAAATCTGGATTGAAAGAAGAAAAATCTAATCGTTGAGTTTCTGTTTTTATCCATTGGTCAATAATGTATTGTTGAAACAATCTTCCTAAATGTAGAATTATATTTTCATCATCTCGCATTTGAAGCTGATAACAATAATATTCACGACAGGAGACAATATTTCTTGTATGCTTTCCGTTTTGCATACTTCAGCTTCTATATCAAGAAATCTATCAAATATAGTCATATTTGTTATGCTTGGCAATTGTTCATTTTCATAATATTTTTGTCTGGAAGAAGAAGCACCTAAAGGATCAACTTTATAAATATCGAAATAACAATGTATACTGCAATGGATCAAAACAACCGTAAAAATAATTTACCAATTGACTCCTATTGTTATTTGTATATACACGAGTTTGAGGGGTGAGTTGTAAGACCCCCAAAATGAGTGCCACGACCCAAAACCGAGCCACGACTTTCACCCACACTTATCCTACTATGTGAGCGAACCAACCAATCTAAACCACAATATTTCAATATAATATTAACAGAAAGTAATGCGGAAGACTTAAACTCATTAATGAAAAATCAATTCAATAACTATTATTATCCCAAAAATCTGGAAGTCATCATCACAAGAACATCTGTCCTCAAATTACTAATCTAAGAGTATCTAAGAAGCTAAAATAAGTAAAAAGCTAGCCCATGCCGGAAGTTCAAGGCATCAAGACATGAAGAGGAAGATCCAGTTCAAGCTAGAAGCATTAGCTCACCCTGAAGTCCGGTGCAATGAAGACTGGCTAGAATTGCGGTTGAGTTGAAGACGACGGTACGTTTGCTGCACTCCACAAATAACAAAGAAAGAAACATACAAGTAGGGGTCAGTACAAAACACAGGTACTGAGTAGGTATCATCGGCCAACTCAAAATAGAAAATAGTATATATCAGATAATATCATAAATCAACTACAATACTCAACATGTAGCAACAACAAGTACTATAATCATTAACAAGTACCTCCAAGTTCACCCATGAGGACTCAAGCCTCAATACCATACTCATTTGGGAATTAGGTTCATTAGATTGAGTATATTAACATCTTTCAAGATTCGTTATCTTTATTCCTCTCGTGTCGGTACGTGACACTCCGCTCCATATACTATCCTGGTGTCGGAACGTGACACTCTAATCCATATTCTATCCTGGTGTCGGAACGTGACACTCCGATCCATAATCTATCCTAGTGCCGGAACGTGGCACTCCGTTCCCCTAATTCTACGTGTCGGTTCGTGACACCCGCTCCATTAATCTCATTCTATCACTTCATCAATCCTTCTTTTATACCAAGGCATCATCAACCTCATCACTTTAGTTCATCAAGCCTTCTCTTATACACAGGCATCATAAATCTCATTACTTTAGTTCATCAAGCCTTTTTTTATACCAAGGCATCATCATTTAACAAAGTAGATTAGGGTTTCTTTCAAGATTTAGGATTCAATAGCTTCATCATGCTTATTTTATCACAATTACGTAATCACATTCAAGCAAGCATACAATTAAGCATATAGAAGGGTTTACAAGACTACCCAATACATATCATTAGCTATTAAGAGTTTACTACGAATAGCTTAAAAACCATAACCTACTTCCACCGAAGATTCGTGATCAAGCAAGCTAATCCTCAAAATCTTTGCTTTCTTCTTCGTTCCTCTCGATCGATCGTTCCTCTCTCTCTTTGTTCTTTCTATTTTTCTTATTCAAACCCTCTTTCTTTTACCCTAATTAGTATATAATTAAGTATAAAAGATGATGAATTAACCCATTAATTAATTCAAGGTTATCTCTTTTAACCCCCAAGTAATTGACTTATTAATATTAACCCACTAAATTTATAATTATAGCAGGAATAATCCAAAACGCCCCTTAAAATAGTTACAGAAATCCGACCCAGCCTGGGATTACGCAACCTGTGACGGTCCGTCATGGCTATGACGGTCCGTCCTGCAGGTCCGTCGCAAAGTTTAGAGACTCAATTTCCTTGAAGAGCTTGTGACGGTCCGTCGTGCCTGTGACGGTCCGTCCTGCAGGTCCGTCACAAAGTTCAGAGACTTAATTTCTGTGGAAGATATGTGACGGTCCGTCGTGCCCACGACGGTCCATCCTGCAGGTCCGTCACGAAGTTCAGAGAGTTGATTTTCAGTACCCAAATTTCAGAATTCGAAGTGTTTTGGAGCGAGACCCCCCCTCGACGGTTTATCGTGCCCATGACGGTCCGTCGTGGGTTCCGTCGACTTAGACAGTTTTTCCAGAAATAAAATCTGCTGCTCAAAACGACTAAACAGGTCGTTACAATAGATACCAATTTACCTATCGTTCGTCCTCGAACGATCACAAGAAGAAAAACGAGGGCGAAAGGGAGTACCTGAATCTGTAAACAGGTGTGGGTATCTTTCTTGCATATCAGCCTCCTTCTCCCAAGTGGCCTCTTCAACTGGTTGATTCTTCCATTGAACTTTGATGGATGCAATCTCCCTTGATCTCAACTTGTGAATTTCTCTATCTAGAATGGCAACAGGCTCCTCCTCATAAGACAAATTCTCATCAAGCAGAACTGAATCCCAATGAATGATGTAGTTTCCATCCCCATGGTATCTTTTCAACATAGACACATGAAATACCGGATGCACTCCAGACAGTCCTGGAGGCAAGGCTAATTCATAAGCCACCTCCCCTACTCGCTTAAGTACTTCAAATGGTCCAATATACCTTGGATTAAGCTTACCTCGCTTACCAAACCGCATCACCCTTTTCATGGGCGAAACCTTCAACAAGACTTGTTCACCCTCCATGAACTCGAAGTCTCTAACGTTTCGATCTTCATATTCCTTTTGCCTACTTTGCGCCGCTAAAAGCTTTTCTTGAATGGATTTAACTTTCTCTAATGAATCCCTCAAAAGGTCAGTACCCCAATGTCTAACCTCAAATGCATCAAACCAACCAATGGGAGACCTACATCTCCTCCCATACAATGCTTCGAATATAGCCATATCAATACTTGAGTGATAGCTATTATTGTATGAAAACTCCGCTAAGGGTAAGAGTTATCCCAATGACCACCAAATTCTATCACACATGCACGAAGCATATCCTCCAACACTTGAATCGTTCGCTCAGACTGACCATCGGTCTAAGGGTGAAATGTAGTACTAAGGTCAAACCTAGTACCTAATTCAGCATGCAATGTTCTCCAAAACTTAGAAGTAAACTGCGTACCTCTATCTGCTATGATGGAGAGTGGAACTCCATGCAATCGAACAATTTCTGAGATATAGATTTTGGCTAACTTCTCTGCATTGTAGGTCATCTTGACCGGAATGAAGTGAGCAGACTTAGTTAATCTGTCCACAATTACCCAAATAGAATCAAACTTACCCAATGTCTTTGGAAGACCAACCACGAAGTCCATTCCAATTCTCTCCCACTTCTATTCAGGAATGGGCATTCTCTGAAGTGTTCCTCCGGGCCTATGGTGTTCATACTTTACTTGTTGACAATTTGGACATTTGGCAACAAAATCAACAATGTCGCGCTTCATTATACTCTACCAAAAGTGTTGCTTTAGGTCACGGTACATCTTGGTTGCACCAGGATGTATAGAATATCCGGAACTATGAGCCTCTGTAAGAATAGTGTGGATCAAATCATCCACACGGGGCACACATACCCTTCCCTTAATCCTCAAAACACCTTCCTCATCCATTATGGCCTCTTTAGCCTCTCCTCGCAACACCATATCCCGAATTCGGCTTAGTTTCTCATCATCAAACTGCTTTCTCTTAATCTTGTCAAGAAAAGAAGATATCGCCTCCACACAAGCCAAAAATCCTCCCTTCTCATTTACTTCTAGCCTCATAAAGTCATTAGCCAAGTTTTGGATTTCTCTAGCCAACGGGCGTCTAGAAACTTGCAAGTGAGCTAGACTTCCCTTGCTTCCTGCCTTTCTACTTAAAGCATCTGCCACAACATTAGCTTTTCCCGGATGATACAGAATAGTGATATCGTAGTCCTTCAGTAGTTCCATCCACCTCCTCTGTCTCAAATTTAAATCTTTCTGAGTAAAGACATACTGTAGACTACGGTGATCTGTGTAGACTTCACACTTAACCCCATATAGATAGTGTCTCCATTGCTTTAATGCAAACACTACCGCAACCAACTCCAAATCATGGGTTGGATAGTTACGTTCATGCACCTTTAATTGCCTCGAAGCATAAGCAATTACATTCTTCTCTTGCATTAGCACTGCACCCAAACCAGAATAGGATGCATCACAATAAACGATGAAGTTCTTACCCTCTACTGGCAAGGTAAGAATTGGTGCAGTAGTCAACAAGGTCTTGAGTTTCTGAAAGCTTTCCTCACATTCATCCGACCATACAAATGGAACATTCTGCTTAGTCAAGTTCGTCAATTGGGAAGCAATAGAAGAGAATCCCTTGACAAATCGACGGTAATAGCTAGCTAAACCAACAAAGCTCCTTATTTCTGACACATTAGTAGGTCTTACCCAATTCTTCACTGTCTCAATCTTAGAGGGATCCACCATCACTCCATCCTTAGAAACCACGTGCCCCAAGAAGCACACTGAATCTAGCCAGAACTCACACTTGGAGAATTTGGCATAAAGCTTTTTCTTCCTCAACAACTCTAATACCATTCTCAAATGCTCATCATGTTCCTTCTTACTCTTTGATTATATCAGTATATCATCAATAAATACGATCACAAAGAGGTCCAGATATGGCTTAAAAATCCCGTTCATCAAGCTCATGAACGCAACAGGGGCATTCATAAGACCAAAAGACATTACTACAAATTCGTAATGCCCATACCTGGTCCGAAAAGCGGTCTTTGGCACATCCGTTGCCCGTATTTTCAATTGATGATAATTGGATCTCAAGTCAATCTTAGAGAAGACACAAGCACCTTGTAACTGATCGAACAAGTCATCAATGCGAGGAATGGGATACTTGTTCTTAATAGTTACCTTGTTCAACTGCCGGTAGTCTATGCACATCCGAAAACTCCCATCCTTCTTCTTCAATAATAACACCGGAGCACCCCAAGGGGATGCACTTGGTCTAATGAAGCCTTTGCTCAACAACTCTTGAAGTTGGGCCTTTAACTCTCTTAACTCAGCGGGAACCATTCTATAAGGGGGTATAGAAATGGGGCGAGTACCCGGTTCCAGATCAATGCAAAAATCGATATCTCTATCCGGTGGCATACCAGGAAGATCTGCAGGGAACACATCCAGAAACTCACGGACTATCAAAACCGACTCAATTGAAGGTACTTGGGTAGTGTCATCCCTGAGATGTGCCAAGAAAGCTAAACACCCTTTACTAACCATTCTCTTAGCATGAAGAAAGGAGATGATATGAACCAGAGTGGAAGTGTAGTCGCCCTCCCACACTAACGGATCTGTCCCAGGCTTGGCTAACGTCACAGTTTTAGCATTACAATCCAAGATCGCAAAATTCGGAGAAGGTCAAGTCATACCCAGAATTACATCAAAATCAACCATTTCTAAGATAACCAAGTATACATAAGTATTGCTCCCCACAAATGTCACCAAACAAGACCTATATACTTTTTCAACTATCACAGACTCACCCACCGGAGTAGAAACACGAATAGGCATGTCAAGCAATTCACAATGTAGATTAAGACCAGTAGCAAATGAGGAAGATACATATGAAAACGTGGAGCCAGGATCAAATAATACAGAAGCCATGCAATCACAAACCAAAAGATTACCTCTGATAATAGCATCAGATGTCTCCGCTTAAGATCTCCCAGGGAAAGCGTAACAATGGGCCCTATCGCCTGTCTGCCCGTTGCCCCTACAATGTTGTGCTGTAGTGGCTCCAGTTTTCCCGTCACCCCGGCTGTTTTGGTGACCACGATTACCTCGGCCACCACGTCCTCCAGAATAACGGCCCCTACCACGACCACCTCTACCTCTAGCTATTGGGGGTCTATAACTCTGTTTTGGACAATTCCTCCTAATATGTCCAGTATCCCCACATCCATAACACTCTCTGGAGTCAAGCATAGGTCTCTTAGAGAAGTGTTGACCGGTCTGAGGTGGACCCCCAACTACAGTCTATAGTGAAGACTGAATTGGTCGGACTGAGTAACCTCCTGAACCCTGTCCTCTAGAGTAAGAACCATTAAACTCACCTCCCTTTCGAAACCTTTTTGATGTCGATGCCATGGTGAAGTCATCTGGCTTCACTCTTCCACCTCTATCACAAAGTCTACCACTTCTTGAAAGGATTTTGCCATAGCCGCTACCTGTAAGGCTGAAATCCGCAATTCTTACCTCAACCCCTTCACAAAACGGCGAATCCGCTCTTGTGGACTGAAACAAAGTTGGGTGGCATACCTGGATAATGCACGAAACTTAGCCTCATATGCAGTAACCGACATCCTACCTTGCTCTAGGCTCAAGAACTCATCTCTTTTCCTATCCCTCAAAGTCCGGGGGATATACTTCTCCATAAACAAGCTAGAGAATGATGCCCAAGTCATAGGTGGTGCCTCTGTTGGTTGACACTCAACATGTGACCGCCACCACATTTTGGCGTTCCCTTGAAACTGATAAGTCACAAACTCAACACCAAACCGTTCTACTATACCCATCTTGTGTAGTAGCTCATGACAGTCAACCAGAAAATCGTAGGCATCCTCAGATTCAGCACCCTTGAAGACTGGAGGTTTCAATTTCAAGAACTTACTGAAAAGTTCATGCTGATCATTTGTCATTATAGGCCCTGTAGTCAGACGAGGAAACGTGCCTATTTCCAATGAGGCATCCATGCGGGGAGCCACAGTAGCTGCATGTTGTACCTCCGGAACCTGAGGTGCTGGTGCAGAAAACACTGGAGGTGTCTGGCCTTGATCAGATAACCCGCTAAGATAAGCAAGAACCTGATTGATCATCTCTGGGGTAGGTTGGGGTGGCAATTCCTCGTTCTGCACTTTTTCATTCTCCCCTTCCTCACCCTCTCTTACCACTTCCTCAGTTGGTGGAAGAGTCACCGCCCTAGTACCAGATGGGCTAGGTGCTTGTCCTCTTCCTTTAGAGGACGTCCTCCCACGACCTCTTCCACGGCCTCTCGCCACTACTCCTCTTCGAGCTACAGCCCCAGTGGCTGGCTTAGACGCTTCTTGTCTTGCCGGTGTTGGTGTTGGCGCAGTCGTTGCTCTAGTTCTAACCATCTGCGAAATAGAGTGAGGATGGTCAGATACCAATTTGTATCACCTAGATACCAATTGGATCCAAGTAATAGCACGAAAGAAAGAATGAAAGAATGAGATTTTCCTAAAGTCTTATAGCCTCTCAAAGAAAAGTAAAGGCGTCCCCCTACCATTCCTTAAGAATCTACTAGACTCGTTCTTGTTTGATGAGACCAACGAACCTAAGGCTCTGATACCGAGTTTGTCACGACCCAAAACCGAGACGCGACTGGCACCCACACTTATCCTACTATGTGAGCGAACCAACCAATCTAAACCCCAACATTTCAATATAATATCAACAGAAAGTAATGCGGAAGACTTAAACTCATTAATGAAAAATCAATTCAATAACTATTATTATCCCCAAAATCTGGAAGTCATCATCACAAGAACATCTATCCTCAAATTACTAATCTAAGAGTATCTACGAAGCTAAAATAAGTAAAAAGCTAGCCCATGCCGGAAGTTCAAGGGATCAAGACATGAAGAGGAAGATCCAGTTCAAGCTAGAAGCATTAGCTCACCCTGAAGTCCGGTGCAATGAAGACTGGCTAGAATTGCGGTTGAGTTGAAGACGACGGTACGTTTGCTGCACTCCACAAATAACAAAGAAAGAAACGTACAAGTAGGGGTCAGTTTAAAACACAAGTACTGAGTAGGTATCATCGGCCAACTCAAAATAGAAAACAGTATATATCAGATAATATCATAAATCAACTACAATACTCAACATGTAGCAACAACAAGTACCATAATCATTAACAAGTACCTCCAAGTTCACCCATGAGGACTCAACCCTCAATACCATACTCATTTGGGAATTAGGTTCATTAGATTGAGTATATTAAAATCTTTCAAGATTCATTATCTTTATTCCTCTCGTGTCGGTACGTGACACTCCGCTCCATATACTATCCTGGTGTCAGAACGTGACACTCCGATCCATATTCTATCCTGGTGTCGTAAAGTGACACTCCGATCCATAATCTATCCTGGTGCCAGAACGTGGCACTCTGATCCCCTAATTCTACGTGTCGGTTCGTGACACCCGCTCCATTAATCTCATTCTATCACTTCATCAATCCTTCTTTTATACCAAGGCATCATCAACCTCATCATTTTAGTTCATCAAGTTTTTTCTTATACCAAGGCATCATAAATCTCATTACTTTAGTTCATCAAGCCTTCTTTTATACCAAGGCATCATCATTTAACAAAGTAGATTAGGGTTTCTTTCAAGATTTAGGATTCAATAGCTTCATCATGCTTATTTTATCACAATTACGTAATCACATTCAAGCAAGCATACAATTAAGCATATAGAAGGGTTTACAAGACTACCCAATGCATATCATTCGCTATTAAGAGTTTACTACGAATAGCTTAAAAACCATAACCTACCTCCACCGAAGATTCGTGATCAAGCAAGCTAATCCTCAAAATCTTTGCTTTCTTCTTCGTTCCTCTCGATCAATCGTTCCTCTCTCTCTTTGTTCTTTCTATTTTTCTTATTCAAACCCTCTTTCTTTTACCCTAATTAGCATATAATTAAGTATAAAAGATGATGAATTAACCCATTAATTAATTCAAGGTTTTCTCTTTTAACCCCCAAGTAATTGACTTATTAATATTAACTCACTAAATTTATAATTATAGCAGGAATAGTCCAAAACGTCCCTTAAAATAGTTACAGAAATCCGACTCAGCTTGGGATTACGCAACCTATGACGGTCTTTCATGGCTGTGACGGTCCGTTCTGCAGGTCCGTCGCAAAGTTCAGAGACTCAATTTCCTTGAAGAGTCTGTGACGGTCCGTCATGCCTGTGACGGTCCGTCCTGCAGGTCCGTCACAAAGTTCAGAGACTTAATTTCTATGGAAGATATGTGACGGTCCGTCGTGCCCACGACGGTCCGTCCTGCAGGTCCGTCATGAAGTTCAGAGAGTTGATTTTCAGTACCCAAATTTCAGAATTCTAAGTGTTTTGGAACGAGACCCCCCCTCGACGGTCCGTCGTGCCCATGACTGTCCGTCGTGGGTTCCGTCGACTCAGACAGTTTTTCCAGAAATAAAATCTGCTGCTCAAAACGACTAAACAGGTCGTTACGATGAGTTAGGTTTCCTAGAGTTCATAAGGTCCAAAAATTAATTATAATATGATTTATAGGCAGTGTGTAAAGTTTGAGGTGATTTGGAAGTCAAACGTCAAGGGACAACCAAAACGTTCGACGACTAATCACCTATGTGTATCATGTATCTATGCATGTTTATATATTGTATTTAATGATATTATGAAGTCTTAAAATGATTTATAATGATTTTTATAGGCAGTATATGGAGTTTCGTGAAGTTTGGAGGAAAAATGACCAAGACATTCGAAAGTTAGCCCTTAATACGCTCAAGTATGTCTTGATGGGGCCTAGCCTGGTTGGACAAGTTACGTGTATTTGTTTAGGGTGAAACTCATGTGGTAGGTCTAAAACTTATTAAGGTTTGTATTTACATTGTAAACTTCTGGTACGACTTGTAAAGGGCCCCACAAAAGGGCCCACAAAAGGACCCAAAGCTGTCGAGGCACTGCCATGGCAGTATCAATCGACGAGCCAAACGACGCCCACTTTGTTGACCAACGGACCATTGGTGGGTTCTCGTTGATGTACAATTATCTTGGTCAAGGATCAACAAAAGACAAGGCCAAGGACAAACCGATGGAAGCCACAGACGTGTTGTCGATTGACCTACTGTCCGTAGATGGTGGCCTGCATCTGGTGCATTGAGCACTATTTTAGTAAGGGGTGAATGGGAAATTTACTCCACGTCCTAACCTGACTCTAATTGATACCTGTTTTTGGGTGTATATAAGTAGTCTAAAACGTGACCAACCCATTCCCAATCCCGTTCATTCAAATAGAACCAATTCTCTCTAGAAACTTCCATTGTTGTTGAAGCCCAAGAACAACTTGTAGATTGGATTCTCATGGTTTATTCACCAAGTTTTAGAGGTTTTAATTTATATAAAGGTATGTTGATCCTTCATCTCTAGTTATCCTTCCATGTAGAGAGTTAATCTCAAAGTTTTCAAAGAGAAAATATGATCAAATCTCTTCTACTTCAATCAAGCCATGGGTTCTTTCTCAAAATGTTTTAAATGGTTAAATCATGACTTATTGATTTTAATGGATTGGGAATGTTATTTTAATCCAATTGTATGATGAACCCATGTTCCTTTCAAAAATTGATTTAGCCCTTGCATGGGCGTCGTCATTATGGCTTTTTAATAGTTGAATCGTGATTATCTTACATTAAATTTCTTATACCTACTATTATTTACGTGAATTAATGATGAATTGATGATGAAGGATTCTTGTGGATTAATGTATGAAGTTTTGAACATGGTTAGCTTAGTTTTCCACGATTCATTGTAACATTGACGTTTTAATGATGTAACGTGGAATTCGATTGTGTAGGGATGGTTGTATCTACCGCCTTACTTGGATGTTATTGATAAATTGTAAATTAGTTATTCATCTGGATCAATATCGATTAGCTTATGATTCTTCTATTTTCCATTTATGTCTAAAGTAGCATTATAACGACCTGTTTAGTCGTTTTGAGCAGTAGAGTTTATTTCTGGTAATAACTGTCTGGGTCGACGGATCCCACGACGGACCATCATGGGCACAATGGGCCGTCGAGGGGGTCTCGTTTCAAAACACTTAGATTCTGAAAATTTGATACTGAGATCAACTCTCTGAACTTCGCGACGGAACTGCAGGACGGACCGTCGTAGACACGATGGACCGTCACAAACCTTTCCACAGAAATTAACTCTCTGAACTTTGTGATGGACCTGCAGGACGGACCGTCACAGTCATGACGGACCGTCACAGGGTGCATAATTCCACCTGGGTCGGATTTCTTCTAAAGTTTTAAAAGGGGTGTTTTGGACTATTCATGATTTTAATTATAAAGTTAGAGGGTTAATGTTAATAAGTTATTTAGTTGAGGATTAAAAAGGATAATATGGAAATAAATAACGGGGTATTTTCATCATAATGAATTATATTGTAATTAGGGTAAAATAAAGAGTATCTGGAGAAGAGAAAATTAAAAAGAAAAAGAGAGAGAAACGAGCGAGAGAAAGGGAAGAACGCAGAGGAAAGCAAAGGTTTTGGGAAGATATCTTGCTTGATCCCGATTCTTCGGTGAAGGTAGGTTATGGTTTATGCTATCTCATAGTAAACTCTAAATAGCGATTGATATGTATTGTGTAGTATTGTAAAGTCTTCTATATGCTTAATTGTGTGGTTGCATGATGTGCTTATATAATTTTGATGAATTAGCATGATGAGGCTGTTGAATCTTAAACCTTAAAACCTCTCTATTAATGATGATGACTTGACATAAAGGAAGGTTGATGAACTGGAAAATAATGAGATTAGGGGATCGGGTGTCAAGAACTGACTCGTAGTATTTGAAGATCGGAGTGTCACGTTCCGACAACAGGATAGTAGGGGATCGGAGTGTCACGTTCCGACACCAGGATAATAAAGAGAATGAATATTGAGGGGATCGGAGTGTCACGTTCCGACACCAGGATAGTAGGGGATCGGAGTGTCACATTCCGACACCAGGATAATAAAGAGAATGAATATTGAGGGGATCAGAGTGTCACGTTCCGACACCAGGATAATAAAGAGAATGAATCTTGAATTATGTTAATATACTCAATTTAAAGAACCTATTTCCCAAATGTGTATGGTGTGGAGGCTTGAGTCCTCATAGATGTGCTTGGTGTTGTGGCCAATGGTTATGGTACTTGTTGTGTCACCTGTTGAGTATGTAGTTGATTTTATATTATTATTTGATATATATTGCTTTCTATTTTGAGTTGGCCGATGATACCTACTCAGTACGTGTTCGTTGTACTAACCCCTACTTGTATTCTTTTTCTTTGTTATTTATGGAATGCAGCAAATGTGCCATCAACTTCGACTCGTCCGCAACTCTAGCCAGTCTTCAGCATATCAGATTTCAGGGTGAGCTATTGTTCCTAGCTCAGACTGGATTCTCTCCTTCACGTCTTGATGTCTTGAAGTTCGGACATGGACCATTCCTTTTACTTAATTTAGTTCTTAAATACTCTTAGATTTAGTAATTTGAGGATAGATGTTCTTGTAGTGATGACTTCCAGATTTTGGGAATAATAAGTACTAAATTTTAGAAGTTATTTATTGTATATATTAATGAGTTTTATGTCTTCCGCATTGTATTTTGTTCATTATGGTTGAAATATTGGTAAATGACTGGGGTTTAGAGTGGTTGGTTCGCTCACATTGGAGGATAAATGTGGGTGCCACTCGCGGCTTGTTTTGGTTCGTGACAAACTTGGTATCAGAGCAGTAGGTTCGTTGGTCTCATCACACAAGAACGAGTCTAGTAGAGTCTTGAGGAACGGTAGGGGGACGCCTTTACTTTTCTTTGAGAGGCTATAGGACTTTAGGAAAATTCCATTCGTTCTTTCCTTCGTACTATTACCTGGATCCAATTGGTATCTAGGTGATACAAATTGGTATCTGACACCCTGACTCTATTTCGCAGATGGTTAGAACTAGAACAACAACTGTGCCAGCACCAACACTGGCAAGACAGGATGCGTCTGAGCCAGCCACTGGGGCTGTAGCTCGAAGAGAAGCAGTGGCAAGAGGACGTGGTAGAGGTCGCGGGAGGACATCCTCTAGAGGTAGAGAACAAACACCTGGCCCAGCTAGTACTAGGGCAGTGACTCCTCCACCTACTGATGAGGTATTAAGAGAGGGTGAGGAAGGGGAAAATGAACAAGTGCAACATGAGGAGTTACCACCCCAACCTACCCCAGAGATGATTAACCAGGTTCTTGCCTATCTTAGCGGGTTATCTGATCAGGGCCAGACACCTCCAGTGTTTTCTACACCATCACCTCAGGTTCCGGCAGTACAACATGCAGCTACTATGGCTCCCCGCATGGATGCCTCATTGGAAATAGGCACGTTTCCTCGATTGACTACAGGGCCTATAATGACGAGTGATCAACATGAGCTTTTACTAAATTCTTGAAATTGAAGCCGCCAGTCTTCAAGGGTGCTGAATCTGAGGATGCTTATGATTTCCTAGTTGATTGTCATGAGTTGCTACATAAGATTAGCATAGTAGAACGATTTGGCATTGAATTTGTGACCTATCAGTTTCAGGGGAACGCCAAAATGTGGTGGCGGTCATATGTTGAGTGTCAACCAGCACAAGCACCACCTATGACTTGGGTATCATTCTCTAGTTTATTTATGGAGAAGTATATACCCCGGACTTTGAAGGATAGGAGGAGAGATGAGTTCCTGAGCCTAGAGCAAGGCAGGATGTTGGTTACTGCTTATGAGTCTAAGTTTCGTGCACTATCCAGGTATGCCACCCAACTTTGCTTTAGTCCACAAGAGCGAATTCGCCGTTTTGTGAAGGGATTGAGGTCAGACTTGCAGATTCCAGCCTTACAGGTAGCTGCTGCAGCAAAATCCTTTCAAGAAGTGGTTGATTTTGTGATAGAGGTGGAGGGGGTGAAGCCAGACGATTTCACCATGGTCTCGACATCTAAGAATTTTCGTAAGGGAGGCGAGTTTAGTGGTTCTTACTCCAGGGGCAGAGTTCAGGAGGTTACACAGCCAGGCCTATTCAGTCTTCACTGCAGGCTGTAGTTGGGGGTCCATCACAGACCACTCAACATTCCTCTGAGTTTGGAGGTTATCCCCAGACTTCGTCGTTCTCACAGAGACCTATGCTTGAACCCAGAGAGTGTTATGGATGTTGGGAGATTGGACATATTAGGAGATATTGTCCAAAACAGAGTTACAGACCCCCAATAGTCAGAGGTAGAGGTGGTCATGAAAGGGGCCGCCATTCTGGAGGACGTGGTGGCCAAGGTAATGGAGGTCATTAAATCAACCGGGGTGGCGGGCAAACTGGAGCTACCGCAGCGCAACACGGTAGGGGCAACGGGCAGACAAGTGATAGGGCCCATTGTTATGCTTTCCCGGGAGGTCTGAAGCGGAGACATCTGATGCTATTATCACATGTAATCTTTTTGTTTGTGATTGCATGGCTTCTGTCTTATTTGATCCTGGATCCACATTTTCATATGTATCTTCCTCATTTGCTATTGGTCTTGATTTACACTGTGATTTACTTGACATGCCCATTCGTGTCTCTACTCCGGTGGGTGAGTCTGTGATAGTGGATAAGGTGTATAGGTCTTGTCTTGTGACTTTTGTGGGGAACAATACTCATGTAGACTTGATTATTATAGAGATGGTTGATTTCGATGTAATTCTGGGTATGACTTGGCTTTCTCCAAATTTTGCAATCTTAGATTGTAATGCTAAAACTGTGACATTGGCCAAGCCTGGGACAGATCCGCTAGTGTTGGAGGGTAACTATACTTCCACCCCAGTTCGTATCATCTCCTTCCTTCGTGCTAAGAGAATGGTTAGTAAGGGTTGTTTAGCTTTCTAGGCACATCTCAGGGATGATACTTCCCAAGTACCTTCGATTGAGTCTGTTTCGATAGTCCGTGAGTTTGTGGATGTGTTTCCTGCAGACCTTTCTGGTATGCCACCGGATAGGGACATTGATTTCTGTATTGATCTTGAGCCGGGTACTCGCCCCATTTCCATACCCCCTTATAGAATGGCTCCAGCAGAGTTAAGGGAGTTAAAACCCCAACTTCAGGAGTTGTTGGGGAAAGGCTTTATTAGACCAAGTGCATCCCCTTGGGGTGCTCCTGTTTTATTTGTGAAGAAGAAGCATGGAAGTTTTAGGATGTGCATAGACTACAGGCAACTAAATAAGGTAACTATTAAGAACAAGTATCCTCTTCCTCGCATTGATGATTTGTTCGATCAGTTACAAGGTGCTTGTACCTTCTCAAAAATCGATTTGAGGTCTGGTTATCATCAGTTGAAAATACGGGCAGCAGATGTGCCAAAGACTGCTTTTCGAACCAGGTATGGGCATTATGAATTCTTAGTAATGTCTTTTGGACTAACGAATGCCCCTGCTGCGTTCATGAGCCTGATGAACGGGATTTTTAAGCCATATCTGAATCTCTTTGTCATTGTCTTTATTGATGATATACTGGTATACTCAAAGAGCACGAAAAAACATGAGGAGAATTTGAGGATTGTGTTGGAAGTGTTGAGGGAGAAAAGGCTTTATGCCAAATTTTCCGAGTGCGAATTTTGGCTAGATTCAATGTACTTCTTGGGGCACGTGGTTTCTAAGGATGGGGTGATGGTAGATCCTTCTAAGATCGAAGCAGTGAAGAGTTGGGTAAGACCTACCAATGTTATAGAGGTAAGGAGCTTTGTTGGTTTAGCTAGTTACTACAGTCGATTTGTCAAGGGATTTTCTTCTGTTGCCTCCCAACTGAAAAATTTGACTAAGCAGAGTGTTCCATTTGTATGGTCGGATGAATGTGAAGAAAGCTTCCAGAATCTCAACACCTTGTTGACTACTGCACCAATTCTTACCTTGCCAGTGGAAGGCAAGAATTTCATTGTTTATTGTGATGCATCTTATTCTGGGTTGGGTGCAGTTCTAATGCAAGAGAGAAATGTGATTTCTTATGCTTCAAGGCAATTAAAAGTGCATGAACGTAACTATCCGACCCACGATTTGGAGTTGGCTGCAGTGGTATTTGCATTAAAGCAATGGAGACACTATCTATATGGGGTTAAGTGTGAAGTCTATGCAGATCATCGTAGTTTACAATATGTTTTTACTCAGAAGGATTTGAATTTGAGGCAGAAGAGGTGGATGGAACTACTGAAGGACTACGATGTTACTATATTGTATCACCTAGGAAAAGCTAATGTGGTGGCAGATGCTTTAAGTAGAAAAACAGGGAGCATAGGTAGTTTAGCCCACTTACAAGTTTCTAGACGCCCATTGGCTAGAGAGGTCCAAACCTTTGCTAACGACTTTATGAGACTTGAAATACTAGAGAAAGGAGTATTTTTGGCCTGTGTGGAGGCAAGATCTTCTTTTCTTGACAAGATTAAGGGAAAACAGTTTGATGATGAGAAACTAAGCCGAATTCGGGATATGGTGATGCGAGGAGAGGCTAAAAAGGCAATAATTGATGATGAAGGCGTTTTGAGAATTAATGGAAGGGTATGTGTGCCCCGTGTTGATGATTTGATCTCACCATTCTTACAGAGGCTCACAGTTTAGGATATTCTATACATCCTGGTGCAACCAAGATGTACCGTGACCTAAAGCAACATTTCTGGTGGAGTAGGATGAAGCGTGACATTGCTGATTTTTGTTGCCCAATGCCCGAATTGTCAACAAGTAAAGTATGAACACCAAAGACCCGGAGGAACACTTCAGAGAATGCCCATTCCTGAATGGAAGTGGGAAAGAATTGCAATGGATTTCGTGGTTGGTCTTCCAATGACATTGGGTAAGTTTGACTCTATTTGGGTAATTGTTGACAGGTTAACTAAGTCTGCTCACTTCATTCCGGTTAAGGTAACTTACAACGCCGAGAAGTTAGCCAAACTCTATATCTCAGAAATTGTTCGATTGCATGGGGTTCCACTTTCCATCATATCAGATAGAGGTACGCAGTTTACTTTAAGTTTTGGAGAACATTGCATGCGGAATTAGGTACTAGGTTGGACCTTAGTACTGCATTTCACCCTCAGACCGATGGTTAGTCTTAGCGAACGATTCAGGTTTTGGAGGATATGCTTCGTGCATGTGTGATAGAATTTGGTGGTCATTGGGATAACTTCTTACCCTTAGCAGAGTCTTCATACAATAATAGCTATCACTCAAGTATTGATATGGCTCTATTCGAGGCATTGTATGGGAGGAGATGTAGGTCTCCCATTGGTTGGTTTGATGCATTTGAGGTGAGACCATGGGGTACTGATCTCCTGAGGGAATCACTATAGAAGGTGAAATTCATTCGAGAAAAGCTTTTAGCGGCGCAAAGTAGGCAGAAGGAATATGAAGATCGAAAGGTTAGAGACTTGGAGTTCATGGAGGGTGAACAAGCCTTGCTGAAGGTTTCACCTATGAAAGAGGTGATGCGGTTTGGTAAACGAGGAAAGCTTAGTCCAAGGTATATTGGACCATTTGAAGTACTTAAGCGAGTAGGGGAGGTGGCTTATGAATTAGCTTTGCCTCCAGGACTCTCAGGAGTGCACCCGGTATTTCATGCGTCTATGCTGAAGAAATACCATGGAGATGGGAACTACATTATTCGTTGGGATTCAGTTCTTCTTGATGAAAATTTGTCTTATGAGGAGGAGCCTGTTGCTATTTTAGATAGAGAAGTCCACAAATTGAGATCAAAGGAGATTGCATCTATCAAGGTTCAGTGGAAGAATCGGCCAGCTGGAGAGTCTACTTGGGAGAATGAGGCTGATATGCAAGAAAAATATCCACGCCTCTTTACATACTCAGGTACTCTTTCTCGCCCTTGTTTTCTTCCGGTGATTCGAGGACGAACGATGGGTAAATTGGTATCTATTGTAACGACCTGTTTAGTCGTTTCGAGCGGTAGAGTTTATTTCTGGTAATAACTGTCTGGGTCGATGGATCCCACGACGGTTCGTCATGGGCACGACGGGCCGTCGAGGGGGTCTCATTCCAAAACACTTAGATTCTGAATATTTGATACTGAGATCGACTCTCTGAACTTCGCGACGGAACAACAGGACGGACCGTCGTAGACACGATGGACCGTCACAAACCTTTCCACAGAAATTAACTCTCTGAACTTTGTGACGGACCTGCAGGACGAACCGTCACAGTCATGACGGACCGTCACAGGGTGCGTAATTCCACCTGGGTCGGATTTCTGCTAAAGTTTTAAAAGGGGTGTTTTGGACTATTCATGATTTTAATTATAAAGTTAGAGGGTTAATGTTAATAAGTTATTTAGTTGAGGATTAAAAAGGATAATATGGAAATAAATTATGGGGTATTTTCATCATAATGAATTATATTGTTATTAGATTAAAACAAAGAGAATCTGGAGAAGAGAAAATTAAAAAGACTGGGGTTTAGAGTGGTTGGTTCGCTCACATAGGAGGATAAATGTGGGTGCCACTCGCGGCTCGTTTTGGGTAGTGACAAGCATGTTCACTGTGATACAGAGGTTATGGAAAATTGTAGTAGAATTTCATGTAGATTATATTGTCCTTAACTAATGCCTTATGTTGATGATATTAATGATTTGTGGGTATGAATTCTCGATGATCAAAGAAAAGGAGTCTTAGCATGAATTGATCTAGGTTCTTCTAGCCTACAATTGGAATGTTGTAATGAACATTATGTGATCTTAATTGTAGGGTAGAAGAATCATGATTTAGATTTGATTTATATCTATTTAGATACTTCCATAAATATATATTATTGATACATGATGATTGATGAGCAAAACTATGGAAGTTAATTGATGATCTATAACTCTCTACTTTCTACCATATATGTGATATAGTGCATTAGTTGTATCATGATCTTGTGACGACTTGTATATGGTTTCTTTATGATTTAGGTACATATAGATACTGATTTAATGTATTAATTATTATAAAGGTGTATTGATCAATGATGATCAATGGTTGATGAATTGGTAAGAACGGCTCATCCCTATACTTTTCTATATTAATGTAGTTGATGAAGCCTTGTATGGCATTGTGTGGTATGGTCCACTTATGGTAGAGGTATTTACTTTATTATCATTATATATGTGTTGACCATGGCCTTGAAGGCAAATGATGATTATATGAAGGAGTGCTCTTGATGATCGCCTTATGTGTAACTTGTGCCTAGTCTTCTTCTCTAGTTGTGAATCTAGGTGATGTTACTATTGCTATGAGCATGTAAATGTCTATGTTAAGGTTATAAATACTTTCTGCCTTTGATGAGGTCTTATAATGCTATATTTTATTTAAAGATAAGATAATTACATAAAGACTAAAGCTTACTGTGAGAATGTTCTAATCTTAAGTAAATGAGTCTTATTCTATGCAAACCATTCTGTGATGTTGTGTGATGTATCATTCACTAGGATGAATTGATAGATGTACTAGCATAGGCAGGGTATATGACTTTGACTATGCATTGCTCATGTGCACCTTGATGGGACAGTTCCTAGGTTGGTCTTCTAAGGACATGCATAGGATTGTATGAACATGTTATGAATATGACTTATATGCTATGATGTTAAGTATATGATATGATGAAGTATGAATGTGCATAGTGTCTTAGTGTGGTTATATGAAAGGATTGCTCATATAGGTACACATATAGACTTATGCATTGATATATGAACATGTGTGACATTATGTGTTATGTGAAAGGTTTGCTTACATATATGCATACAGACACACACATGAATGATGATCTAGTCAATAGAGGAGACTTTAAAGGTGTAATCAAGAGTATCCTAAACTACATAGTGCTAATACATATGATATGTCCATGTGAAATAATCTTCTCACAAGATTTAGGTTGATGAATTTTCATCCTATGACCTATGAGCTAAGCATAGGAGGGGATGAATATCCTAAGACTATAGTTTATAGAGTAAGGTTAATATGACTTTTAATAAAGGAAACTTAGCTTAATACTGATTGAACTTGATTATGAGTGTGTGTCCCTTCCCAATGAGGGAAGGTAGGTCACCATAAACCTCACGGGGTGGATAGCCTCATGACCCAACAGGGTATTAGAGTGATGTTTCCATAAGTGAATTACCATAATGCCCCATCTAGGCATAAAGAGGGTTCTCACATGTACCCAAAGTTTCGTTACTATTCTTTCCACATAGGATCTAGCAATGTGATATAATTTAGTATGGTAACATGTGTTAATGTTCTACCTTGGCTAGGTAAGAACAACTTCCATTGGTGTAAGGCTGTACAACACCAAATTCCATGTTTAGCACCCATAGTCTTAGTGTCGGTTAAGGCTATAGTTTACCTAAAGTAAAATGGAAAGTGGAAGTAAATGAATAGGATCCTAACTAGAATGATTTAAGGGAGGTTACTTAGGATATATGGAAGTAATGACCCCATCTAGACATTGCACAAGTAGCTCTTTAGGAAGTCTTAGGAAGGTGACCTAATGTGTATGTTTTATGAGTATGTCTTTATGCATGGCATGGTAGCATTTATCTACTTGTCATGAAGATGTGCATGGTATGAGTCTATGTGATGTGGTCTTATTGTTATATGCACTATGTGAGTCTTAATGATTATATGATGAAGATTGTTGATATGAATGGAGCTGTCCTTATGTGTTATGTTGATGTATGAAATGCTAAGGTTTGTGGTCTCATGAATGTTCACTAATAATGTATGGGGTTATGGGGCTTCATATGTTAATTGCACTAGTAGACTATGATTGGGGTCATGAACAAGGTCTCATAATAATATATAAGAAAAGAAGTAAATATATGTGTAAATTGATGTAGCTTACTGTGATGTTCTTATGGTTTTGACTTAAATGTGTCTTTGATATTTTATGCTTATATGATGATATGTGTTGGATTATGTAGGTTATATGTATTTTTTCTTGTGGCCTTATGGTGATGCATTGCACCAAGTATCACTAGAGGGTTACTTGGGAGGTTAATGAATAAAGAAAAGAATGCTCACTGTTAAGGGAAATTAGTTCACTCTAAAGTGACTTCAATTATGTCATAAATTCTATATGTTATCTTATGTGATGTTTGGCCTTTGAATATGTCTATATAAAGTATGTGAGAGATATAAACGTAATTGTTTAATGGTTTTATAAAAATTTACTCAAAAAGGCATGAAGTATGATTTCAAGAAAATGTCCCTTTTAAATGCAGGTTTTTGCATGGTTGTCATACTTAGTGCATTCTTGTACTAATCCCATTCTTCTCTACTTTTTACAAAAAGTGTAGGTTCTGGATGCTTAAAAAGGATGGATATGATTGAGGATCTTGATAGATGATTCCCAAGCTCAAGGAAAGGGGTCCTTATGTTCCAAGGATTCCCTACTCATGCCATTACTGTAAATTGTTTAAATATTGTACACTTATGTGTTATGTTTTAATGGTCGTGTCCCTAGTATTCTAATGTGTTGAGTCTAAGATGTCAAAGAGATAATATATATATATATATATATATATATATATATATATATATATATATATATATATATATATATATGTATATATATATATGTATATATATATATGTATATATATATATATATATGTATATATATATATGTATATATATGTATATATATATGTATATGTATATGTAGATTTCTGTAGAAGTTCCTTCCTCTTCTTTGACAACTGTTTTAAGAATGGTTGCGTTAAAAATGGTGTTTTTATCCTGCTCAGTCAGGTAATTATCCCACCAATTTTTTAACGTTCCTGTAAAGCCTGCTATTACTCTGTGAGCAGCTTGTTTGTCAGAAGCACCTCTTAATTTATAAGCTGTTACAGAAATTCCGATTTCTTGTAATTTATTATAAATCTGTCCTTCTGCCATACCGTCAATATTCCATTCTGTTATGCCGTTTCCATCGGCATGAGAAGAAGGATGAAGATGATCTTCTTCAAATTGGATATCAGGAAAGGAAGGTCTGGGGTAAAAGTTTCTTCTATTTGGATATCTATTATCTGAATGGATAGTACTAAGGTTGTTTCCTTTGGTAACATTCAACATAGAGAGCTGTTCACTGATTTTTTCAATAAGGGTCGAGTTATCATCCTTTTTACTAAGGTCAGGGAAATTTTCTTTGGAAAACTCAAGGACCTTAAAGATAGGAATGGTTTCACCCTTTTCAAGATAGGAGTCTTGAAATCCTTAACAACCTATACTGTAAAAGGCTTACAGATTTGAAGTGGTATAAGGATATGTTCATTAACAAAGTTATGATCAGACAAGATTGTAATAATGATTATTGGAAAGAACGATTTATCAGTGGTTTACCCCCTCACTTCGCTGAAAAGGTAAGGACAAAGATCAAAGACAGGTGTGAAGGAAAAATTCCTTACAGCCATTTGTCTTATGGAGATCTAATCAGCGTCGTAACCATAGTTGCTATGGAACTATGTACAGATCTTAAGTTAAGAGAACAACTCAAAAACGATAAAAGAATTACATCAGTCGAATTGGGAAGCTTTTGTCAAGACTTTGGTTTTCCTGCTTTAAAACCACCTTCAGCTAAAAAGGCTGATAAAAACACTCGCCAAGATGATCGAAAGATTTGCAAGAAAAGATCATCTAAATCCAAGGATCATAAGCATAAAAATAAGGAGACTTCGAGAAAACCCTCTTCAGGAGATACATGCTGGACATGTGGAAAGAAAGGACATAGGTCAAACCAATTCCCAAGAAATAAGAAGAAAAAGAAAAAGATTAGTCTCCTCCAAGTAGATGATGAAACCAAAGATAAGCTCTTCTCTATCCTTGAAGAAGAAGAATCAGAATCCGATTCTGAATCCATACATTCTCAGAATTCTTCAGAAGAAAGTGATGAAGAATTTCTTAATATCGCTCAAAACTCTGATAACGAGACAACTTATGATTGTCATGGTCCATCTTGCCTTTGCGGTGCAAAGGACGTCAACGTTCTTTCAGGAAAAACAGCTGAAACATTGTTCGAGACCATCAAACATATTCAAGACGAAGATGCTAAAAGAAAGTATCTTCTTGAGTTACAAAAATTAGTCACCAAGCATCAACAAGAAGAAAGGCCTCATGTTGAGCCCTTCAGTATGAAACAAATTATGAACAGGTTTGATTCTAGGAAAGAACAACCCTCTATCGAAGAACTTAGAGGAGAAGTTAATTCTCTCAAAAGAGAAATTAGAGACATTAAATCTAGGCTACATTGCCTAGAGATCAATGATCTTGCTAACAAAGTTTTTGAGAATTCCTCCACCAAAAACGCTTCTCCTGATAAAGATAATTTAGGTGAATCCTCACAAAATCAAGATAGTGACGATGATGACTCAGCTGGAGTCACTATGATCACCAAAGTCAGACCTCAAAGTTCTCATATTATGATAAAACTTGTGATCAACAACAATTTGGTTCTCAACAAGATTGCCTTATTAGACAGTGGTGAAGACAGAAATTGTATTGTGGAAGGTTTAATCCCTACCAAATATCTGCAGAAAGGTACTACTAAATTATACAACGCTACTGGTGAACGTATTATTATTGATTATAAACTGCATAATGCTCATATTTGTAACAATGGTATTTGTTTAGCAAATGATTTTGTTATAACTAAAAACATCAATGAAGAAATTATTCTAGGAATACCTTTTATAACTCAGATAAAACCGTATATATCTGATTTTGATGCTATTAAAACCACTATTTTGGGAAAAGATATTTCTTTCCCTTTCATTAAAACCCTTTCACTTGATGAAAGAACTTTTATTCATAAGAAAACCGCTTTTAAACTAAATAATTTGTCTCAGCAGGTTTGTTTTCTTTAAGACGATAGTAAATATCAAAAAATTGAGCAAATTTTAAAAACCCCGGGAATGATCTCTAAGATTTCAAACCTAAAAGAGATTTTTGAAAAAGAAATTTGCTCAGATTTTCCTAACTCCTTTTGGGACAGAAAGTCTCACACTGTTGATCTTCCATATATCGATGGATTCAATGAACAGGCCATTTCTACGAAAGCTAGGCCTATTCAAATGAATCAAGATCTTATGGAAATCTGCAAAACAGAAATTAACTCTTTTTTGAATAACAAGATTATTCGCCCTTACAAGTCCCCTTGGAGCTGTTCAGCTTTTTATGTCAATAATGCAGCTGAAAAGGAAAGAGGAGCCCCAAGGTTAGTCATAATAAACCTTGGGGATATTTTGAGAGAAATCTACCCCTCTAAGTTTTCCCTTATCAATCTGTTCAGTGGAGGGAATTGAGTCACCTTCACTGGGTTCATGCTCCCCCCGAAAAACGGAAGAAGGTCTAGCTGAAGACATTCTTCTACTTGAAGACGCTTGGCTAAAGGAATTGTTCCTAAGAAACTTTAGGTTAACTGATCCATCAGGAAACTGAATTAGATGATCGAGTTGAGACCTTTCAGTTCGAACAGGTAAAGGGTTGGTTATAGATTGGAAATTCCAATCTTCGTCTGTGAGAATATCATTCCATTTCAATAATCTAGGAACAAAGGTAGTACTATGCTGTTGATTTGCTTCCATAAGCATAGTGAATCCTTTTGAACTAACCAAGATCTACACAGAAGGCTGGCGGTAGTCCGCACGACCATCCAGATCTGGATTTAACATGAACCCAGGTTATGAATTGAAACGTATTATAGTTATGTTAAAAGTTTTATCCTAAATTTCGACTGTATGGTATCTTTACTCGAGCATGGGATTCATCTCCAATATAAATAGATAGCAGTTCTAACAGGGTTTCAGGCTGCCCCTAACTTCAACTCAATGGGGACTTACAATACCACTGCTCGCTATGTATTCATATTCAAGATTTACCACCATCTCAAAACCAAGTCAAAAACTTTAAGATAAAAGATTTAAGAACTATAATATGATTTCAACATAACTTAGTTAGATCCAGATATTAGATAAGAACATCATACAAGAACTATGAAGCTAGCATAGATATGAAGTAACTTAGCCGGCCATAAAGACGGCAACTACAGAAGATGATGGTAAAAGAAAATAAATTTATACCTTAAAGAGATTCTTCAGTTCCAAAGCAAACTTTAATTTCACAAAAGATTTACAAGAGAGAAGAGAGAGAAAATAGAAAACAAACTTAAAAAAACCTGCCTCCTACTTCTAAATGAGGCTTCTTATATAGACAATAAAAGTAAAGAGGGGGTCCTCATATGGGCCCTACATACTGTTTTAAACAGTTAAAAGATAAGATTTTTGATAAGATTTTAAATCTTATCTTTTCCTTTAAGGTTTTTCTTTATTGTGTTTTCCTGTTCCTTCACAGATGCCAGGAATTCTTCTACTTGTTGCAGCTGTCCTTCTGATAGCTCGCAGTTTTGATCTACAGACTGTTCATCAGCTGTATCACTTTGACCACTTCTCATAGAAGTGTCTGATTTATCAAATTCTGCAATATCTGTTAGCAGATTTCTTTTAATTTCGGCCAAGTATTTATTTATTAATTCTTCTTTATTTCCTTCTTGGATGGAAATTCTTCTAGCAATATGCTTTACTGATCCTTCTGCAGAAATATCTTTCTGAGGAATTTCTTGATAGATCTTTATTGTGTTGCTGATCTGGTCCAGAAGTTCTTGTCCATATAATTTGCCTGTAGCTGGATCCTTACGATTTAATTTGTCCCAAAAGTTAGTAAAATACTTTCTATATAAGCGAGGGATGTTTTCTCCTGGGGTATAGCCCATTTCCGTAGTCCATTTATGGATCCAAGGAATTGAGAATTCTATAAAAAAAATACATCTGATCTACTTTATCAATACAAGAAACATGATCTTGTAAAAATAAGTTTGTAATAAATGGGGAGACTTTTGCCCATTCCTTATAAAGAATAAAAAAATTATCTGGTAAAATCTTTACCGTTGGTCCATGGAAAGACCACCAATTTAAAAACCAGTTTGGTAAATCTTTAGAAAAAACCTTAGCACAGATTTTTACAAACCAAGTGTGCTTTTGCTTATAATTATTATAATAAAAAACTTTATTAAAAGCTTGGATATAATCCCAGTAGGTAAAACTCATATTTACCCCATTAACCAAAACTTGTTTTTCATGAAGAGTGGAGATTCCCCAATCTTCTGCTGATATAATCTGCTTGAAAGTTATTTTGGAAAAATTATAAATAGTACTATCAAAATCAGAAAAGTGCTGAAATTCTGCACTTTTAGTATTAATGAGAATAGATTCATAGTAAGTTCGAGACTTATATGTCTCGCCAGGAAAATATAATCCTTTTGTGAGATATCTCTGGAGTATATTCCAGGGTTCATTTCTTCTCTGAATATCAGAATTTTCTAAAAGAAATATAATTTCTTTTTTATCCGTTTCTTCCGGATTACTGACTGGGTCAGTTTCTTTGGCTATAGAGGCAAAAGTATAACTTTGCTCTTTTGTTTGCAGATATGCTTGAATTTGTTCATATAATGAACTATCTTTTGGAATATCTTTAAGATTTAATGTAGATGAAGCTGATGACGAAGCTTCTCCAACCTTTAATTTAATCAAGGTTTTGTGTCCATGTTGTATAACTGGGTAAGAAGAGTCATATGACGACCTTGTAGATTGGTAAGAGGATGATCTTCCTCTACCTCTGTTGTTTCTTCCTCCTCGACCACGAATATGTGAGCATGGAGGTTCATTGCCTCCCGCCATCCTGAAAAGAGGAATAAACTTTTAATAATTATCAAAATGTCCTTCAATATCATATTCCCAATTATCATCATCTAAAGAAAAAACAGTTTCATAATCATGGAATAAATCTTCCATAATGAGTTTATCAAATATTATATCAACAATAACCTCCCTTAAATCAGAATTTAAAGGCTGTAAAACTTTAAATATTGTGATAAGAGTCTTATAACCAATAAGATAACTATAAGGAGACATTTTTAGGATGTAAGAAATTCTCTCGACAAGAAATCAGGGAGAGAATTATCACTTCCCTTTTTATAATGGATTTCGAAGTCAAAAGGAGCTAGTTGGGCTTGCCACCTAGCAAACATTAATTTTGAAATATCATGTTTGAAATCTTTATCAAACATAAATTTTACTGATTGAGCATCAGTTCTGATAATAAATTTTTGATTGTATAAATCATCTTGAAATTTTAAAACACATTTAACAATACAAAGCATTTCATGCGCCACAGTCGCATATTTGCGTTGTGATTCAGACCATTTGCCCGAATGAAATCTAATAAGATATTAAATTTTATCATGGGGATTTACTTGTTTAAGTATCCATCCATAACCAATATTTGAAGCATCAGTTTCAATAATTTTAATCCAATTTGGATAAGCAAGAGAAAGGCAAGGCAAATATTGAACCCTTTTCTTAATAGATTTAACTAAATTAGTAAGATCGTCATTCCAAGGTAGTATTCTACCTTTTTTCAACCTGTCAGTTAAAGGAGCAAGATCTTTAGAAAGATTTTTATAAAAAGGAGAAATATAATTCAAACTGCCCAAAAATCTTTGAAGCATTGTTTTACCAGTGATTTCATCAGGAAATTTTGATGCAAAATCTATTGATCTCTGAATTGGATTAATTCTCCCTTGACAAATTTGATGACCCAAAAATCTTACATCTGTTTGAAAAAGACTCATCTTGGTTTTAGATATAACCAAACCATTTTGTATAACAATATTTTTAAAAATATCAAGATGCTTTATATGAGAATCTAATGTTTTAGAATAAACAAGAATATCATCAATATAAACAATAATAAAATCCATATAAGGATTAAAAATATCATTCATAATTTTTTGAAATTCAGATGGTGCATTTTTTAAACCAAAAGGCATAACATTCCATTCGTATTGACCAAAAGGAACATTAAACGCAGTTTTATAAGTATGTTCTTTAAAAATTTGAATTTGCCAATAACCTGATTTTAAATCAAATTTTGAAAATATGTTAGCATCATATAATCTTGATAAAAGATCTTTTTTATTAGGAATAGGATACCTAATCCATTTTAAAACTTTATTTAAAGGTTTGTAATTTATTACCAACCTGGGAGCACCTCTTTCTTGTTCTGCAACTTTATTAACATAAAATGCAGTACAAGACCATGGTGATTTAGAGGGTTTTATAAGTCCCTTTGATAATAAACTCTTAATTTCTTTTTTGCAGAAATCGACAAGTTCAGAATTCATTTGACAGGGGCGAGATTTTGTAGGAATATCTGCTTCATTGAAAGAATCTTCATAAGGCAAAGTTACAATATGCTTTTTCCTGTCCCAAAAAGCATTTGGATGCTCTGCACAAATATTAGAAGCCATTTTGCCAGAAATTAATTTAATTTTTTCCTGGACTTTAGAAGATTGTAAAGATTCTGAAATATTCAGACTATAAATTTCCATTTGTAAAGAATCAATATGTTTTTGTTTCAAATGAATCAAAGAGTTAATATCTCTAGTAACAGGTTCTGTTATGAAATCAAAATTAATAGTATTACCATTATAATTTGCTGTAAAACCTTTTGCATTTAATTTTGAAAAAGGATAAATAGCATTTATAAAAGGAGTGCCCATTATAATTGGCGGATTTAACTGATTTTTGACCAGGAAGAAAAAGTGAGGAATACAAACTTTACTTTGACAAATACAAGTATTAGATAATTTATACTTGATGTCTAAAGCATGATTTGATGCAGATTTAACAACATGCGTAGTTTTTTCAAAATATCTCGAAGGAATTAGTCCTTCTTGAATGCAACTAACATCAGCACCACTATCAATCATAGCAATACTGGAAATTTTAAAATTATTATCAATAAGAATGGTACAATTTATATACCAACGATGAGCAGTAACAATTTGAAGCATTCCAAGAAATTTAACACTTGGCTCAGGAATATCTTCCTCTTTTTCAGAAATAGAATCATTTTCATTAGAAATATTATTTTCTAATTGAGAAATACGATGATCAGTAATCAATTGATTTTGTTTTAAAGATTTAATTTCTTTTTTAAGGTTTTCAACCTCCTGTTTTAAATCATCCAAAGAAGTATCTCTTATAATACTAGGTTTTTTCTTTTCAAGTCTAGTAAAAACTTCTTGAATAGAATATGGACTAGTACTAAAGTTTTCAAAAGATTTTTCTTCCTTCTTTGGTTTTTCAAAATTCTTTGAAGAAGATGGTTTTGAAGAAGCCATATTTAAAATCTTGTTTCGAAGATTTTCATCTGAAACATCTTTTAAAAGTTCAATAATATTTTCTGAAGAAATCATTTTAAAAGATAAATCTTCAAAACTTTGATGTAATTTATCAATGTAAGAATCTCCTATTTGAGACTGCAATCTATAAAATTCATCATGACCACAAGTACAGTTACCATCTGGACATTTGGCACAATTGTTAGAAATCTCAATATTGTTATCTGAGACCTGTCCTGAAGAATCTTCTGATTTATCAGAAGAATTAGAATCTGAATCTGATTCATAAAGTAACTCATAGAGTTTGTCCTGAGTTGATTCATCCAACTCCAAGGCTTTAAACTTTTCAGCTTTGCAATTATTTGCAAGATGTCCAAATCTCCCACATTTGTAACATTTAATGTTCTTTAAGTCCCTTGTAGAAAAGTTTTTAGCAAACCTTGTTGCTTTCCTATGGGATTTCTTTTCTTCTTTTTTCTCTTTATATCGTTTTGAACGATGACTTCTTTTATGATGTCTTTCTTCAGATCTGTTTGTTCTTTGTTTTGAACTAGATGGTCCTTCAATACCAAACTGAGTACAAAAATCTCCTAATTGAGATTTCTCAGACTTTTGAGTATTTTTTATCTGTTGAGCAAGTTTAAGCTCATTGCAAAGATTTAATCCTTCTTGGGTACAAGTCCCTATTAACTTTCCATAAGTTAATGTATCATAAGGGATTTCTAAATTATCCCCTCTTAAGACCTTTTTTATTTTTTCGGCAAATAAGGGGGGAAGACCATCAATGAATTTATTCTTCCAATAATCATATTTACTTTCAGGTAGTTCCATTACTCTACTCATGAAAGTATCTTTATACCACCGAAAATGACCCAAATGTTTACACTTAAGTCCATTTAGAAGAGTTCTAATAGTTTCATTCTGGTTGGAAAATCTTCCATTAAAATGTTCCAAAATGGTTAGAACCAGTGTATAAACAGCATCTTCAACTTTTTGAACTGAAGTCCTTTCCGCTGGCTGACCTTTCTCATCCGTACCAGTTTCTCTTATAATTTCTTCTTTGTATGCATTCATAATTGAATACTTTTCTTCAGGTGTTAGGAAATTATCCCACCAACCTCTTATTTGGCCTGTAAAACCTGCTATAATCATTTTACAGATAGCATGATCATTATTGCTATTTGTATGACGACAAATTGATGAGTACATCAACATACGATGTACTACAATGGATAGCTGTCTTTCAGTTAGGGCATCAATATTCCATTCATATACTTCATTTCCACTGTAGGATGTGTTAGTTTGGTTCCAATCTCTTTCTTCAACTAACACATCTTGAGGAGTTGGACGAGGATAATAATAAGTCATCATTGAAGGGAGGGTTGCATAACCCCCTTTTCCTATAACCTTTTGCTTTTGGTTATGGTTATAACCAGATTTAAATCTCCTGGATTGTACTTCCGAAACATCTTGATTCGGATACTGGATACCAGAAAGTTGATCAAAATAATCATTTTTGGGAAAATCATTAGAAATGGGTTTTGAACCTAAGCCAGATAATTTTTTATCAAGAAGATCTTCAACTTCTTTATAAAAAGATTTAACTTTAAAACCAGTTGTATCAACAGGTCGTTGAAGATGAGTGGGAACATTTAAAACAGTTTTTGAAGTAGAAGCTATATCTTCTTTAGGAGTTTTTTGAAAATCTTTTACCAATCTAATCAAATCATCTAATTTTTTGTCTAAAGAACTGATATGCTCACCAAGGACTTTAACATAAAGACTCAAATAATTATTTTGAGAAATAAGGTTATTAACCTCTTGAACAGTAATCTGGGCAACATCTGTTTCAATAAACTTTTGAAAAGCTGAAAAAGTTATCCCAGTATTATTTGGTAAAATAAAAGGAGCTTGAGGAGGGTAAATGGCTTTAGTAATAGCACCACCACTCTCTTTATAAGTCCTTTCAATAACATTTACATATAAAGGTAAATAAGTAGTTATAAACCAAGGAACAAAATAAATTATTTTATTATGTAATCTACAAATATCATAAAAATCCTCAGAAATATTTTTTAAATCATTTTCACTATAAGTTTCAAAAAACCAAATTCTAAATTGGTTCCATTTTTTATTATAAAATTATTTTTGAATATGTTTTCTTGCCAGAGACCGTGGACTAAAATCAATAAGTTGTTTAGACATAATCAAATATCATTGAGGTCAGTTGATTTATCAACACTGAAGTCCATTTCTGACTGAGTTGGATCCATATCTGACAACTTATCAGTTGCTTGGACAATATTTGTTCTAGGGTCTATCCTTACCCTTTCAACCAATCCTTCACTTGCAATATCACTCAAAGTGTGAAGAGATAGAGGTTTTCGTCTAGCTGTTCCATAGCTAGGACCTTCATGACTTATTGGAGAAATATGTTGAATTTCTTGTAACCTTCTATAACCAGAAAAGGATCTCCTATTGTAAATCGGAGAGTTATAAACAGAAGAGTTATTAGAAAACTCTATACATACCTTTCCATCAGGATTTTGAGAAATATGAGAATAGTCACTATTAGTTACTTCTTCAGCAACCTGTCTTTGAGACACAACATTATTTAAAATCCATTTATCAGGAAAATTAATTTCATCCCATTTAATAGGCCTTCTTGTCGTAATTTTTTATTTAACAAAATTAGTTTCGACAAGGATAGTTTCACTAGATGAATCGTATAACTTACATCTAGGATTCAGAGTAGTTAATAACTTATAATAAATTCTATAAGAAAGGCATATAAGCTCAGAACCAACCGCATAGTTATATCCATGGGTTTTAACATTTAATGTAAGAGCATCAAGAATATTCCTGTTAGATAAAGACAATTGCAAATTAGGTTGAGTATTGAAATATACTGGCCCGTAAGCAAAAGTAGATTCAATAGAACCCATAAGCGATTGTCTGAAATCTAAGTTTCTAGCATCTTTTAAAGCTGCTAAAAATGTTTCAGGTAATCCTTTAAGAGTTAATGGTTTGAAAGCAATTTGCACCATACCAATATGCATCCAGTTATATCTGGATTTGTAGAGGTCAATATCCCTCTTATTTAATAATTGAATAATTTGTTCATCAGAATTTAACGCCAAAGATTGTTCTGTGGTTTTAACCACCTGCTTAGTAGATAATTTATCAAACCAGCCATAATCATAAATAAGTCTTGTATCCACTTTAGGGATAGTCCATTTGTTTAACAAATCAAGATTTTGAGGTATGTCTACCTCTTCCAGTCTAGAACTTTTAACAAGATTATCTTCGATATTCATAAAACAGTGAAATCTTCATATCTATGCTATACATCATTAGATCTGATACCATAAATGAGCGGAATTAAATACAAGAATAATACTAAGTATTTAACAGGATCAACTAGACTTACAAAATTAAAAACTTCTTTATTCAAGCATATGAACAAGCATCATTACAAAGAGAGAGATTTTCATTCAATTTTCTTAGTGAAGGAAATTGTCGGATGTCTTTCTCTCTATTACAACAAGTCTTTTATAGACAAAAAGTAAAACTAAAGCATAAGATAAGATCGAATCTTTTAAGATAAGATCGAATCTTTGCTTTTCTTCTGCTGCTGATAATGGTAGGGGCCATCTGCCTTTCTTTTTCTGAACAAGATAAGAGACTTGACATAAAGAAGGCATCTTCTTTTATAATGGTAGGTCCCTCTGGGGTCCATATGTTAAATCAGTAAAGATTCCGTTTCTTTGAAACTCCTTTACTTTTTCATAGACAATTCTGATTTTTAATCTCTGTCTTGAAAACTAATTATTCCACCTTTTAATAGGCTCAATTAGGATTTAATCAAATGGATTTAGGTAAGATTGAGCTAAAGCCTTTGGGTTTAGCATGTCGCCATTATCGTCACTTTGTGAAGAGGCTTCTTCAAGAAGTTGCTCAATGGCAGCTTGATCTGGATTAGCCTTTTCATTATCTAGATCAGACAATGCTTTCTCAAGGCGTTGTTTTAATTCACTCTTAGATGGTGAATCCTTGATTGGTAGGCTTTTGGAGGATGATGGGGTTTCTTTTTTTGCTGGAGACCATCCTTTGATCCTTATCTCTTTAGAGAGATATTTGATCCTATCAAATTCAGCAGTACAAAATGTCCAACTTATAATATAAGATAGACGTCTTTTAAAGAAATACTTACATAATTTTATATGCTCTGGAAGAGTAGAGATGTTTTCATCAATTTGAAATTGTAGATAACCATCTTCAAACCTCTTTGGGATAACCTGTTTATTGCCTCCGAAGTAGCTCCACCATTCGTAGAACCACCTGGGGATTACAGAAGTCGAGGCTTCTGTGCAGTACTTGACAAACCATGAATGAGTGGTAGGTCTAACAAATAGAAAGTTCATCCACGCATTCCTGTAATCAAACCAATTGAACGTTTGGGGGTTAAACCTTTTAGAAAGGTTTATAGGGGTAAAGAGATGATCAGTCAACCAATTAGAGGGAGATAAAATCCTTTTAATTGTAAATTTCGAATAGGCAATGCTATCCGGGTCAGATTGATCTGCAAGTTCATGCTCGATTTCGATAGAACCTGTGTCAATAAGAATAAATTCAAAATATCTTCTAGTTTTTAACGCATTATCGCTATCTACATAGTTCCTATTATGGTAAACAGGTTTAAGTAGATGCTTAATTTCTAAATTTTGTAGTTCCTTGTCAAGAGCAAGGATTGGAAAAGTATATAAAGGATACACTTCAAACTTCTCTTTCTCTGAGGAAGGAGTCTTTTCTGTAATCTTCGAAGATACAGCTTCAGCAAAATTTTCTGGTTGTTTCATTGCATAACTTTCACTTGTTATCTTTTGGGAAAATCTATGTTTTCCTGAAGGAGATACAGAGGATTCTGGATCCTGAGAAAAAGGCTTCTTCAATACAAGCATTTTTGAAGAACTGCTCTGTGGTAAAGCTGCTGGATTAAGAGGTGGAAACTGAGCCAATGCTGAGTATCTATTTTGATTTAAGCTTGGCCTGATTGAGTATGGATTTGCTCCAGGATTCAAGGCTGTAGGTCTGACCTTATTATAAACGGATTTACTCCAGAAGTTGGTGCAATAGGCCTAGTTGGCCTAGCCTGCTTATTTCGTCGATTCATTTTTTCCCTGCAAGAATTCTCGAGTTAGAAAGTCTGGAAGAGAGTTTTCTTCTCCCTTAAGATATTCTATTTGAAAATCAAAACTGGATAATAAAGCTTGCCATCTAGCAAATATTTGTTTAGAGACAAGGTTTTTAACATCTTTTTCAAGGATTTCTTTAGCAGATTTACAGTCAACTCTCAGTAAAAACTCCTTATTAGCAAGGTCATCTTGAAACTTAGTGATACACAAAACAATAGCAAGAACCTCTTTCTTAACAGTGCTATAATTGCATTGCTCAGAGTTCCAGATACCAGAAGTAAAACGAACAAGTTGTTCAGGTTCCTTTGGGGCTTTTCTTTTTTTGAGAATGCCGCCATAACCTGTATCAGAAGCGTCGATTTCTACAATCATAAAATAATTAGGGTTGGGAATCCCTAAGCAAGGAAGACTTTTAACAAGTCTTTTGATATGAATGACCGCATCAGTTTGAGGCTTAGTCCAAGGGGGAGTAGAAGTCTTCAACCTATCATATAAAGGTTTACAGATTTGCTTGATTTTAGGAATGAAATCAGCAACATAGTTAAGACTTCCTAAAAAGCGCTGCAACTGAGTTTTATCTATTATAACGTCAGGGAATTTATCAGCAAAGTCAATAGCTCTACAAATGGGAGTATAAGAACCTTGAAATAAATCATGACCAAGAAATCTTATTTTTGTTTGAAATAACAAAATCTTTTTAGCACTAACGACAAAGCCATTATGCTTGACAATATTAAAAAATGTATTTAAATGTTTAAAATGAGAATCAATGTCCTCAGAAAATATCAAAACATCATTAATATAAACAATTGAAAATCTGCTAATATGATTGAAAATGGAATTCATTATATTTTGAAATTCTGAAGAGGCATTCTTGAGCCCAAAAGGCATAACGTTCCATTCATACTGTCAAAAAGGGACATTGAAAGCAGTTTTATATTTATCCTTTTAAGAAATTTGGATTTGCCAAAAACCGGATTTCATATAAAACTTGTTGTAAATATTAGCTTTATAAGTTCTTTTTAAGAGATCTCTTTTGTTAGGAATCGGATATCTGATCCATTTCAAAACTTTGTTTAAAGGTTTGTAGTTTATGACTAACCTTGGGGCTCCTCTTTCCTTTTCAGCTGCATTGTTGACATAAAAAGCTGAACAGCTCCAAGGGGACTTGGAAGGGCGAATAATCTTGTTATTCAAAAGAGAGTTAATTTCTGTTTTGCAGATTTCCATAAGATCTTGATTCATTTGAATAGGCCTAGCTTTCGTAGAAATGGCCTGTTCAGTGAATCCATCGATATATGGAAGATCAACAGTGTGAGACTTTCTGTCCCAAAAGGAGTTAGGAAAATCTGAGCAAATTTCTTTTTCAAAAATCTCTTTTAGGTTTGAAATCTTAGAGATCATTCCCGGGGTTTTTAAAATTTGCACAATTTTTTGATATTTAATATCGTCTTTAAGAAAACAAACCTGCTGAGACAAATTATGTAGTTTAAAAGCGGTTTTCTTATGAATAAAAGTTCTTTCATCAAGTGAAAGGGTTTTAATGAAAGGGAAAGAAATATCTTTTCCCAAAATAGTGGTTTTAATAGCATCAAAATCAGATATATACGGTTTTATCTGAGTTATAAAAGGTATTCCTAGAATAATTTCTTCATTGATGTTTTTAGTTATAACAAAATCATTTGCTAAACAAATACCATTGTTACAAATATGAGCATTATGCAGTTTATAATCAATAATAATACGTTCACCAGTAGCGCTGTATAATTTAGTAGTACCTTTATGCAGATATTTGGTAGGGATTAAACCTTCCACAATACAATTTCTGTCTGCACCACTGTCTAATAAGGCAATCTTGTTGAGAACCAAATTGTTGTTGATCACAAGTTTTATCATAATATGAGAACTTTGAGGTCTGACTTTGGTGATCATAGTGACTCCAGCTGAGTCATCATCGTCACTATCTTGATTTTGTGAGGATTCACCTAAATTATCTTTATTAGGAGAAGCGTTTTTGGTGGAGGAATTCTCAAAAACTTTGTTAGCAAGATCATTGATCTCTAGGCAATGTAGGCTAGATTTAATGTCTCTAATTTCTCTTTTGAGAGAATTAACTTCTCCTCTGAGTTCTTCGATAGAGGGTTGTTCTTTCCTAGAATCAAACCTGCTCATAATTTGTTTCATACTGAAGGGCTCAACATGAGGCCTTTCTTCTTGTTGATGCTTGGTGACTAATTTTTGTAACTCAAGAAGATACTTTCTTTTAGCATCTTCATCTTGAATATGTTCGATGGTCTCGAACAATGTTTCAGCTGTTTTTCCTGAAAGAACATTGACGTCCTTTGCACCGCAAAGGCAAAATGGACCATGACAATCACAAGTTGTCTCGTTATCAGAGTTTTGAGCGATATTAAGAAATTCTTCATCACTTTCTTCTGAAGAATTCTCAGAATGTATGGATTCAGAATCGGATTCTGATTCTTCTTCTTCAAGGATAGAGAAGAGCTTATCTTTGGTTTCATCATCTACTTGGAGGAGACTAATCTTTTTCTTTTTCTTCTTATTTCTTGGGCATTGGTTTGACCTATGTCCTTTCTTTCCACATGTCCAGCATGTATCTCCTGAGAGAAATCTACCCCTCTAAGTTTTCGCTTATCAATCTGTTCAGTGGAGGGAATTGAGTCACCTTCACTGGGTTCATGCTCCCCCCGAAAAACGGAAGAAGGTCTAGCTGAAGACATTCTTCTACTTGAAGACGCTTGGCTAAAGGAATTGGTCCTAAGAAACTTTAGGTTAACTGATCCATCAGGAAACTGAATTATATGATCGAGTTGAGACCTTTCAGTTCGAACAGGTAAAGGGTTGGTTATAGATTGGAAATTCCATTCTTCGTCTGTGAGAATATCATTCCATTTCAATAATCTAGGAACAAAGGTAATACTATGCTGTTGATTTGCTTCCATAAGCATAGTGAATCCTTTTGAACTAACCTTAAGAGCCTTAGGGGCAATGGTAGTCTTCATAAGCTTATAATAAACCCTATATATAACAGCTATTTCTCTGGTGTCCACCTTGCTATTCATGTTCTTGTTTTTGACGTTGAGCGTCAAAGTATCCATAATATTGGGGTCAGTAATATCAACAGAATAGTTAGGATAACAGTTAAAGTAAACCGGGCCATCATCGAGGTTACTTTCTAAGACTCCTAAAATAGAATCATCAAAGTTAAGAAGTCTACCATCACACAGGAGTAAACAAATAGGAATATTAAGACCTTTTCGGAAAAGAGGTTTGACAGCGATTTGAACAAGACCGATATGAAGAAATTTAAAATCTTTTTTATAACGATCAATATCAGCAGCAATTAATAATTTAATAGATTCAAGGCTATTATTAATAGCAGTAGTTTGTTCACAAGTTTTAATATTAAAACATTTAAACAAAGAGAAGTTTCCTAACTGATAAATTTTTTCAAAAGACAATCGAGGGATGTCCCAATTTTGCAAATCATTTTCTATTTTTTAAATAGAAACATTCACAGAGTTAATAATATTAGAATTCATAAAAAAAAGACTGTCCTACGGAAGTCTGTATACGATGAATAATCTTAGATTATAAATATTAAAAAAATACTAAAATCATGTTAATATAACATCTAATTGTTATAACACTATAAAGTTCAAATTTCTTGGATTTTACTTGAAATCGTTGAAAAAGTCTTGGTAGTAGAAACGCCTTAGATCTAGCTGCCTCTCAGGTCTTACGGCGATCCTTTTCTGGCTACTCCACTTAAAGCCAACATTATTTGGCAACCTCATTTCAACAGGCATTCAAAACCTCAAGTTAACTTTATAAGTAGGAACAAAGAGAGATTATACAAACATAATAACAGTATTCAAAAATATAGTATAATCTAAAATTATTCAAAGTATTTTAACTTCCAGGACAGCAAAGTAATTAGCTACGCATGCTTATAAATAACATGGCTCTGATACCATTTTCACCCAAGATCTACACAGAAGGCTGGCGGTAGTCCGCACGACCATCCCGATCTGGATTTAACATGAACCCAG
>CM064967.1:50183252-50206252 GCA_032847665.1 Solanum chilense
TGGTGCAACCAAGATGTATCATGACCTAAGGCAACATTTTTGGTGGAGTAGGATGAAGCGTGATATTGCTGATTTTGTTGCCCAATGCCCGAATTGTCAGCTGGTGAAGTATGAACACCAGAGGCCTGGACGAACAAATGCCCATTCTTGAATGGAAGTGGGAAAGAATTGCAATGGATTTCATGGTTGGTCTTCCAAAGACATTGGGTAAGTTTGATTCTATTTGGGTAATTGTTGACAGATTAACTAAGTCTGCTCACTTCACTCCGGTCAAGGTGACTTACAATGCAGAGAAGTTAGCCAAACTCTATATCTCAGAAATTTTTCGATTACATGGAGTTCCACTTTCCATCATATCAGATAGGGGTACGCAATTTACTTATAAGTTTTGGAGAACATTGCATGCTGAATTAGGAACAAGGTTGGACCATAGTACTGCATTTCACCCTCAGACCGATGGTCAGTCTGAGCGAATGATTCAGGTTTTGGAGGATATGCTTCGTGCATGTGTGATAGAATTTGGTGGTCATTGGGATAACTTCTTACCCTTAGCAGAGTTCTCATACAACAATAGCTATCACTCAAGTATTGATATGGCCCCATTCGAGACATTGTATGGGAGGAGATGTAGGTCTCCCATTGGTTGGTTTGATGCATTTGAGGTGAGGCCCTGGGGTAATGATGTTATGAGGGAATCATTACACAAAGTGAAATTCATTCAAGAAAATCTTTTAGCAGCTCAAAGTAGGAAGAAGGAATATCCAGATCGAAAGGTTAGAGACTTGGAGTTCATGGAGGGTGAACAAGTCTTGCTGAAGGTTTCACCCATGAAAGGGGTGATGCGGTTTGGTAAGCGAGGTAAGCTTAGTATGAGGTATATTGGTCCATTTGAAGTTCTGAAGCGCGTGGAGGAGGTGGCTTATGAATTGGCATTACCTCCAGGACTCTCAGGAGTGCACCCGGTATTTCATGTGTCTATGCTGAAAAGATATCATGGAGATGGAAACTACATTATTCGTTGGGATTCAGTTCTTCTTGATGAGAATTTGTCTTATGAGGAAGAGCCTGTTGCTATTCTAGATAGAGAAATCTGTAAGTTGAGATCAAGGGAGATTGCATCCATCAAGGTTCAATGGAAGAATTGGCCAGTTGAAGAGTCCACTTGGGAGAAGGACGCTGATATGCAAGAAAGATACCCACACCTTTTTAGAGATTCAGGTACTCTTTCTCGCCCTTGTTTTTCTTCTTGTGATCGTTCGAGGACGAACGATGGGTAAATTGGTATCTATTGTAATGACCCATTTAGTCGTTTCGAGCAGTAGGATTACTTTTGATAAAAACTGACTGTGTCGACGGATCACACGACGGACCGTCATGGTCACGACGGGCCGTCGATGCTTTTCGTTCCAAAACACTTAAACTCTGAAATCTAGGTACGGGGATCATCTCTCTGAACTTCGCAACGGAATTGCAGCACAGACCGTCGTAGATACGACGGACCGTCACAAACCCCTTTACTGAATTTGAGTCTCTGAACTCTGTGATGACCCTGCAGCATGGACCGTCGCAGGCACGATGGGCCGTCACGAGATGCGTAACCTCGACTGAGTCAGATTTCTGCTAAAAGTTTTAAGGGGTGTTTTGGACTATTCATGCTTATAATTAGGAAATTAGTGGGGTAAGTTTAATAATTTAATTACTTGGGGGTTAATGGAGATAAATTTAAAATAAATAATGGGGTATTTTTATCATAATGAATTATATGGTAATTAGGGTAAAACAAAGAGAATCTGAAAGAAGAGAAAATTAAAGAGAAAAGAAGAGAGAACGAGTGAGAGAGAGAGAAGAACGAAGAGACAGCAAGGGCATTGGGGAAGTAGATTGCTTGATCACGATTCTTCGGTGGAGGTAGGTTATGGTTTATGCTATTTCATAGTAAACTCTAAATAGCGATTGATATGTATTGGGTAGTATTTTAAAGTCTTCTATATGCTTAATTGTGTGGTTGCATGATGTGATTATGTAATTGTGATGGATTAGAATAATGAGGCTGTTGAATATTAAACCTTAAAATCTCTCTATTAATGATGATGCCTCGACATAAAGGAAGTCTTGATGAACTAAAGTAATGAGATTAGGGGATCGGGTGTCACGAACCGACACGTAGAATTAGGGGATCGGGTGTCACGAACCGACACGTAGAATTAGGGGATCGGGTGTCACGAACCGACACATAAAATTATGGGATCGGGTGTCACGAACCGACACGTAGAATTAGGGGATCGGGTGTCACGAACCGACACGTAGAATTAGGGGATCGGGTGTCACGAACCGACACGTAGTATTAGGGGATCGAAGTGTCATGTTCCGACACGTAGTAGTAGGGGATCGGAGTGTCACGTTCCGACACAAGAAGAATAAAGAGAATGAATCTTGAATTATGTTAATATACTCAAATTTAAAGAACCTATTTTCCAAATGAGTATGGTGTGGAGGCTTGAGTCCTCATAGATGTGCTGGGTGTTGTGGCCAATGGTTATGGTACTTGTTGTTGTCACCTGTTGAGTATGGTAGTCGAGTTTATATTATTATTTGATATATATTGCTTTCTATTTTGAGTTGGCCGATGATACCTACTCAGTACGTGTTCTTGTACTGACCCCTACTTGTATTTTTCTCTTTGTTATTTATGGAATGCAGCAAACGTGCCATCGACTTCGACTTGTCCGCAACTCTAGCCAGTCTTCAGCATATCAGATTTCAGGGTGAGCTATTATTCCTAGCTCGGACTGGATTCTCTCCTTCACGTCTTGATGTCTTGATGTTTCGGACATGGACCATTTCTTTTACTTTTTTTAGCTTCTTAAATAATCTTAGATTAGAAATTTAAGGATAGATGTTCTTGGTGTGATGACTTCCAGATTTTGGAAATAATAAGTATTAAATTTTAGAAGTTATTTATTGGTTATATTAATGAGTTATAAGTCTTCCGCATTGTATTTTGTTCATTATGGTTGAAATATTGGTAAATGATTGGGGTTCAGATTAGTTGGTTCGCTCACATAGGAGGATAAATGTGGGTGCCACTCGCGGCTAGTTTTGGGTCGTGACATTACCATTATAAGACTGATATTGTTGTAAAAAATAATATTACTATAAAAAAATATTATTATAAGATGTTTTAAGTTCTTTTATTCAATTTTGACTAATTGTATCAAACAATTATTACAAAAAGGAAAAACTATTATTGAATCTTTTTAGTGCACGTCAAAAACAATAGATCGTCGTTTCGTCTTTATCCATTGGTGTCATTCTAACAAAATACTTTTGAAAAATTAATATTTTTGAGAAAAGAAATTTTTCAAATTTTGTTAGATGATAGAAATATCAAAATTCTAATTTACTTGATTAGTGATTCTTTTGGCTACTACGATCAGATATTTAATTTAAACAACTGTCATGTGTTCGTATTTACAGGAATGATATACTGGTATATTAAAATTGATAATTTATGTTTTCTTCAACTTTTAATGTTCTCATAGGATGATTAACCATGATTAGTGTTGAATTTGATTTTTTTTTTTCTAATTTTCAATTCTGAAATTTCTAAAATGACATATATTAGAGTAATATTTTCAAGTTATAGAATTAAAAATAAACTAACCTGTTGTAACATAAAAAAATTCAGGTTGCAACAGTTTATTAAAAAAAAAAATTATTTTAAAAAAAATATTAAATGGTAAAACGTATATAGTTGTAGTAATTAATTTGAATACATTAATGATAATTAATAATTGCCATAAATTAAAGAGATTCAAAACAAAACATGAATATACTGATTTTCTTTTTTACTCAAATTATTTAAAAGTATTTCAAAAGATAGATTTGTTTCAAACATTTCTCTCTCCTATTTTGTTGATTTCAAATGTTTCTCTCTGCTCGAATTATTTTTTCCTTTGATTGTCGTCATTCACAACTAGTTCAAATAGTTTTAGTTCAACAATCTTCAACATTTTTTTTGTAATGAAATCTGTATTAATTAAACATGATGGTAGATGACATTCTTCGGATTTACAGTGTTTTGCGGTTTATTATTTTAATGAAACATACCAAAAAATAGTAAGAATAATGAAACTAAAAACAAAATTTTCTGATTTTATTTGTGTTTAATATATTAAAATTTTAATATTTTTTGTATGATCATTTTTTTCATTATATTACATAATATTTTTTGTGAAACTTGAATTAATGTTTGTATGAATAATTGGATGCCAACTATATACAGTTTGGATACCGATTATATGGTGTTCATTTTGGTCTCCAATTAAATATCAAAACTAAATTGTTTATGTATTCAATTGTTATGTAATTTGTTATATCTAGAAATTTGTATCCAAATGGTATACAATTTGTATATACCTAGTATCCTAAATATATGAGAGTTGATCTGTAAAAACAGTGTATGTGTTGTAAAATTAAAGCAAAATAAGACAAGAAATATAAAACATAAAGCAATAGAAATAGGGAGACAAGAGATGAATGTTTTTCTTATTCATCAAAGTATTCATCAAAGTATTCATCAAATCTTTAAGTGTATAGCATAGGAACCCTTGAGCCTCTATTTATAGTGTAACATAGAGGCATATAAAAAGTTAGTCATAAATATTACATTAAACATGAATATAATAAAGGAGGTTATGAAGGTAAAATGTTACAAGATAATTATTATAAAGGTGGAGGTTATCTTCATAATGGAGGGAAGTAATGTAGTAACTTCTTGGTTTTAGTGGATTATCTTCATAATGGAGGGAAGTAATGTAGTAACCATTATGTATAGTGGACGTCCACAATATATTATTGTATAACACTCTCCCTTGGATGTCCATAGATAATATGCCTCGTTAAAACCTTACTCGGAAAAAACCCCGTGGGAAAAAATTCTAATGAAGGAAAAAGAGTAGACATATCTTTTAATACGCTTTGAATGTTGCATCATTAAAAATCTTACCAAGAAAACCCAATTGGGACAAAACCATGGATAAGAAAACGAGTACAACACGTATTTTTCTCCCCTCGATAAAAACTTTATTTGATATCTTGAAAACAGTGCATTCCAGTCTTGCAATACAACTTCTCAAATATTGATCTTGACAATCTTTAGTGAATAAGTTTATAAGATTATTACTTGAATGAGTCTTTGAACATCAATCTCACCATTTTGTTGAAGATCACGTGTGTAAAATACTTTTGGTGAAATATGTTTTATCTTATATCATTTGATTGTATCCTCTCTTCAATATTATTTTCACATATAGTGGTTGGAATATCCTTTGCCAAAGGAAAATCACATATTGATTGAATTTAATAGATCATGATTCCAACAAAACACACTCCCCACTTACTTCATAGATCAATATTATTTCTGCATGATTTGAAGAAGTGGTTACCAATGTTTGACTCTTTGAACGCCAAGATATTGTTGTACATTCATATGTAAATAAATAATCCATTTGCGATCGAGCTTTATGCGGGGATCAACTAAATATTCTGCATCTACATAATTAAATCATTTCTGACTCGGAGATTGATCTTTCAATTTTATTGAAGCTTATCTTTTCTTCTTAAAGAAAATCACACATCTTCTATGCGTTGAGTCACTTATTTTGTAGTTTCTTGTCACAACTTAAATGATACTATGACAATATTTTCACATAATTTTCGTTATGTATATCAAATATATTCAAGCATTTGCATAACCAATAATATGTAAGTGCACCAATTGCACTAATACACGACATTTTAAATCATTTTCATGAGATGAAAAAGTTTTTTTTTCTGTGTCAAGTAGTCTCAATACCATTGGGTACTCAATGTAATTGTTTTAATACCTTTTAAATACTTTAAAGATTTTCATTTAAACTTTATCGTCAAGCTAGATATAATAATCAATAATTATGCATATTAAAGTATTTTATCTATTGCATGACTGAAACAAGTTTTATTGCATCCACCAATAGAGACTATATCTCCATTTAACAATGTCAGAATTTTTGCGTAAACCCTTTATTCTCCGAGGCACAAACCGTGCTTTATGTCTTACGGTTATACTTTTGCACAATGATTCATTTGTATTCACTGACATATATTTTGATCTATGATCTGTAAGTTCTAAAATATCACTTATCTAAGTGAAACAACATATACTTGAATAGTGCATATTATTTGGTTAATCATTTATCTGTCCACACTATATGACAGATTCAAATTTATGATCCTCGTAACCATTTATAACATTCAGTGCTACTTCATATCAAATATACCATCGATGGTCATTTTGATTCGATTCCAATACGACATAACTTATCGAGATATCTTCATATTTCATCATTTTCAAGTACCTGAACCTTCGCCAAGGTTTTATGAAGAGTTATGTCACAGTGCTCTTTCAAAGCACTTACCTCATTATCAATGATCATTTTGATAATTTGCTCCTCTCCTTTATCAAAGAGTTTTACATTTCGAATTGATTGCTCTATCACGCTTCTGGCGTGCCATAGACTCTATCCTTCAAGGAATATTTATTGGAGCATTTGCAGCTTAATGAAAATATTGGGTTAACAAATATATCTAAAAAATTACTTGCAATAAATTGGAAAATAAATTTCTCTTGAACTTCAAGTTCACATTTTTTTAACGAGGATCTAGATAATCCACCCACACATAATTTTTAGCTGTTACACATATCTCCCCATAATGTTAGGAAATATAACATTCACCCTAAACCTCATTTGGGATCTATCTTGGTGCGTGAAGCAATAAAATCATATGTGCGCACATCCAATATTTTAGATGAAAATTATTTGGTTCCTGACCCCGAACCAATTGTGTTGGGAGAACCTTGTTGGCTTGATGCAACCATGTTAAATAAACTCATCTCATGCCAATTTTATTTGAGAAATTTTTTCTCAAATCAATGGTCTAGCTATAATTGGAGTTATACAATTTCTTCTAAACCAACCAACATTATCTACATGATTTTGTAGTTTGGAAATGTGCTCTTAATTTAATAATATGACCAAACAACCTTACAAAAACGAATTTGTAAGTTGACACAAATGCACATGCATGTGACCATACCATAGATGTATCTATTAAATAATAATAGTAAGTGGTCCACATGACTGGTGAACGGGCTCATATTCACCTTTTTGTATGTTTCAAAAGTTTTAGGGGATACAATCACAACCTTAACTGGTACAATGATTATTTATCACGTGAATAAGCTACAAAAGAGAACTCTTGAAGAATTTTTTATTTCTTCAACATATAGCCATGTGAATTCTCTTTTTTTTTTTGCATCACATTTGAATCGGAATGGCCAATCAATTATCCCAACTAATATTTATTTTAAATAAACTTCTAGTTTACTTTTGCATGTGACTCCATCAGCATGCCCATGTTTGTATACAACAAACAAGAGGGAAAATGAGTAATCTTATATATAAATATTTACAATCCACTTTTGTCGTAGTAATTTGAAAAAATTATATCTTTCCATAATTTATAGTCTCAATATAATATTTTTTTTTTCAATTCTTCTGAAACTTAAAAGTTTTTTTTGAGACTCACTACAACCTAATATTATGAACAATTTCATTCATCCGGATAAGAGCAATTTATCCTTTCTGAACTCTCAACTAATTTTGTGTACTACCACAAATTTCACAACGTCATTATTATGGTGACCATCTCCTTCACGGAGAAAATTATTATTAATATTGTCATGGTTAAATTATAACATGCAAGATTTATTTCTCGATAACCAATGACTTTTGGTCATAGTTACACCCTTTATAGGAAAGAACTATTTCTTTTCCTTGTCCTTCAATAGTTCATAATTCAACATATCACATTATTTGTGTAGTACTTAAATGACCATTTATATAAAAATATTTCTTTTCAATATCTCACACCTCCCGTAAAGGCATTCAACAATTCATAGATATGTTCTATCCATAAGAACACAAGTCACATTTTCTTTAACAAATGGACCATAACCATTTGAACATGCCCTATAAGTTTTTAGTAGAAACTCATTGTCAAACTTTCACATTTATCAAATTTATGTGTATCACCTCAACATCACTTTAAGAGATCACCTGTACCAAATGTACTATAACTTTATATTCTTTAATTTTTATGGAGAATTTAAAAAAACTTTCAAATTGGGTTGCACAGATTCAATATGCCCCATAACTTTTCATACTACTTTGATGACAAAAATTTACCTTCACACTTGAAGGACTATCTTAAGAATAAAAAAAGTTCTTCCTCTTAATTACCATAATTGATCATTAACATTTTACCACACTCATATTCATACATTTAATCACTTGTCATTTTCAGACATATTATGTCTTGCTACTACTACATTCACATAAAAGAACGGATCAAATCAATTGGACAAATTTCTTGACTTTTATCAAGAGCATATCAATTTGCTCAATCATTGTTACATCATCTTTGTATAATGTTGGGACTTGAATCCAACATCTTATCTATAACAAGGAATTTTACGTTATTATTTGTTGGAACCCAACCCAACATTTTATTATCATGATGCACCGAACTCTTACTTGATGTATTAACCTCTTGGTACGATTGGACTTGAAACCTTCATATTACCCTCAATCATTGACATGATAAGCCAAATATAATAGTATTCACCATTGAACCTTACAAAATATTGTCACTTGTGGTTAACATGCACAAATAAATATAGAACAAAAGAAACACAATAAAAATATTCTCAACAAAGTACGTATCAATATCTTAAACTTGTCAAAACAGAGATTTACATATAGCATTATATTAGATTATATTATGTTTGGTGCGTGATTATTAACGTAGTTAATTACCATTATAAATAAAAGAATCAATTGCACACTAAGAAAATAATAATTTCAATATACTAAATTAAAATTGCTCACTACCACCACTCCTTTTTCAATTTCCATGTGAATTCAAAATATTTCACACGAAAAATAAAATAATTTAAAAGTTTATGTAATAACCAAAACAGTGAGTATAATCATAAATAAAATATAAAACAAGTTTCACATACAAAAGAAAGTATATAGAGTCATAGGAGAAAAAGAATTGCACATTAACAATAACATGGATCATTCACCTTGTTCACAAGTAAATTATAAAATAGATTCCGCAATAACTTATCTTGTTCCCGTGAGAAAATAAGCACAATTATTTTACCTTCTTTTGTTTATTTTGCTTCAATCTTTCAGTCGTAGAACATTCGTGCTGATAACGTGTTGTAAAACTAAAGCAAAATAAGACAAGAAATATAAAAGATAAAACAATAGAAATAGGGAGACAAAAGATGAGAGCTTTTCTTATTCATCAAAGTATTCATCAAATCTTCAAATGTACAGAATAGGATCCCTTATGCCTCTATTTATAGTGTAATATAGACGCATACAAAAGATTAGTACCAGATGGGCTAGGTGCTCGTCCTCTTCCTCTAGAGGACGTCCTCCCACGACCTCTACCACGGCCTCTTACCACTGATCCTCCTCGACCTACAGCCCCAGTGGCTGGCTCAGACGTTTCTTGTCTTGCCATTGTCGCTGCTGGCGCGGTCGTTGCTCTAGTTCTAACCATCAGCGAAATAGAGTGAAGATGGTCAGATATCAATTTGTATCACCTAGATACCAATTTGACTCAAGTAGTAGCACGAAAGAAAGAATGAAAGAATGGAATTTTCCTAAAGTCTTATATCCTCTCAAAGAAAAGTAAAGGCGTCCCCCTACCGTTCCTTAAGACTCTACTAGACTCGTTCTTGTGTGATGAGACCAACGAACCTAATGCTCTGATACCAAGTTTGTCACGACCCAAAACCGAGCCGCGACTGGCACCCACACTTATCCTACTATGTAAGCGAACCAACCAATCTAAACCCCAATATCTCAATATAATATCAAGAGAAAGTAATGCGGAAGACTTAAACTCATTATTAAAAATCAAATCAATAACTATTATTATACCCAAAATCTGGAAGTCATCATCACAAGAACATCTATCCTCAAATTACTAAACTAAAAATGTCTAAGAAGCTAAAACAAATAAAAGCTAGTCCACGCCGGAAGTTCAAGGCATCAAAACTTGAAGAAGAAGATCCAGTCCAAGCTAGAAGCATTAGCTCACCCTGAATTTCCGATGAGGTGAAGACTGTCTAGAATTACTGTTGAGTTGAAGACGACGGCACGTTTGATGCACTCCACAAATAACAAAGAAAGAAACATGCAAGTAGGGGTCAGTACAAACCACAAGTACTGGGTAGATATCATCGGCCTACTCAAAATAGAAAACAGTATATATCAGTTAATATTATAAATCAACTATAAAACTCAACATGTAGCAACAACAAGTACTATAATCATCAATAAGTACCATCAAGTTCATCCATGAGGGCTCAAGCCTCAATACCATACTCATTTGGGAATTAGGTTCATTATGTTGAGTATATTAACATCTTTCAAGATTCATTATCTTTCGTCCTCTTGTGTCGGTACGTGACACTCCGATCCCCTACTACTATGTGTCGGTACGTGACACTCCGATCCCCTAATTCTACGTGTCGGTTCATGACACCCGATCCCCTAATACTATGTGTCGATATGTGACACTCCGATCCCCTAATTCTACGTGTCGGTTCGTGACACCCGATCCCCTAAAAATATGTGTCGATACGTGACACTCCGATCCCCTAATTCTACGTGTCGGTTCGTGACACCCGATCCCTTAATACTATATGTCGGAACGTGACACTCCGATCCACTAATACTATGTGTCGGAACGTGACACTCCGATCTACTAATCTCATTCTATCAATTCATCAAGCCTTCTCTATACCAAGGCATCATCAATCCCATTACTTTAATTCATCAAGCCTTCTTTTATACCAAGGCATCATCATTAATAACGTAGATTAGAGTTTTTTTCAAGATTTGGGATTCAATAGTTTCATCATGCTTATTTTATCACAATCACATAATCGTATTCATGCAAGCATACAATTAAGCATATAGAAGACTTTATAATACTACCAACACATATCATTCGCTATTAAGAGTTTACTATAAGATAGCATAAAAACCATAACCTACCTCCACCGAAGATTGATGATCAAGCAAGCAATTCCCAAGCTTTGTTTCCTCTTCGTTCGATCCTCTCTCTCTCTCTCTCTCTCTCTCTCTTTGTTCTTTCTATTTTTCTTATTCAAACACTCTTTCTTTTACCCTAATTAACATATAATTAAGTGTAAAAGATGACAATAATAACCCACAATTTAACTCAAGGTTACCTCTTTTATCCCCAAGAAATTGAGTTATTAATATAAACCCACGAAATATATAATTATAGCAGGAATAGTCCAAAACGCCCCTTTAAAACTTAACCAGAAATCCGACTCCGACTGGGATTACGCAACCTGTGACAGCCCGTCGTGCCTGCGACGGTCCGTCCTGTAGGTCGTCGCAAGGATCAGAGACTCAATTTTCACTAAAGAGTCTGTGACGGTCCATCACGCCTGTGACGGTCCGTCCTGCACTTCCGTCACGACGTTCAGAGAATCGTTCCCTGTACCAAATTCTCAATAGTTGAAGTGTTTTTAAACGGGGGCTCACGACGGTTCATCGTAGCTGTGACGGTCCGTCCTGCAGGTCCGTCACAGAGTACAGAGAGTCGATTTTTGTACTCAAATTTCAGAATTCTAAGTGTTCTGGAACGAGACACCCTCGACGGTCCGTCGTGCCTATGACGGTCCGTCGTGGTATCCGTCGTCTCAGCCAGTTTTCCAGAAATAAAATCTGCTGCTCAAAACGACTAAATAGGTCATTACAATAAGTCAACTTTCATAACAACAATATGCATAATATAACAGTTTTAACAGAAAAATCTACTAAATCAGAATTATTATAAAATAAATTAAATATAATATTTAACCACCTTTTTTTCTTTTTTGGGGTGTTAGGATTTTTGAATCCTCATGCGTTGTTGCTCTTCTTTTTGATGGTTTTGAAGACACCCTGAATTGATGTTGGTTGATCTTTTTTGTTTTTCTTCTTCTTCTTCCACTAACAAAATCTCTTCTTCTCACTTACTATAACGATCTGGATTCTGGAATCCGAATCGCCACCGGTGTCGTTAATCTCTCAGAGATAGCAGACAAGCCTCACCTTGCATTCATCACATTCATATGGTTAATTTTAGCGAAAAATTCAAATTTTTTAAACGTATGAAGTATACATAGACTTCATATAGTTATTTAATGAATTCATCATATACTAAGCTCAACATAAATGTAACAACCATCTATCATAGGAATCAATTCAAAACAGAATAAAATATATCATAAATACATTTGCTAAACACGCCTTATTACAAAAGCTTCCACATGAAAGTACGAAAGAAACTCTAGGGACAACATTCACTAGATTTGTCTAAAACTAAGGCTAGACTAAAATTATAGCATCCTCGAAATAAAGAGAACCTACCAAATGATCTGGAGAAACATTGATGTTCAAACTGTTGCAAGAGTCGTCAATCTGTCCCTTAACGTGCATCTATAAAATAGTAAATAGTAGGGGTTAGTACACCACTTGTACTAAGTATGGGTTTATGCATACATACACATAAGACTATGCATGATCAAAGTAAGTTCTTCCTAAACAACATGCTATTTTTGAAAATCCTAGTCACTAGACTTTCCTAAATTTGTTAGTTGTGAATTGTGGTATGAGTATGATGTATTTTAATGAATTCAAAGCATATATGATACAAGACATCAGTATCATCAACATAATTTTAGAACAACTCGGGCAAAGATTTGAGATTTTTGATCCTCTTAGGCCGAGAGCTCCTCTTTGTACATTTATATTATTTTTCAGTTTTTTTCTTCTTGTTGTTGTATAGTTCAATAATTCATTCGGTCCTATGTTTTACTTACAACTGCAATGATTCATTGTAGTCCCATATCCACAATGAATCGATCTAAGTAATCAAAGGACTAAGGAATGATTTCCCTATCTTATAGTGAGTCATTCTTTACACTATATATTCATTACCTTTCATAATCAATTCTCTATTGATCATGCCATTGATTTAATTACTTTCATGTTTTATATATTATACATTTCATATACAATACACTTTCGAATCATTGATGTAGCAGAAGACATCTCAAGTGAGGGCCCAACATATGAGACCTCAACCCAAGGGCCTTCTTTATCAAACACAGAGTCTGCTTCATTCATTCATTCGTACTTCACATTATTCATTCCATTCATTGTAGCTGATGTAAACACCAGCTATACCTAGGATGAAGTTTAAGACTCTCATCGGGATCATGAAGTGCAATGACCAAGAATGACCTAATCTCATTACTTGAATCTGATTTCACCTCCTGATTATCTTACATAAACACCTTTGGTATCGTTCATTTCATACTTTGATGTTGGCCTCATTCTTTTTTTGGAAACTTTAACTTTAACCGACATAGATCGTGCGAGCATCATGAAATCCAGTGTGTTCCCCACACCAAAAAGCGGTTGAATCACCAAGCAAAGTGATCCTAACATGCTAGCATATATAGGGAGTCGAACCCTACTAGATCCCTATATTGGCAGTATAGGTTCAACAACTAGGAGATATAAAGAAAACCATACCCGGCATGCCAAACAGTCTCATTTCATGAGATTTACGTGAAGCTCCGCCCTTCCAAAATGAAGGCATCACCGCTTATAGCTACCCTATCAGTGCTCAGTATAAAGTTACATTACATTTTTTTTTTTTTATTTTAATACCCTTGGAGGGGTAGGGGCTGAGCGACACCCCCAGGCCTTAACATTAATACAAAACAAAAGTTACAAGGAGGGGGACATAAAACCTAACCTCCAATCCTAAGGTGGTTTGGAGTTGACTTTCCTATTGAAATTCAACTCCTCTCCTTACATTTGAAAGCTGAAACCAAAATACTACGAACCTAACGAGAGGACTCCTCTCATTACATAGTACCTAGGAAACATAAATTAGGGAGGCTCTCCCTTTACAAGAAAGCCTATCAACTATATAACTATGTCCTATTCAAAGTAGCTATATTATTTACATATAGCTAAATTGACAAAAGGTAGTGTAGTCAAGGAGGATCAAAAATCATTTTGGTCTTCTTTCTTCGAAAGCTTGGCATGTCCATCAGATCCATTTGATAGTAGGCATGTGCTTCTTTAGGGAGTTGGTTGCTGTAGACGTAGACTTGGGGAGATGTATTGTTGTGGCTATGCTTTGAGAGTGCGTCTGCTACGCAATTTGCTTCTCTAAAGATGTGACAGCATCTGAAATTCTGAGTTTGCATGATGATTTGTTGGAGTCTTTCAAGTTGATTGGTAAGACTCCAATGTGGTGCTATTTTGTTTGAAATCCATTGCACCACTAATTGGGAGTCTAACTCAAGTAAAATGTTGTTGTAACCTAGTTCAAAAGCCCAAGTCAGTCCGAAGAGAGCAGCCTCAATTTCAGCTTGGTTGTTCGATCCTTCTCCAAGAGGTGTTGAAAAGGCCATTATCATTTTGCCTTCTTTATCTCGGATGATACCTCCAGCCCCAATCTTTCCTTCATTGATGAGAGCACTTCCATCTGTATTAATCTTTATCCATTGGTCTGGAGGCTTAATCCATGTTACCATACACACTTTAGTTTTGTGAACACAGTTTTCACTTGTTTGAATCAATGCTGTCCAGTTTGCAGGCCAGTTGATACTTGGGAATGCATTTTTCAGCATCTTGAAGGTATCTTTGTAGATTGCATACTTGATGCGGCTGATATTGGGTTTTTTGCCTCCGTGTTTGCATGCACACCTGTTCTTCCATAAATTCCAGCAGATTAATATTGGTGTCGCTTGCAGCAACAGTTTGTGGCCTGTGTTGCTCGGCTTGGCTGTCCACCACTGTTTGATTAGCGCTGGCAGTGTGGACTGATCAGCTTGCATCCCTGCAGTTGCTGCAAAAAACTTCCACACTTTAGTTGCTAAAGGTCCAGAATTGAAGATGTGCCCAATGGCATCCATACCTGCTCGATCAAAACAACAAAAGCAAGGTGATGGCTCAATGCCAAAGTTAGATAATTTTTCATTTGTGGGAAGTTTACCCTTTAATGCTCTCCATAGAAGAAAAGAGGTCTTAAAAGGAATGAAATTATGCCATAATAAAGAATTAAAATTGCTCTTAGCCTTTTTGTAAACTCAAACATCATGGAAGCTGGCTTCTAGCATGAGGGCATCACTTATCATTAGATGATTTCTCATCTCATCATTAGTATTAAGTGTGAATTGTCCTTACACTTACATATAGAGTATGATTGAGACTTTTCTCTTGCTATTCAACACTTCTTAGGTGAGTACTTTTAGTAACTTAGGCATGATTGAGACTTGTCTCACCATTCATTTTATCCTCTTATCATGTTGTCACCATTTTCATTAGCATCATAGATTAACATAATTACTCACCTCATTACATGAATGTTCATTTCTTATTTATCTTTTAGTGTTGACTCAAGCATTATGGAGGCTTGCTTCTAGATTGAGATATACTTACTCTATTGATGATTGTTCATCCTTACTTTACATTGATGAAATGTGAATTTTCCTTACATATCATCCTTTGGTGTTAATGAGAGTGACTCACATTCTAATACCTTCATACGTGAGTATTTTTTTAACATAGTAGCTTTGGTGTTAATGAGACTTGTCTCACTTCCTTTAACACCCCATTCTGGTCACTTAATTAATTTATACCCCTTTAATTATGTTGTAACTCACATTACTTCTGTACTTTAGCGTAGTACGTTAGCTTCATTTCATTGTTTATGGACGATTAGCACTTCTTTCAATGAGTTACATATGTTCATAGTTCATTATTTTAGAGCATATTGGGAGTTGTCCCAATGGATGGCATGCCCTTGTTTATGGATTCATTGAATTAATTTAGAAGTGCTTACAATATATTTGATACTCTTACTATACAAGATTGACATATGATTAGTATTGGCATAAACATTTGGGTATAAATTACCTAACCATCTTTGCTGGCATAGGCCAATCTTACATTCTTTCATGCTTGGTTGGATATGTATATTGTTCATTAGCCAATCTTTTAATTATTTAACATAATATTATAGGCATTTGCATGCATTCCTTTTGGGTAATTTATTGTTAGACATTTTATTGGCATAAGCCAAACAATCACTCAAATTATGATTTCATGGAGATCATTTACATAGCTTTAGGCATAAAGTTTTTAAACATCTTGAACAACATAATATGATTATTTAATGAACACAACATCATCAACGAGTCACATTTACAGTAGGTATGCACAACATATCGTAATCATCTTCATACATAACAGTTTCAAATATATCTTAACATAGTATCATTCTCTTAACAAATCTGGGTTCATGACTTTAGGGTAACTTTTTAAAGACATATTGGACAACATCATATTAATATTTGATGAATTTAACACCTCATAACGCCACAATAATAGCAATGCAACATTCGGACAAACACATCAACACTTAAAACAATTACGGTACCTAGGGTAATTATTAAAGTGCCCCTAAATCATTGGAACAAAAATTAACCCTTTTGGACAATCCTAGGTTAAGTACTAGGATGTTTTCTTGAGTTGTACTAGGTTAGTGTAAGAATTTATATTTGAACCCTTTAATTTAATTAATTAAATGGCTAATTTAATGAATTAAGTGACCTAGGGTAATTACTAAAGTAATTTTAAGTCGTTATAACCATAACTACTCTTTTGAACCATCCTAGGTTAGGTACTAGGTTGTCTTTTTCTTGTTTTAAGTGAAATCTGGATATTGCTTTGTGATTTCGGTTTTCACCCTATAAATTAATTAATTTAGTTGCTAAATTAATTAATTAAGTATCCTAGGGTAATAACTAAAGTACCTTTAAGTCGTTAGGATCTTAACTAACTCTTTGGACCATCCTAGGTTAGGTACTAGGTTGTCTATTTCTTGTCTTAATCGAAATTTGAATTTTTTTTTTATATTAATTAATAAATTTACTAAATTAATTAATTAGGTAACCTAGCGAAATTAATAAAGTACCCCTAAGTTTTTAGGGCCATAACAAACCTTTTGGACAATCCTAGGTTAGGTTCTAGGTTGTCTCTTTAACTAGTACTAGGTTAGTGTGAACCTGGTTTTGGTCCTAGGTTGTTGGGTGCACTAATGGATCCAATATGGTTAGTCATAGGTTATTTAATTATTTAGGGAAGTAGGTTAGAGTCTAGAATTGTTAGGGAGGTTAAGCCCCACATGGAGTGGTGTCTTGTGCACATTTTTCCCCCTAACTACCCTAACTGAATTCGATTAGGTGGTCCTTTCGTATGGCAGCTTCTTGACATGTCTTGCACATGGGTTGGTTTCAATTTCCTAACTAACTATTATTTATGGTTCACTTGGAAATGTTTATTTATTGTCCCAAGGATCCTCAGTATGTCCTTGGACATTGTTTAATCTATATGATCATTTTAAATGAGCATGTGCTATGATGCTAGGCTTGATACTTGGATGCCTAGTACTTTGTGTGCAAATACTAGAAAATATATGTTTTTAGCTTAGGGTCTTCATTGTAGGTACAATTCTAAACAAGCTTGAATCACGTTATGCGTACTTGGGTAAATATAAAAATGGCTCAGACCCCCTTAGCCAATTTAATAAACAATGCCCAATATTTTTCAATATTAGGAATTGAGACAGCTATGTATCCCCAATACGCATTCCTAAAGACCTATTGGCTGTTCACTAGGAATGTAATATTCTGGAATGTTACACTTACAAAATCTGAATATGAATCAGAAGGGGTTCTAACATTTTCGTCTCAGATTCAAGAATGATCAAATACCGCAATAGTTGACATTGAATCTTTATGTTGTGCAAGTCATAAAATACACAAAAAGGTGTTTGATCCATAAATTGTTAAAACCTCTCCAGCCTGATGCAAATAAAAAAATCAACAAACACATTCATGTTTGTACAAAAAGCCCTATGTGAGTATATCATCCTTGCCTGTAAAATGAAAGTGTTTATACTAAATTATAACATACTTTATATAAGTAGTATTCAAGTTTCATTCCAGCAGTAACTATAGTTTAAAGATAGTTATAATTAAATCATATCATATAAATTAAACAAAAAATAAATCATAGTCATATAAACATTGATAAAAAAAATCACACCAATTTTATTCAAACATCATAATATTTCATGTGCACTATGACATTCATCAATCTACTTTCATAATATGCTAAAAATAATTTAACAATTTTAATACATTAATGGATAAATTTTTTAAAAAAACCTTCTTAATAAGAAAAATCTCAATTTCATATAACTATTAAAGAAGTTAAACTATTCATACAATTTGCATACCAGATTAATAATTCATTCCATGTACACAATTAAAAAATAATCATTTCAATATTAACACTCAATTCATAATTCATACAATATACCTCAATCAAACATTAAATTAAAAATCACACATTTTTTTCAAATTTAGAACAATTTTACACAAACACACATTTCGAAAACACAAATATGCATAATGTGATATTAAAAAAAAATCACTATTTTGAGTACTTACCCTTACACCTTTTTTTTAATTTTTTGGATGTTGATGTTTCAGATTCCTTTGTTGTTCTTCTTTTTTTTTCTTATTGAATTCTCTAACAAAATCAGAATCAGAAGGGGTTTCAACAATTTTCCCCTTCATCTTCTTCCCCTTTTGATTTGCATGGGTCTCCCTTTTCTCTACTTCATTTTTTTTCTCTTTTCGACCTTTTAACTGAGATGAACCACCAGTCACCACATTTTTAACAATAAAAGTTGGAGCATGAACTTCATCAGTAGAAATTCCTTTAACCATAAATATGAGACTCTTTTGAGGCATTTCAATGGATTTCTTAGACATTATTTTGTTGAAAAACCTAATTGGACGGACGACTGTAAGAATGGTGAAGTTGGTTGTTGAGAAAAATGGGAGAGACAAAGTTGAAAGTGTGGTAGTACGGGTGATTTCGTATGGAGTAGGATAGGAATGGGGGAAGGGTTGTGGGATTGAGGAATGGGAGGTTTGGAGTGTAAAAGTAAACAAGGAAGTCTAATATAGGTAAATCCCTTAATATGTGTACTTGATGTGTTCAATTTTAAAAAAGGAACGACAATTATATTAGTTAAGTATAATTAACTAATAATATAAACATATAATCAGATTAGTAATTTATTAAATAAATTGAAATCGATTTTCAAATTAAATTAAATTTAATGGATATGTCATAACTCGTAAATAAATTGTTATAAGTAAGAATTGTTTAAATAATGTTTAATATCCATATAATTTACTCTTAATTGTGTATATGGCGTGAGTTTTCATAGTATTTGTGCTCTCTTGAATATTGATTTAGTTATGTTTGGTACTTGTGGGGGTGGGTTTTTTTGTTTCTAATGTTGTATACTAGTATAAATATTAACGTAACTGAAGTTGCCAAATATATTTTTGATTCTATGTATATTATATGCTCCAAATTTGTTTTTATGCATTATGAAGCATTGTTTGCTTGGATATTTTTTGGCTTCTATAGTGAAATGTTTTCATGCCATGAAAGATTGGTTCTTGAAAGAACTTGGCCGTTATAGTGAAATGTTGGTATAGAGGATGATACTGAAAGGAGCAATACGGCATTTAAGCAAAGTCAAGTTATAATCTTTCATACAATTAGTATTCTTTGTAATTTCGTTTGATCCACTAGAATGACTTCCATTTGTTAACGACACGATGACTTCTTTTGTGTGTAGAATAAATGATAAGGTGTGAATTTGTGTTGAGCATAGTCTAACATCTTTTCTGCCGGTCGTTTCAGAAACAAAAAAGATGATTCTTTAGGTATTATTATTATGATGAGCTTACAGACTTACAAATAAGTTTGAATGTTATTAAGCTAATATACAGAGGGGTATAAAAGTTTTTCTAGGAGAATGCAATGTAGATATGTCTCTGATGACGCAATTTTTGGGTTAACAATTATCTCGATATACTTTAGATGCATATTTCTAGGCCATCAAGTAGAATTTAAGGGAATGCCAACTGTCAAGAAGGTAAGACTATTTTATATCCTCTATTTGGTTGGGGATGCTTTCTATGGAGTATTTTGTTGAAATGACGTGAAGTGGATGCCGTATAAGCCTTTTTTGAGTCGTATTTTTGAAAGGATAGGTGCGCAAGGAGCACAGGAGTGAAGCACCTGTGTGAAGGAAAACTAAGGAAGAAAATACTAGAAAAGACATCAATATGGTGCTTAAGAAAGATCAGTAGTAGTCCAATAATGACAAGAAATAATCCTTCAATGAGGATGGTTCTTCTAAATATGGTTTCTCTTCTTTCGGTATAATCTTTTGGAGATAAGAAGGGTGGCAGCATTTTCTGGTTTCCTTAGGCGTATTATCAACATGGTTGATCAAAGAAACATTAAGAACATATGCATACTGGAAAAGTAACAAGCCTTTATGATCACTCTTAAAGAATTAGTTGAGATTTGAATAATTTCCTGTAATATTTAGTTCATTAGCTTTACCCTCAACCGTTAGGAAAACTATATCCTTCAATTTTTTGAAATAATCTACTTGTTTCCGCTTTCTATGTCAAATGTCAGTATTGACAATACAGAACTAAGGTCTATCTATCTTTTCCAAATGATATCAAGAAAGCTTAACATTAGTCGTTATCATATATAAAACAAATGGTTTTCTAAAGAGTGTGATTTCTTGATTAATTCAACTTATCTAGTCTTGTCGGCTATTTAAGGAGTTCATCCATGCGCTGAGAAGACATTCCTTTTTCTTGGAAAAATTCGTCTTTATTTGCATGAAGATGTACCAAAAATGTGAAAAAGTTGAAATATACAATGCACTTGCTGAAAAATGTTAGATATAGGTCCTCTTCTGATTCAACCCGCCCCCCCTACAGGAGCTCGACATGCTAGTCCGGAGTGGCCGGGTTGGTTGGGCATGTCCCAGCCTGGCCCACTTGCCACCCTTATACTGGGATTTCTTTAACTTTATGTTCCCATCTGGTTGGAGTTGTTTTATTCATTTTCTAAGTAGAGACAAAGTATTTGAAGTATAAACTATCCATACTAACAGTAACAGACAGAAGTAGATCATCCTTTTTTTCTTCTGTCATGTCTTACAAAATAATGGTTCTTTATTCAGTGGACCTACTAGTTACTATATCTCGACACTCAGCAGAGACAAACAGTACTAGGTCATTTCCTTGCACCCCTAAGTCGTGGCAGTGGCGGATAGAGTTACTGGTACATGTGTTGGTGGAAGTAGTAGTTATCTGATGAAATAGTCGAGGGAGGAATCTTTGAAGTAAATTTTAAATCTTCAGTGGAGTGTTGAATTGTGTTATAGAGATGTAATTGACCTTGTTATCTTATTAATTATCATTGTGTGATGATGCTACTCCCCTAATTGAGTTGAGTTATGGGTTGATGGTAAGACCTTCATGATGCACTATAAGGAAGACTTGGTATGTCTTAGTATCTCTATCTTTATTTCCAACTGTGATTAATTATGGTTAAGTCGTGATGTTACAGAGGATTATAACTAATACTAGGATAATAGGGTGGTATGATGTAGAAATGAAATGCCTTCACTATGTTGTGAGATTAATTAAGGTGTATGTGATATAAGGATGGTGAAAACTATCAAGGTGCTTTGATATGTTATGTAATGCTAATGTGTTAACCTCATTTATATGAATTGTGATGAAAGGACTTATACTCATACAATTCTTATTGAGCTATTAATGATGATTATGCAAGGGATAAACTCTATGACCTAAACTAAGCTATAATTGATAATTAAAGGCTTAAAGACATTTCAAAAAGGGACTTTGCTTAGCATCGAGTGAACTAGATTGAGGAGTGTTCCTTCTCACCTAGGGAAGGTAGGAGCACTACATTACTCTTGAGATTGGAGACTATAATGCATGGCGCATAAAGAGGGTCCCAATAATATCTCCTAGTTCTTTAACTATGTTGCCTTAATAAGAGTACTAGCTAGTAGATCCATGTAGTGTCTATGTTTCATGTTTGGTACTACATTGGAAAGTAGTTCACCTTCTTTCGGTGTAGGGTTTTATGACACCGTTCCACACTAGCTAATGTGGTCTATGTCGGTAAGGGTAAGATTTTCTGTCACGACCCAAATCGGGAACGCGACTGGCACCCACATCTACCCTCCTATGTGAGTGAACCAACCAATCTAAACTCAAAATATAATAAACCAAATACAACGCGGAAGACTTAACTCAATAACGAAAAACGAATACTATAAATATCCCCAAAATCCGGAAGTCATCATCACAAGAACATCTATGATCACCTTACGAAAACTAAGAGTATTCTAAGAAGTTAAACAAATGAAAGCTAGTCCATGCCGGAACTTCAAGGCATCAAGGCGAGAAGAAGAAGATCCAGTCCAAGCGAGAAGCATAGCTCACCCTGAGATCCGGTGCAGTGAAGACTGGCTAGAATCGCGGTCGAGTTGAAGACGACGGCACGTTTGCTGCACTCCACAAATACAAGAAAGAAACAACAAGTAGGAGTCAGTACAACCACACGTACTGAGTAGGTATCATCGGCCAACTCAGAATAGAAAACAGTATATATCAGTTAATCTCACAAATCAACTATAATACTCAACATGTAGTAACAACAAATACTACAATCATCAATAGTATCACCAAGTTCATCCAGGAGGACTCACGCCTCAATACCATACTCATTAAGGAAAAACAGGTTCATTAGATGTAGCATATTAACATCTTTCAAGATTCA